>LKNJ01000315.1:0-135536 GCA_002120245.1 Maccullochella peelii
AAATCCAATAAGCATTCAAGTTTATACAGCTTGGAGTTGGAAAATATGCATAAAAATGATGATATGGTCAAAATACTCGCCTAATAATTGTGCACACAGTGTATGCATGCAAGTGTTGTAAAAACAACTGGAAGTTAGTTATTGTTGTTTGGCCCACTGATCAACCTTGTCAGCAGCTGGAGCTGCAGCAGTGGCTGTGACACACAGCTCATGGAGGAAATTAAGGCACTTTAAAATCCTTACCGCGAGACCGCGACCAACTCAAATCTGAACACACAGACATGGTACACATATCTTTAGATTCAGTGTAGTGTAATTTTATTCCTGTATACATCGGCTTAGAAAACGCAGAAAAAACTGCCTGAGAATCATCATGTTTTTTAGTTTTCTCCAGTATCAAAGTAATCTAGTGATAATTGTCTGTGCATCCATGAACACATTGACAACAGGGACTGCTAATAGCTAATTTAGCATACTTTTGACAGCGCCAATTTGCCAAGATGTAAACAAATATAAACTAAAAAACCACTCAAGTTGGGCGCAGTTGTGGAGGCCACAGTGTCAGACTTTAAAACCTCTGTAGAACTGCATTTTTAAGCTGTGTTTGTAACCAAATTCAACCACAAAATGTTCTTTACTAAAGCTTTGTCTCTGTTCAATTACTTAAAATGCCAGGAGATCCACTGATTAAAAAGTATGAGTAGATTTACTTCAAAAAGGGACAGAGGGGTTGTTGGAGTTTCAAGCTTTCTGCTTTATTTAAAAAAATCATAAGAACACAGAAAACAACCCCCCTGTCTATTTTTGGACTAACTTTACTGTTATATGAGATAAAAGTACATTCACTGGGATCTTCACCTGCTCTAAGAAGTATGTATTTTAAAGTGAAAATACTTATAGAAATCTCTCAAAAGGTATTTTATTCAGTAGAAAAATATAATAACGATCTAGTGTTAAAGCATATGCACAGTACCTCTGTTGTTTTTGCTTTTATGTGAAAAACACTGCCAGTTCATCTGTTCTTCCAAACCAACACTGTTCTTGCTCTTCCAGCCATGCAACCTACAGTTCACCCAGTGCTGATCCCCCAGAACCAGTTCTGTGTCATGTCTCTGGACCCAGACACATTGCCGTCCATCGCCACAACACTCATCGACGTCCTGTTTTATTCCAACAGGTGAGATGCCACTTGTTCACACTGCTGCAGTACCTCTCTACAACACAAGGTGGCAGCACATGATGCAAACTGGACATCAGCTTGACATTGACCTGATTTCTGAAAAGCTGAATATGAGAATCGCAGACCAATTGTCAAACCCAGATATTGTAAACATAGAGGTTGGGTTGTTTTTTCTATTTTTAGAACCAAAGTATTTTTTATTTCTTTTCTTTTTAATCCAAAAAGTTAAATTGTACAAGCCCTGTGAGGGGAAAACACTAATAAGAAGTTCACCGAAAATTACAAAATCATCATTTTTTTGAATAACTGTTCTGTCTGTCACTCTGTCTTTTTCTGTTCTTGGCAATTATATAAATGTGTGACTTCATGTATTATTATAATATAAATGACCTCTTTTGAATCTTTGCCTCTCTAATGTCACCAAATATGTCTCTTCCTCTCTAGCCCTAAAGAGGATGCACAGTCATCTCCCAGCCAGGACTTGGACTGTATCAAGTTCTTCTCCTTCTCCCTCATTGATGGCTACATCTCACTGGTGATGGACACTGAGGCTCAGAGACAGTAAGGATGACGGTCCGCCTTTGACACTTTAATAATGGGCTCCATTAAAGCGCTGGAATGGCACAAACAAAACAGCATCCAGCAGTTTTGATGTAATTATTTCCACATTGTCAGCAACTGGGAGGGAGGAGAGGTGCTTTGGGTTAACAGCTCTATAATGACACTCTGGAATATTTAACCATTTGAATGCAGGTCAACATACAGCAATTTACTTGAATTTACTTCATTGTTGCCCTTTTTTGTCATTGCTTTGTCATTGTGTTGTGGTGTTGCAGTGTCTGTATTTGCAAGTGCTCTGGCGATTGCTAGAGGAGGTTATTCCCCTACCCATCTCTGAAATAGTCTTGTGTATGTTTGGACTTTTTTGCTCGGTAGAAATCAGTGCTCGATTTTTGTGCTCTAGGTTTCCTGCTGATCTTCTGTTCACCAGCTCCTCCGGGGAGCTGTGGAGAATGGTTCGAATAGGGGGACAACCGCTGGGCTTTGGTAAGGCCACTCGCTTTTAAGTACCTAAATATGTTGTAATTTACTCTTTATACACTTTTAGAGCGCGTCAGTTATATGGCACAGTCCCACCCGCTTCTAGAATTGCTTCCCCTGCTGGGATTAATCAGGTGATTTTGGTGTCTGACTGGTGCCATAAATCAGGTAAGAACTCTTTCAGGTTATACAAATGGGTTAACTCTGACCAAATATGTTAAAAATCTAAACAAAGTCTGAGTACCTGTCAGACAGAAATAAGCTAAGGATGTCCATTCCATGATCTCTCTATACATATAAAAACTCCTCAGTGATCTTCTGGTGACACAGAGAAGATACTGAGTCTAGAGTACCAACAGCTCTAAAAACTTTGATGCAAAAAAACTTTGTCTTCTGTGAATAGGAGATTAAAACAATCGCTGTAAGTGTGACTGACATGCCCTGTGAAATGATATAAATTAATACACCTAAAATATCGTTTTAGGAGTCTTAATCTTTCCAAGATGTAATTGCAGGTGTACTTATTTTCATTGTTTGTTTTTTTTAGCCTTAATGTTGATGCAGATGGGATTTTAAGTCGATGTTAAATGTGTTGTTTTTACTTTCTGTGATTTAATTATTTATTGTTTTGTCAGTTGAGGTGGAAACTATGTAAGGGATTGGGGTTGTTTTTGCCAAAATCTGTTAATGGGACCACCAGTAGTGTCTGTTCTATTGGCTTGCGTTTTTCTGTTACATTACTGGTACAGAACAGACTTGTCACAAAATATCATCTGGTTAGATTTTTATACAATTAAAGATCTTCAATTTGGTTTAATGATTGTGATACTAATTTCAGTGGGTTTTTTTCCTCCACTCTCTGTATGTTTTTTAGATGAATGTGGTATCGTTGCCCAGATATCTCAGCCTCTAGCTGACAGTGACATCTCCGCCTATTACATAAGCACCTTCAGCTTTGACCATGCTCTGGTGAGTCCAGCATATTCACATCATTAGTCACGCCACCACCATTGTTGTCATGGAAGTTTTCAAAACTTGAAACGCAATTTTTGACTCAACAAATGATTATTCTTAGCTCAGGTATTTAAAGATTTCAGGTTCGGCTCTTGTTTCTAAATGTGGGAGCACGTCTCACATTAAACTGCATTCCTGTGAGGTTTAATCATAAGAAAGGGCGAGTGATTCCAAATAAATCTGAGGGTGTTTCTACTGATCCAAACATGTCTTTGAATTTGAGGGAAAAAAAGTATATGGCCTTGTAAGTTTTGAAAATTAATCAAATCATTTTGCAAGTATACGATTTTAAAGATCCTATCATTTAGATATGCATTTGTTCATCACCTTGATATTTTGACCTAACAAAGTCATCAAAAGTTTAGAAAATCAAGCATTTTTAACATTTAACATTAACTTATCTCATTTTGACTCTTTGCCTGAATTTGACCAAACAAATTCAGAAAGGCATAAATTTGTCCTTGAATTTGATGTTCAAGTTAATGTGCAAACACTTCATGTGCTTCAAGATCTGTTTAATTGTGGACAATATAAGTGCATTATTATCTTGTATAGAGAAGATTTATTGAAGTAATGAGACAATAATAAAGAGTTTTTAATGCACAGCCTAATGTTAAAATCTTCTTCAGTGAGAAGCAATTAAATTAACTCTTCGTATATACATGCCTAAACAGTTTTATTGTGGTGTAATAAATGCTGAAACTCCACAAACTTGCTGCATGGTTTCCTGATCGCAATATTGATTTTTCTTTTTTTTTTCTTCCCATTTACCACACAGTGGCTGTGTTGAATGCATCTGCATCTGTGTGACAACTTAGTCAGCAACCCCTGCCATCTGTATTATCTTGAAAATTACCAGGAAACGTTTATCTGGGCCGTTTGTTCGTTACCCAGAAACTTATCGCAGAACGTCTGTCACCCAGTGAATCAGCAAAGCCAAATTTCCCTCGCACCTCAATGTGATGGATGCATTATTTATAAGCATCCTTCCGCTGTTAACTAAGAGTGAAGAAGACTGTCATCTCTTCAAATGATCAATCATACCTGGGTTATGTAGACTGTTTTGTGGTTTCTGTGGATTGCTTTCACCTTGGCTGTTGATGTAGACTGATCTCTCAGAGCTCTAAATATATTATATGGCTTTGTCTCTTTCTAGTAACTTTGCCCTAAAGTTAACATTTGTGGGTTAGTGGGAAGGGTTTTCCCAAAAGAATTTATGTCGAATAGAGTAAACCGTAATACCCTTCGGTAGCGAGTGTGCACCGGTGATGAATTACGTTATGTGTCTCCTATTGCTTCATTAATAGAAAAATGTCTTTCTGCTCTCCCTCCTCTTTGCATCACAAATTATTCACACAACCTTCTAGTCTGAGATAGTTGGGCTGTTTAATCGGCCTAGTCACCAAATTCTGACCAAAGGTGTAGAGAAACCTGGATAAACTAAGGTGAACCTAGTCATGATGTTGAATCTCAGGGTATTCTACATGTATTCAATGGTTCTTTTTACACTCCTACCTTCAGGATGTGTTGGAAATGAGTGTGCAACTTCCTTTCATAGCTGGATTACTCAGTCATTATAGCATGGCATTGTGCTTAATTTAACTAGAAAGTGTTTAAGTCATAGAAGGTAATTGTACTTCATCCATTGTCATGGTATTCTGTGATTACAGGAACCTTGGAAACCTGAGTGGGATTAGTGTTAACCACAGACCATCCTAATAATAGCAAATTCCATTGATAAAAATGTTACTAGCTGTGACATCACAGTGGTTTCTGCTCGTACACTTCTGAGAAATTCTTTACTCCCAAGATGGCTGGTAAATAAATGCATTCAGATTATCTCTGCAATGCCATAGCTTTAGCTGTTGGTAGGTTGAAAACCTTATAGGTATACATTAGATCATCTTAATCAGTAGCTAGTTCAAATAATAGTCCAAATATTTTTAATGTCATCAGAAACTGTAGAGGGAAATGTGTTGTTTCATTAAAGTTTGTGGTATGATTACACTTTCAATCCAGAAACATAAAACTCAACACTGCAAGAAATTTGAAATACAACTTTCAGATTTGAAAATCTGGGTTTTTAAAATCCACTACTCTATAGTTGGTGATGGTGGATAATAATATCCACCCGTTTTACAGCCTATTGAGTTGTTTATCTGTAGGCTTTCTTTTCATAATCCATACTTTTTTTTCCCCAGAAAAATTGGCACAGCTAAATTTTTGTTAAGAGGAAGACTGAAAAGGATGGAAGTCATTTAGAAAGTCTTGATCTAATAGGCGCAATAACAGAAATAATTGAGGACATTTCCTAACGTGGAACAGAACAAAGCTACGTCACTTGAACATGTGAAAGAACATGTGCATATGAGATGATGGGAGGTCACTGCCTGGCTCATATTTCAGTGAATTAGTCAGAATCATTTTATCTTCAATAAAGTCTAAGGGAAATTCCAGTTAACGCCAATGAATTTCATGGAAACTGCTGTACGAGGGAGATATCGTTACGTCTACACAGAATGGAGATTTGGGCCTTTGGAAATCAGTATTTTATTGGTTGTTGATTTACAGTTCACATCCAGTTCTAACAAAGACCATTTCTCTAGTCCTTAATCACAAAAGGTCTTTCACAGGGATTTCACAGGGCCCACATTAGACATGAAAAAAATATACGCCCCCCTTTGACCAGGGTATAGAAAAAAAAGAAGGGGGGAAAAAAACTAACTCTAGCCCAAAGAAACACTTTGACAGAAGAAAGAAAAAATGGAGGAAACCTTGATGGGGATCACAAAAAGTTAACGCTCTTTTGGAACTGGTAGGTCCCCTGGGAAAATGGCAAGATAGCAAAACACTAATCTGTTTTTTCTACTTTGGATATATATTTGGTTGTATTATGTTACATTATGTCGTCTACTATTTTCAAGGTCCCTGAGGAGGACATAGTGAGAGTGACAGGCATGCTCCAGCATCAGAGGAAAGAACCAGCCGCCAGTTGATCTCTGAAGTCCCGTCTGAGCTGGATGATCCTGGCTCAATGTGCCACCCCTCACTTCAGATCCAGTGGCCAGGGGTGGCAGGCCAGCAGGAAAGGAGGCTAACCCTGTGCCTAGACTAGCACTGCATTGCCAGCAGTATTAACTACTACGAACTTGCCATGAACACCAGAAGCGCTTCTCTATGGTGTGCACACAGTTTGCTGTGAGGCCTCCTGTCTTCCCTATCTAAGGCAGGATGCACTGAGTCCCAGGAGGCCCACAAGCTCACACGTGCACATCAAAATGCACAATCACTCCTAAACACATACACATGCAGACACACACACACACTTGCACATTCAAATTCACAAGCACAAAGTCAGACATATGAACATGTATCATAGGCTTCTATCTTTCTCTCTGATACGGGACTTGAGGTATATGATCTGAAATTGAATTGTTCATAATATTATTTTGCTACAAACAGCAGAACACACACACATGCATTTCACCAGTGCTATAAACACACAACATAGTCTTCCAGTAATGTTTATATCATAAGTGTCTGAACAGCCGTTTTTGTTTTCTTAATCAAAGGCCATTCGCAAGAATTGCAATTTTCCTTTTTGTGAAACTGAAAGCGTGAAGCTTGAAATGCAAGGCTGTTGTGAGAATGTTGGTCTTACAATAATTTGGATGCAAAAGCAAGCTGACAATTTCTATTTTTTGACAACAGGGCTCACTCGTTTTGGATTGAGAAGAATGTGCAGGTAGTTCTTATATGTTAAAAGTACTACAAATGCTGTCAAGCAGGACAGTAGGCTTGGTCAGTGTCTTTTTTTTTTAAGAGGTCAGCATTTCTTAACCATAGTATTACCCAAGGTCAATAACACTCTTATTTTTTTGTTATTTGCACAATAAACCTTTAATTTTGCTAATATCACTTAGATGTTTTCTTTGGTACAACTACATTTTGTACAATTTGAACTAAACGTATTGTGTAAACATTTGTAATATTTGTGCTGCTTCATTTAATAAAGAGTATTGAAAATAGTTACTCTGTGTTGACTTCTTGGCATGAGCCAGTTAAATTCTTAAGTGGTTAAAAGCATGTTCCAAAAATGATTGATTAAGTCATGACAGGCAAATTATGCCTTAAAATCCGTCATTAATCATTCATGAGTCAAATATATGCAGTTAGGATGACAGGGTATTTATGGTTTTAAAAAGAATGGAACAAGTGGGGTGACTGTAATAATAATAATAGTGACTTTCTGGGAACTTCACTATGGTGCTTGGCCTGTCTCAGCTTTAAAAGGAAGTCTTGGAGCCCCCACCTCAAAGATGTCATCCCTTTGGTTTTGAGCCCGGTCTTAAAGACATAAAAGCCTAAAAAATAATCTCTGTCCTAGGTGGAGATACAATGGGGCTTTTCCTCAAATGGTAACAGCTGGAGCAAATAATGCACCTAACATGCTGGTCAAAAGCCAAGACCTGGTCAAAAATAACATCTTAATCTCTTCAGCTGGACCTAACTGAAGATGAAACGAATACATTCTTTCAGCTTCTTCTTCGATGGAATTTATTTAAAAACCATCACTTTGTTCATTTTCTGAGGCTAAAATGAAAAGTCTAATTGAATGTCCTCCGCAGAGAAATTAGATGCACCTCTAAACTGATGATCTGTCTAAGGGGAAGCATGTACAAGGCAAACAAAACAGGACCCAGAACAGAGCCTTGGGGCACAGCAGAAGACAATGCTCCTGTCAGAGAGGTAAGAGAAAATCTGCTGCAGTTTGATCCAGTTATTATGATTCAATCATCAACAGTGAAGGGTACACTGAGATCCAGGAGTGCCATGAAAGAGCATTCGCCTGCGTTAAGATTATATTAGAAGAGAAACCTCGCACAAAAAAACAACTGAAACACGTCAACAATGTTTGTTATATGTGTATGAGACCGCTTTGAGCTGCTTGGCCACAGTTTTTTTTTGTTTTGTTTTTGTTTTTGTTTTTTTTGATGCGATGATTTGGTCAACGAGCAAGTGGAGATTATAATCATCTTTCCGAGGGGGAAAAAACGAGAAGTGCAACTGACACAGGAGTGATAATGGAACTGATAGCATGGGCAAAATGAAAAGTCTTAATTAAGATTCAATGAGTGAATAAATAACTTTTTGGACTTGTGTCCACTTAAAACAAAGAAATGTGTACTTATGACATAGGTTTTAAACTGTACTTTAACCTATGAATGATCTTTTCTCAGATAGTTTCATTCGAATAATTCTTAGAAGCCTGAAGGGATGAAATTATTCCATATTTGACAAGAAAATATTAATGATTAAAAAAAAGTCTGAAAAATGGTTTTGTGTTTGATTCTTTCCCATCCCATGTATCATGCTATGACCCCTCAAATTTATCCTGCGACCACCGAATTAGAGGACAAATTGTCACTGAATTACTCAAAACACGGTGGTGATTTTGCTCAATTCTGTCATCTTTGGTTCATTCTCAGATGCCTGAAAGATACAAAGCAGACCGTGAAATGGCATATCATTTAATGTGTTGATGTCTTTTTGTGTGTTTGTAAACCCTGTTTGCAAGGTATAATCTGATAGTCTGCATTTAAGTCACACCTCTGCTAGAACCACGAGTCTGAGAGAAGGGGCACACTGTCATAACATGAGTGATGTTATTAAAAAATAGTCATCATGGAATTTTGTCATTCCTTGTAGCATGTGTGTGGGTGTGGGTGGGTTAAGATGACAGAGCATTCAAGTACTGTATATATAGGCCAGTTTATCAGTGAAAAGTATTTTGCAAAGTGACACCTTGCAGTTTTTACGTGGTTTGTTTATCAAGAACCTCTGAGCAGTAAGCAAATCACTTATTACTGTCACTATGGATTACAAACTCAGTGGACTTCTCAGGAACTATGGTAAATATCTTTATAATATTTAATAGTACATTAAAAAAATTCATAACGACATTGTTATTTTTATGTATCTAATAATGTAGTTTAGTATTAAGCCGCTTAGGTTAAATGTTCAATAAGTAGTACCTTATATGATGACAAATCAAATTTTATTTTTTATATAAATTATGTTACAAGCAAGCTTCTGTATGGAGATACATGTACTGGAGTGTGCATTTATTTGTTTTAATAGTAGTGTGAATGTGCAGGCCTATATATGTGGATACCTGGGGGGACTGATCCCCCAAAATGTAATGGCTTCCTTGTAATTCTTCCGGCGGCGTCTTTACACTAGAAGTTAGCCTGTCCTACCTTTTAAAAGGAAGAGGCATTATTAAATAAATAAATATTTGCAGAATCTTGTTGAAAAACAACCAATGAACTTACATCGTTTTTGGTGCTTTAAGCTCTCTCCCTTTATCTGAAGCGTAGGTTCCCAACATTATTGACTTGTGACCCTTTAAAACGAACTAATGTCTGCTTCCTTTCCTGACTATTTAGCCCAGATTCAAAGAGAAATCCATTCTAGAAGAATCAGAAATCTTTTTACATTATATGCTGTCTTACATTTTGATTCACCTGTGTCCACATGATCTTTTCTTAGTACTTGTCTTGATGCTTCTGGAAGTCCAGTGGAGGCTAGTGTTTCCTGCTCCAACTCCCACCAGCTGTGACTTAGAGAACGCTAAGTCTCTTACAGATGTACTGAGACATGAAGCTAAAGATCTACTGGATGAATTTGTAAGTACAACCCAGTGAGTATGGTATATTTCCTGTGCTACTTATATAGTGTGCTGTAATGATGCACAACACTCAGGCTATTGGGGGACATTATTCCACCAAGTGCAGTCTTCATAGCTAGTGCAAAACATTTCAATTTATCCACCGGTCCATAACCACTTAGTCACTTGATTAAAAGTCATATTTGATCTTGGCGTCCTTGCACAACTGCTGTTGCGATATTTGTGATATAATATCTGAGTTAATTTGCCCTATTTTTGTTTGAATTTCAGAGTGTAAATGTGACCTCATGGGCTTTTGTTACGACATTATTGATATGTTTGACAGTGTAAAACATCACCAGCCCACCCCCCTCACTCATAGCGCTTTAATCATTTGTTCCTGTGCAAAAATAGATGTACAGCCAATCCCCTGCTGATTCATCAAAATTTAGACATTTCCTCTTTATAAATGTGAAGGAGTTTCACCTCACACCTACCCACAGAGAAAGTCAGTTTAATGCTGAACCAAACTTTAAAGTTGTAATCCTTGAGATTTCGTTCCTGGTTGATCTGGTGACACCCGTGGTTACCGAGGTAACAGCAAGTGCAGTTACTAATACAGCAAATACTCCTTGGGTAGCTGATTTGTCAGAAATATATCAAAAGAGCAACTGGTGTGTCTGTTTACAGTGCAGCCAAACAAACTCACACTGTTTTAATAAAGAAATCAGTCAATAGCCTATTGAAACCGTGATCTGATTTCCCACACAATAGCAGAGCGTATTAAATGAAGTTAGATGTTGGAGGTATGTAGCCTGTCACCTGCAACTGCAGTTGCTGCATCTTCTTGTTCCATTAAGCTACTCCGTGTAATATTTAAATCTGATACTGTGTCAAAAAATGCCAAAAATTACCGTTGTCTTGTTTTGTAGACACATTTGTGTCACAATAAAAGCTACCCAGTGTTTTACCGGTTGAATACTTTTAATGTGAACTAACAGCAGGAGGATATTTTCAGTTTGCATTAGCAGGAACTGAATACAGCTCTCATATGGCGTTAGAGTGAGGCTAAAATCAGAGGTAAAATTAAAAACATTAACACTGGATTAGGCCTACATGCGTGCATCATTTGCTGTGAATCCCTAATGTGCATGAAGGCTATTTGGATCCAGCACGGGATTGTTGGACCCACCACTTATAATGAAAACCACTTTATAGAGAGGTAATTACAGAATGTAAATACATTGAATGGCTATTGCTGAATATATGCCGACCATAAATAGTATTAAAGACAGGGTTTGATTCTATGAAAACCTTAAGGATTATAATTTTAACTGCTACAGACTGGTACAGAAAACATCACCTTCAGCTACCATTTACAGTTAACACCAACACCTAATAAAGCAAGTTTAATTCATATCTTTGTACCAATACTGTTGTTGTGTTTTATGTTAATTTTTTGCACATACATATTTATTCTTGTCTTTAAAACGTGTATTTTGCAATGATCACCTTCACTCCACACTTAGATTTATAGTGAATTAATTTAAGACCCTTTCTTTCTTACAGAGAAAGCATGGACTCAGTGATGGGTCAGTTCCAGATGATGTACCTGTTTCCACAATATCTGGTATCAACATTTCAGAGAAGCTGCAGGACATCTACATCAAGAATGAGCTTTTTAATCTGCACTTTTCAAACGTAAAAAACTATCAGAAGGAACTTTGGGGCAACCTGGAATCTGTTGAAAAGCTCTTGAAAGAAGTCATGGACAGACTCCCCTACCATTCAGCTAAAATAAAGACAATTCTCAAATGCATCGACCCAGAAACGCCTTTGCCGACAACGCCAGCGCCACTACAGTTGTCCCACAATCATGACTATGCAAAAAAAGTATATGTATGGGGTGTCATTAGCACACTGGAGGACTGGCTTACTAAAGTGCTGGGGGTACTTGAGGAGGCAAAGAAAGTGTTACAAATAGACAGCCTTTAAAGGGCCACTCCTGAGAAGTCTGAGAAAATGACCCTGAAGATGCCACGTGGTGTCCTCTCCCTCTCTGGTATATTCTGCCACGTTTAAGCCTTTTTGTTTTTTTTTGGTTTTTTTTACCCAGACCTGCCAAAATTGTCACTATAACATCTGCCTCTGGTCAATGCCAGAATCTCATTGGATGTGTGCCGTGGAGATCAGTGTAAATTTCAGTTTAGTTGACCTTCGGCTGCAAAACCTGGTGGAAAATCAGTGGAGTGTGCACCATTGTCTGTAGCGCGCAGCTGCCTTTGATAGCACAGCTAGCCTTGCTTTGCACAATGTTGAACTTGTACACTTTGGAATTGAAAGATTATTTAAATTTTTAATTTATATACTTATATCAGTTTTTATTTATGGATATTTATTTTTTTTAAACATGAGTTAATGTGATTTAAATCTATGTCCAGCAGGCTGTGATGTATTTTAAATTAAGATAATTTATATATTTATTGAATATGTATTTATTTTCTTAAAAGGGTTGATGAAAACAATTATATTATGATTATTAACAACACTTTATTGAGAACAGCACTTTATTTGTACAATGTAGCACTTATCTAAAAGAAGCGTTTACAACATACATGGCAGGAAAACATAAAAGCATGTACAGTAAAATAAGTGAAGAGGAGATACATTTTCAAGCTGGTGAAAGGCTGCCCCCTTCCCTTTTCACTAGGCCCTGTTTCCCAACATTAAGTTTTTTGTGTGTTATCTTTTATTTATTGATTAGTAATTTATTAGTTAGGTAGCAGAACACAAATGTAGGTTGTGTAGCTTTATTTATGTTTGTTTTATTCATTTCCCTGTGATGTTGGTGTGTAGATCATCTGCCCAGTCAGTTATAGTGAAAACAGGTTTGCATCATGAAGTCCTCTTAGCAGTGAGGGACTGGGTACTGTCAAGTTATGGAAGGAAGGGTACAACCGTTCTGCATGAAATTAGTTTTGAATTTCACAGTGTTCATTTTTGCTTCTGTTTCATTCATATTTTTGTTATTAAATGCCACTTTTTCGCACTGCCTGCTGATCAGCTTCTTTGACATCTTCTTTATAGTTTTCCAATGCTACACAACATCTATTGCCATTTATATGGTGTGGCACACACTACAAAGCATTTACCATCACAAGCACTTTACATTTACACAAATTATCAAAAGGATAAATGACTGGTTTGAGTTGCTTGAATAAAATTCAACTTTTATGCAAAGGATTGGACCACTTATTACCAGTCCTACCCCATATAATATCAAGCAAATCAAACAAATCATGCAGAGTTATAAAAGTGTAGTTGGAGGGTTAAACCGGAATGAACCAGGTTGACATGAAAGGATATTGTTGAGTTGTGGTTAGCGTCACATCTACGTACAGGAAGTATTGCGTGATGTGGATCAGAAAAGGAATGAATAAATAACGTAAATATGTCATCACAAAAGTATGTGACAAACAACTGACTCATACCAAAAATGTTGTTTATCTGAGCAATTGTTTAACTTGAAATGATGTAAAGATGAGATGGTTGTTTATTTTCGGTGTTGGGTCCAGAGTAAAAGTAATTGCTAATACGATAGACAAATTCACTGTCGTGTGTAGATTATGCAAGAAAATGTAAATGCCAGTGATAAAAGGACCTGTGTCTTCTTTATCTACAAGCCAAAATCAAGTTCTGTAGCATTATTTACTTAAAATTGACCCAATGAAACAATTGATCTGTCATTTGCAGAATGTTTATGAATGTTTTTGCGCTGAAAATGAGTTAACCGTCATGACGGTTCAGTCTCAGTCATCATCTTCAGTAAATTTAATTTCCTTAAGTGGCAGTGAGCACTGAGCAAGGTGTTGACCTGTCAAAAAACCCAGTCTTGATTGGTTTGCCACTTTACTTTTTTCATCAAAGGATATGGTTAACTTAGAGATAAGGGATGTTTATCATCAGCCCTCCTGTCACACGCCTCCTTTGAGAGCTGTGCAGATATAAAAATGATCTTGTGTGAATGAGATTGCATTACTATAGGAATCAGTTCTCTTTGTCATATTTGAAAACTTGAGCAGAGTCAGAATGAAATACAGAGCAGGTGCAGTATGTCATGTAACACACTTTCTACATTCATTAATCAAAGTGGGTCAGAAGGCGTTCTTTCAAACTTTCAAATTCATGTGTTGGATTTAAAAAGTTGTGATTGTGCACTTGCATTTTGCAGGTTTTCTGAATGTGGCATGTGCCTGCATGGTGATTCTGATGGAAAGCTTGGATGCAGGACATGCACCAAAGAAACATGCTGCTGGTGTTTCATGCTCGCCGAGAGAGCTGACGGCCCTCACCAAAAGTCAAGTTAAGGCGAGCTTGACAAGTTTTGTAAGTAACATGAATACTGTGTGTCTCTACAGTGTGTCTGAAGGTAGTCTGTGTGTGTGTGTGTGTGTGTGTGTGTGTGTGTGTGTGTGTGTGTGTGTGTGTGTCACGGCCGGCGTCTTCATCACGGTGGAATTTTTGCCTTAGGTTTGGTCATTTTCAATTTCAGTAGCAGAATGATGAGCACAGAGAAAGTCTTCTTTCAAAGCTGTTTCTGTGAAGCAGCTCTCAGTCACTGTGCAGACATGCAGGTAGTGGTGAAAGGGGTATTTAGATCAACATCACAAAGTAAAAAAATGTCCATATTAAGTATAAGTTCTGCATTAAAAATTGTACCTAAGTACAATATTAGTAGTAAAATGTATTTAAGTATCAAAAGCGCAAGTACACGTTATGCAGAATGGCCAATTTCAGTGTTAAAATGGGATATAGAGTATATAATATTAGTGAAATACTTTAACTGATGCAGTGTAAGCAGTATTTTAATGTTGTAGTTGGTGGAGGTGAGGTGAATCTTAATCGCTTTATGTGTTATAGACTTTACATGTTATAGAGATGCATTGTCATACATTAAACTATCCAACAAATTTTATCTACAGAAACACATCTCTTTAACATTTGTAATGCCGTGATGATATCAACAGTTTAATCTGAAAAGTAACTAGTACAGTAACTATAGCTGTAAAGATAAATGTAGTAAATGTAAGTCAATTAAACTAAAGTACAATATTTCCCCATTTCTCTATGTGGTGGAATATAAATATAAAGCAACATAAAATAAAATAAAAAGTTTCAAAATTGTTCTTCATACAGTACTTGAGTACATGTACTTAGTTACTTTCCTACATTATTTATAATATAGTTTTTTGAGCTATTTTTTGGGTGTTTCATGTGTTGAGTCACTGTTGGTCTTCTGTCACAGGACGAAGCCAATGGGAAGAACCTTGGCATTTGGTACCCAGGTTTCCCTGAGCTCCAGGTCCACCAGAACTCTCCTCTTCATGGGTCAAAAGTTCAATGCAGCCTCCTCTTCATGGCTCAAGGTCTGGAGAAAGTCCTGGAGGACCAGAGGAAGAACCTGAATCCTGAAGATGTCTCACTTCACAAGAAGCTCGGGGACGCCATCTCCAGGGTCAACATGCTCGCAGCGTGTGTGAAGGAAATTCTCGGTGGGGAATGCTCCCCGAAGCCATCCCCGCCAAAAATGCCCAAGCATGTGTTTGAGAGGAAGCAGTGGTGTCACACTCTGCTGAAGACAGCCTGTGACTATCTGAACTGGCTGAAGCATAAGCTTGGGGTCCAAATTTCAAAGGTCAAAGGTAAAAAACAGATAAAACATAGAGTTACTGGGGCAACACATCACAAATACTTGGAGGGGAGTGGATACCTCTTGTAATTTTTTAACACAAGCTGATCTCAGTTTGTGACGCAGACATGGTTACAGTTTATGGCAGCTCGTCTCTAATAGTGAAGGATTTTTTCACAATTTGTTAATGCGTATTTGTAATGTATACAGCATGTTGACATGCATTTGGGACATTTAAAACTTGTGTCTCGCTTTTCATACTCTGTAGGAAAGAATGGATGAATTTAATGTAATTTTCCACAAGATGTTTTTTTTACACATGGACTTAAGTAGATAAGATAGCTGATTAAATCACAATTTTTCAACAGTTTACAGTTATTTTTACTTTTCAGCAACCGACATCCTTCCCATGCGACAGTAATTAATCAACTTGCCAAAGAGGCAAATGAAAAGGGGCTCTAATACATTTCTTAATTACGACAGTTTGTTTTCTCAGCCTTCACAGTGATTAATTGTTTTGCTCTGGCCATCTATCCCTTGTGAGCGTGCTACGTTGCCTGAGGTAGAAAGAGAAGCTGATAAGAATCACCTTCAGAGAGCCACCAGTTTGGACTTCAATCACTAAATATGTGGACAGATGGACAGTGCACGGTAAGGCAGATAAGTCTGTCAAACTCCCATCAAAGCAATGCAGGAGAACAAAAACACAGTAACAAAGATTAATGTGGGCCTCGTCCTCCTCAAATTAAGTGATCAATTAATATTCAATAGAAGTTCCAATGTTTTGTGGGTCTGAATGAGCTTCAAATGACTCGACATGTTGAAAATGTCCTGAAATTTTACATACTTTGGAGAACATGGACATTTTCTAATAATTGTACAGCCTTTCTACACATTTAAGACTGTCGCTGAAATTCTTCATCAAACTCACGTCTTTTTTTGACTGTACATTCTGTTTGTGAACCATTTCCATTAATATAATGCTCATTTTGGCTAATAAAAGAAAATGCCTAGTGGTGCTTGACGATGCAGTACCTTTTTCCATTTCTCTAGTACATTAAACCCATACATTTTTCTTTAACAAGCTTTAAAATACAAGATTTTCTTTGGACCTTTGTTAGATTTATAAATGTTAGCATGCCTATCACCCTTGTTTTGGATAAACTACACACACACATCCAGTGTTGAACTGTGTTTTACACCTGTAACCAACAGTTCATAAAAATATTAAAGGCAATATTTAAGAAATTCTGAATGTCGCCACTCATAAAAAGCACAAACTAGAACCCATTTCATTTCACAGTCACTTTTATTAAATAGCAGTTTCATATGCATGCACTACACACAAAAGTAATGACACATTCTTCACTGTTTTTAAAATATTCAACAAAACAGGAAACAGCTGTTACCTTAAGCCTATTTTTTGACATGAACTGGTTTGAAGCGGATTCTGATGAATGAGCTGCCTGACATGTAGACCTGATGATCATCACGGATGAATGTATGAAGCGTTCTATGCACTTATGAAGTGTAAATAATCAAATCACATACAGCATTTGTCCATTTTGAGGTTGGTCTTGGATGTTGCCATCTCTTTGCCACTATATTACAAAAATGTCCCAGACAGAAGTCCATTTTGCAGAGAGTCTCTTCTCCAAGCACCCTTAGGTGTCCAAACGGGGATGTTTTATTGGCCCACTGCTGTTCCTGTACTTCCTAAAACCCGAGAGGAAGGTCAAGCGCTCATACAGCAAGCAGCTCTGGAGGACTCTCTCCGTAGCAGTACTTTGCTTGAGGGTTTCGGTAAGTGTTCTCATGTTGAACACTCTGCATGAAATGGAAAAAAAATAAACAAGTTAATCACATTATATTATTCATTAATGGGCGGGGAATTTTGAAAGCTACACTAAGAATGTAAAAAAAATAAAACATTCATTTAGCTACAGGAACCAAAAAACTCTTAATCTGATGATCTTATTGAAAGCAAAAAAAAAAAAAAAATTCAGAGTTATGCAAGAAATTAATATTGGGGAGAGCAAAGGTTAAAGCCAGTGCAAAATGAATGCAAACATATATTCTTATCTCTAGAGAATCCATGTATGATATAAAACCAGAGTGATAATATTCATAAAGATGACATAACTTTTTTTTGGGCCAGACAATTGCAATGAGTCATAGTGATGCATTAAAGAAAGTATATCTTCTATCTAGCTTTGACAGCTGAGTGAAATATTGACTTTTAATTTTCAAGAAATAGGTGGGAGGTGCAGTTGCATGTGTGAGACATCCATTTTCACTAATCATGTTTCAAAATGGAACGGATACGTTTTAGACTGTTTCTGTATTTTGAAAGTTAAGATTGTGGTCTGTCAGAGTTTTTATTTCTATGCATCTCATGACATACTTGTGAAGAGGTCCTACACTTGGCCAGGCACAGCTCAAAATGATCCTCCACAGCAGTGAAGAGATTCTGGAAACCTTCAGCGGCACGATTCAGGAAGCGCTCAAGGAGAGGTTGCTGAAGAAGAGCACACAGATAAGAGGGCGAGCATGTGTAAAACACACAAGTGCAGATTTCTATCTGTTCAACCTGTTCTTTTTCCTGTCCCTCATGGTCATTGCTATGTATAAAATGCAAAATTCAACTTTGAGACGTATAGTATCTGAATTCTTGCATTTCAGGATCATCCATTAAAATGTATGCATGAGGCAGTTTTGCAAGATGCAGCATGTGGACAGTTTTCAATTTTCTGATGACAGGAACAGCCCAAGCCCCTAAACATCCTTGATGTGACAGATTACCTTATCAGGTTGGAGGCAGCAAGACACGCAGTACTCATAGATGCTACAGCAGCCGTTGGCCAGGCAGCTTTTACAAATGTACTGTCTGCTGCTGGGAGCATTGACGTTACAACAGCCGTTAACCAGCAAGTCCTTTCTCTCGCAGACATAGCCTGTAAAACATTAACACAGATAAGCATATCCATTGATTAAAGGCAACAAAACAGTCTCGTGGAGCTGTCGCGTTATCATTGTTTTGCGGTGAGAAATGGCTTCATTGCTGACCGAGTTCGTCTGTGAGCAGTGTCCTGCCCTGGATGGAGTTTCTGCACTGAGTGATCTGTCGGCTGCTGTTGCCCAGGTTGAAACGGACTTTCCATGGGATGCGATGGTCTGAATCTCTAACCTCTAAGAGTGTGCGGTCCCGTATGGTCCGCTCCTCCTGCAAAATTCACACAAGAGAAGGTCATGAAATGCCATCAAAGAACTTAACAAAGTTTATTAACAGGTCAGACAATATTATGATATAAAAAATTTGAAAATACAATACAGCTGGATTTTTTTCAGATAATAGTGCTGATACCTGCATTTTGGTAATAATACTAAAACTATTTTTGATATCTTATAGTGAAAATTTCCCATCACCGCTTTCCAGGCCCCACAGTGACCAATCCATAGTGAAAACATTAGTTGAAGCCCTAAAATCTGGATCAATCTGATAAAAAAAAAAGGTAACAGCAACATTTCAGTCAGTTCAATACCCAGCCCTACAATAGAGATCTTTCAAAAACTAGAGATTTTGCTATACCATTTATATAAAAGGTAGCTATCCCTTTAATATGCCATGTATTAAGCCTTTGAGGACAATATTGCAAGTTAATGAGCAGGACTGCTTTAGGGCAATATTGTGTTTACACGATTTTTGCAGGAGCACCTTGATTTGACAGGCGATTTCTTGTAGCCAAAAACACACATTCCCATTTGGTTATTTCATCAATAAAATGTTTCTCAATAAAATGTCTAAACAATGTATATAATACCAAGGATCTTATTCAGATAGTCCATCCCTGGTGCAGGATTTGCTTTAGTGTAGTGTGAATTTCTGTTACCTGTTTGAGTGTGCTAGTGAGAAAGTAGATGAGAGACAGTCCGAAGACGACTCCCAGCACCCAGCGCTTTCTCAGTAACCGCCGTAGCACCATCATAGCATGGCTTTCTTGGGGAGATGCCGGTGACAGTCCTAAACATCAACTCTCCACGGGAATCAATTCACCGGCTGACGTATTTCTCGGGAATATGTAATGATGTCTGACTCTAAAACCCGAGCAAAACTGACCCTGTAAACTGACGTTAGCTAGCTTTATCAGACAGCAAATGTGATGAATAAGTTACATAAGTACCAAAAGTGAAGACGTTTTATTTTCAAAGTCAACACAGCATTAGCTAACCCATGTTGCAGATTTAAGTTAATGACAATTACATAAAACGGACAATAACTGTAAAAATGAATTATGATCTGCCACAGCTCAAAACAGTTTAGTGGTGGGCACGCAAGCTAACTGTGTTTCATCATAAAAGCCTGCTTTGTTAGCCTGCTAGCTAGCTGTCGTTAGCATTAGCTTTCTGTCTTAGATAAGCTAGACACTGATGGTAAAAAAAAATACTGATATATTATAGCGCAGCTTCGTCTCCTTTGAAGAAAACGATTCTGTAATGTCAAACATTACGTCTGACAAGCAGCAACGGTGGCATTTATCTAGAGAAATCACACATCCACCATAAGCAAAACAAATTTCCAACGCGGATGTGGTGTGGTGGGAAGGAGAACGCTGATTGGTTGATTGGCGCCCTAGTGACGTCAAACAGGAAGTTTTTCGAGCTGGACCATCGGAGCATCTTCTTTTGCAGCAACATCAACCTAGCTAACCTGGCTCTAAATATGACAAGAGCTGAAGGGCAATTCACTGAACTAATTCAGGTAAAGTCGTCTACATTGTTATGACACACACACAAAGCAGACTAGCTGAAGATGTAAGCTGTAAGCCGGCTTCTCTGTCAGTTAGACACTGTTGATATTGATTTGCATTTTCAGGGCTGGGCCATGTGGTGATGAGCGGTATGCCATGCAGAGGAGACACAGCAGCAACACGGATGGCATGCCCTCAGAAAGGTGGGAAGAATAGCGCTCAGAAGTAACACAGCTGCTGTTGCAAGCCTTTTGTTTGGGTATTGTCTTCTTACATTTCATTACAGGACAGGGGGGTCCACATACATACAGTCTGGGTCTGTTTTTTTATGCTTTTGGCAAGGCCTCTTAGTTCCAGTTAAAGCAATGCTGTTATAGCAGCAGAGTAATGCCCATGGTTTAGAAATGAGATGACCAACGTTCATGGGTTTAATGTTAGGGTGTCCGCATACTATTGGCCATGTAGTGTATGTCATGTGTTGACACAATATAGCTCAGTGCTCTCATTTACAAGTAATAGAAGTAGGATGTAGCAGAGGTATCTCTAAAGAAACTAGCCTTCCTTACCCATACAGAGACACAATCCAAAATGTACAAGTCCCTTTACATAACGAAATATTACATATTAAAGAAAATTCACAATATAGGATATGACAAATACAGCATAGCCATCTTGCAGGCTAATGTTTTCTTTTTTCCCCCCACCCAGGAGCCGAAGCCAAACTTTGGGATCGGAGAGTAGCCTAGATGAGGGTGGTGTGTTTGACTGCCTGAAACCCGACTCACCCGCCTCACCCCAGCAGATCTTCTCCGGCCTGGTGGGTGTCCCCTCCGGCTCTGTCTCCTCTGCCCAATTCCAGGCAGCCGGCTTAGTCCTGGGCTCTCCCCCTGAAGTTTTTATCCAGATGACTGCATCGTCCAGAGAAGAAGGGGGCCCCCACCGTACGGATGGTGGACCTTTTCTCTCTCGGCCACCCCAGCACCACCATCACCACCACCACCACTTCCACCACCAGCCCTTGCAGCACAGGACCTCCTCTCTGCTCCAGCAGGCCACCACGGGAGCTGCCTCGGAGAGGCACAGCTCCAGGGAGGAGGCCCAGGAAGACCCATCGACCCCGGCCCCAGCCCTGTCCGAGCTGAAGGCAGTAGTCACATGGCTGCAGAGGGGCTTCCCCTTCATCCTCATTCTGCTGGCTAAAGTCTGCTTTCAGCATAAGCTAGGTACACCAGCTTGTGGAGTTATAGTGCTGCTAACAGTGTCTAATAGTACACCATTTACAACAAAGAATCATTAGCAGCATAAGGTCTGGTTTAGTGATGATGCTGCACCTCTCTCCTGCAGGTATTGCTGTGTGTGTGGGCATGGCATGCACATTCGCGTACGCCAATTCCACCTTTAGGCACCAAGTGTCATTACGGGTAAAAAAAACTACAGTATATTTACTGGTGTGCTGTTACAGTTTTCTTTTAAATGACAACATCTGATATTTTTCACTGTTAGCTTAAACCAATGCTGATACTGACATACACTTAGTCTTAGATCAGATTCATGCTAAGCCTTTCACACATGCCTATATTAAAGGATACGCCTGGTGTTATTTTATGTTTTTCTCATTGTCAACAAATCCCGTGAAAAGACCAAAATGAACAATGTGTTAGTCCGTCCCTCAATACTTTCCAACTTCCCTAACCTGTCTGTGGCTCTCAACCTGAAGGCTATTCGTTCCTAGTGAAGATGTAACATTTTAAAAAATGGGTCGCAAGTACAGTCTCCTTTTTAGTAAAGGCTATGCAATCTCCTAAAACAGCTGGGCACTGTCATTTTTATCAAATGTTTCTCAAACAGGAGTAAATAGTGCATTTGTTGGGGACTATTTTCAGCTGCGGATTAACACACATTTGGACCACTAGTGAGTATTTACAGCAGCAGTACAGCGTATGTGGGATTGACTCAAAATAAGCTACAGTGCCCGTGTTCATGGGATTGAAGGACATATTAGTCAGTACCACGGTGTGTCTCACTGATGCGTTTTTAATAGTTTTTGGACAACAGTGGAGCTCTATGGCACAGAGGAATAAAATATATCAGGCTTTGGATACTCAGACGAAACTTGTTAGTAGGATAAATCTATCACTGGTTTTGGTCTTTTCATGGGATTTGTTGAGTATAACAAAATGTACAGTATCACCAGCCTTATCCTTTTAAGTTATTTAAATGGCTAATGTTCTGTTCATTTGACAGTTGTAATATTTTACATACATGTAGGGAGAAATTCCAATTCTACAATCAAATACCACCATTAAAAATCTTGCTATGTTCTAATTGGCTGAAAATTTGGTACATCCCTATATATTTGTGTTAACATTGTTTTCTGTGAGCCACTTTGTTTATAGCTACAATGTATAACTTTCACCTTGACACAGGAAATCCTTCTTGACGTAGTCTGATAGTTCCGTGTTAATCATGAATATGGAACGAAACTATCATTCTGTGTAAAAGCATCTCCTGGGTGTCATAAATGTATTTTGTAAGTCTTGCTTTTATTCCCCTTATTTCGTCAGTTACTTGCTGTACACATATTTCACTCATCCTCATGAGCTGTCTTTCTTAAAAGAGAACATCTAGTGTAGGGGGGAACAGGAAGCAGACAGTGAAAGCAATCAATCAGCAATGAAAGTGCAGCAAAAAAACTGATGTTCTGTGTTCATGAAAATATTAAATGCCCCAGAGTGTCCCTAGCAAAGAGAAGTGGATATGTACACACAAGCTCACAGTCAGACAGACTAATAATGCACCAGACATTTTATTAATTATTGCAGAAAAATGGTGTTGAATTACAATTTTAGATGTAAAGAAATATATTGTAATGTTGCTAAAATAGCTCTGTCTATTTGATGTTACCAGGAGGAACGTTCTGTATTTGTTGCTCTGTGGATCATCATGTTCCTTGCAGGGAATATAGTGTATATCTTCTACACGTTTAGTCATGAGGAGCTGCACAACAGGTAGTGTACAAGCTGGTATTTTTACAGTAGCTGCATGTTTCTTTGCCTGCCATCTTATGTTTTTGGATTTTTCTTTATATATTTAGTTTTTTTTTTTTTTTTTCATTCATCTTGTGTTGTGTAAGTCATTTTATTTTTACTTCAATTTCCTTTAGGGAGTGCTCCTGTTCTTGTCTGGTCTTGTCCTGTGAGTATTTTGTGTTTTGTTTTTTTCCATTATTTTGTTTCCAGCGAGTTTCTTACATTAGGTTAAACATTTGCCTTGCTGTTGCTTGTCATTTTACCATCCCGATTGAAAACACCAGAGCTTCCTACAACAAGTCATCAAGGTGTTGTTTTCTTTTTCTTCCAGCCTCATATTTGCCAAGCCCAACCTCAATAGCTTTGACTTCTTTGATCTGATCTGGGCTGTGGGCATCACTGACTTTGTCCTTAAGTACTGCACCATTGGCCTGAAGTGCTTTGTCCTGTTTTTGCCCAAGATTCTCCTGGCCTTCAAATCCAGGGTAAGAAATCCACATTCATTTTTCTGACCCAGAAAACGTGAATTTTATTAATTAATTTTAATCTTTTTCATGGGACACACAGTCTACACACTATATCCATAAATTATAACTTTAACATGTATACCTGCTAATTTAAATATCTCTACATACAGTTATAATGGCATTTTTTCCCCCGATTAGCCTATGTGTAGTGCTAAAATTATTGATTTTATATTGATTCCTTTAATGTGAGGATTTGCGTCTTTCCTCTGTTTTTATATTACCGTAAAGAGAATTTCTTTGAGTTATGGACTGTTGTAGATCATAACAGTCGGACAAAACATGCAGCCCAAGACATCACCTTGTGCTCTCTGAAAGTGTGATTTTGTAGACATTTTAAAGATGAATGATTAAATAATGATTATTGTATTAATTCATTAAGTAAATAGTTGTTAATTGCAGCCTTGGTTGTGTGCATTTGACGTTTGCCCAAACTGCAATAAATGCTTGCAGCTTTTTGCCCAACCAGTTCATGTCAAACTTTTGTATATTTATATTTATATATCAGCTGACAGCAAAAAAAACAACAAAAAAACGATTTAGAGCAGCTTTTAACCTTGGTTTAAATCCTAACTAACCTAAATTAGGTTATCTCTCATCTTTTTGCAGCTGATTCACAGTAAAAGCAGCAACACTATGAGAGCATGCAGGAGTGGATTTGTCCTTTTAAACACATTACTGAACGTGTAGACCAGGGAAATCTTGTATGGCACGCTTAAAAGGCACCTGCTCTGAGTTTAAGTTTCTGGTAGACTGCTGTATTCATGCTTATCCGTAACATGTCGTAGACAATGATTGAGTTACAGGAAGTTCACTGTCAGAATGTGAAACTTGATTGATAATTATTAAAAAATTAAAAAAAAAGAAGAAGAAGATTTGCTGAACCATGATGAAATACTCCACTGAGTGATGAAAGTGCTGAAGGGTCACAGTGTGAAACTGTTTTGTATTCATAAGGTTTTAAATGGTACTCCTTAGGTGAGCTTGTGCAAGTGGGTGTCTATGTGCGTGGTTAGTCTGGCCCGAGGCAACAGAATATGACTGAAAACACACTTACACACACACATAGACTTTGATTTCCATACAGGTGTAGCTCATATTCCTGGTGTGTGTTGGATGGCGGGAGGAGGAGGGGGGTTTACAAAGTATTAGGATTAAATTTTCCACTGATAAACAGACCTACAGGCCTATCAGAACCACGGCAGCCAGCAACTGAGCTCATTTGCCCTCGAGGGGGTTGCATGGGTGAGGTCATCCCTCCCTGGAGCTGGACCATTACCTGTACCCTCCACACACACACACACACACACACACACACACACACAAATATACTATACACACATACAGAATTTGACAGCTTTGTTGGGACAAATGTTTAGTTTTAGGTAATCCTAGATTATATCCCCACAAACTAGTCTTCCACTAGTTTATAGTGGCCAAACAGTTTCGACTATTCTGAACTTCATGAAGTCACATAATCAGCCTGTCTACTTCATTACTGCATCCAACCACGGACACACTAATGATCCTACATAATCACTACAGTCAGCGCAAGTCTGCACAAGTGGTAGCAGGCATGCATATGGAAGTTCCATGACGGCTTTGTTTTAAAGGCTTACAATGCTCATATCTACTGCTTGTGTATGAATCCTATTAATTGCCTGTTGTCTAAGTGTGTAAGTATTTTCATTGTTGTGAAACAGGTGTCTCTGAGTCTTTTGGCACCTGCAGTAGTTCCTAAATTTGGTCTTCTTAATATCGATCTGTGGTTTATTTTTTGCTCTGCTGGTGTTGCTCTGTGTCTGTTCTGTTGGCCTTGAGCAACAGAACAGACTTCAAGTTTAACAAAGATTTCAAGTTTAAGACTTTCTGCAGCTGAGCGAAATGTTTCTTTTTCTTTTTTTATATTTATTATTATAACTGATTAGTTTTTTGTTTTTAATATGTTGGTGAATTGAATAATTGTTTATAAAATGTGAAAAGAGTGAAAAATTACCATCACAAGCTTTGACCAACAGTCCAAAACCCAAATATATTAAATTTACAACAATATAGAACAGAGAAGGGAACAAATCTTGGAACAAGTAAATGTGTGGCATTTTTACTTAGTAACCTACTTAATTGATTGTATCACACTATCAAATTTGAATGGTTTGTTTGGAATAAATAGAAGAAGGTTGGTTCCATTGATCAACAGTTGGTGGCAGGAAAGCGCCAACAATCTTAGCAGTGCGCTAACAAAGGCAGTGAACAAGAAGACTGTTAGCAAGCAAACATGTACACAATGCAGGATTTAAGAACTTTTAAAAAAATCAGCTTTACAATTGTTTTTTGTGGAAGGAAATGCACTCAGCGCACTTGTTAGGCCATAAGGATGCATAAAATGCGTTCTGATGAGAAACAGGAAATGTAAGGTTTGTTTGTTTATAACCTTTAAAAGATTAATCCATAGGAAAAGCTGTGACAGTACTGGCCCCATGGTTTGGTTGACTAATAATTAATGCGGCAGAAATTATTGTAGCCATAACTATTTAAAACCAAATATATACCCCACCCACTTACCCCCAAAGTAAAATGTAATCATAACAGTCTTGCAGATTAAAATGTAAAGTTATGTATTTATGTGTCTGTTACTGTGTGCAGTTGTGGAGTGGCTAAAGAGATCTGACTTTCAGTAATGAAACCAAGCAGGAAACTACTCAAACAAGGCCTGCAGTGGAGCTTACTCAAACTCCTTGGCTTCCGTCCAAACTTTAGATTTGACAGTTTTTGCGTGGGCGTGATGGGCACTGTGGGATACGAGGCTGAGGGAACAATAAGGAAGATGAATTAGCCACTGGCAGAGGTCTTCCTCCCCTACCAACCTGGCTGCTTATGGCTCTTTACCCACAGTCATCAATCTTTGTCAACTAACATCCAGGAAGTCATTATGCAAGCTGGGATGCCACAGGGGCCATCGGGGAATCAGGTCTGCCGTTATTTTGGTCGCCTCTGTTTTTAACCGTCCCCAATTCACTTAACGCACTTTGTGGCAGCGGGGACTTAGTCAGAAGTTCATTTCTTCTCTGTGATTGTTTAGGGGAGGGGAGGTCCTTTTTTAAAGGCAGCTAGCAAGCCCCCGTAGGGCTGGGTTTAATGTGGGTACTGGGTAGCAGGTGGAAAGAGCCGCTGCCAGTTTCCCTTGCAGTGTGGGGAAATTGCCTGTACTGCTGTGAAACTGCGGAGCTCTGGACAGCAGCCATGTTTGGGCTGGAGGCATGCTGTTTTAAGCTTTTAATACCGCACTGCTCTTGACTAGATAGAAGAGTGCCCCGAAGCTGTTGAGCTCTTTCTGCTTTTTGGACAGTTAGAGAGTGGATCAAAGAAAGAATACATATTGTCTCAATTTAGTATTTATTCATTTAGTTAAAACTTGGGTTAAGACTGCTAAGGTCCCTTTTTGTTTTGATCTTCAGAAACACTGCCATTCTAAATAGCAAAATATTAAGTGGGCACATTCACAGTCACTGCCGCTTGCATACTAGCACAAAGTTTGATGGAAGCATCTAAACAGGCCTCCTCTACTATTGTAATTTGTAATTTTGTGTGTTTGTCCAGGGTAAATTCTACCTGCTGATTGAAGAGCTGAGCCAGCTGTTTAGGGCCCTGGTGCCCATCCAGCTGTGGTACAAATACATCATGGGAGAAGACCCCTCCAACAGTTACTTCCTGGGAGCCACACTCATCATTATCTACAGCCTGTGCAAGGTAATCAATGCAGGGTAACAAAATATTTAGCCAAGATCAATATTGTTTTTGTACTTTATTTTTAAGACTTACTATTCATGCTAGTAAATACTACATAAACGTTTGATTCCTACATCAGAAATATTGCAATCAGTCATTATTAAGATGTACAAGGGTCTGACAACAGATGGAGGAAATACTCCTGTGAAGAAAAGAGCTCAGCAAAGGAAAAAGAGAAGCAAGTGAAGGTGCCTATAATATGAATACTTAAAGTCTAAAACCCTTTTAGCACCCTACTTGAGTCTACAGTGTTCATTACACCCCACAATATGAAAGTGTTGGATAGAATAACCAACATGATGATATTGTCAAAACAATCTTTTATTTTGCGGGCATGAATGGTTTCAACAAGTTTCATAGTAATACTAGTTATGAGAGATTTATGAGATATCGCTATAGATTTATGTGCACAGTTAACATTTTGGTTCCTGGGTGGCGCTAGACAAAAGTCAATGGGGTCTCTTTGGGTTGTGGGACGTCAAATGGGTAGCAATAGTTTTAGAATAAGAACGCATGTCAAATGGATGAGAAGTCACCTCAGCTCTGGGACCTGTAGAAGGCGAAGAGTGAAGGAGACAAGAATCCCACAGTTAGAGGCCACAGCAAGATCGGTTACTGAGAAGTTGCATGAAGGAACTTATGACCTATGGACAAAAAAAGATTTTGAGAGTCATGAGTCAGTCACTAAATCGAATGGGAAGCTGAAATAGTGAAACTAAGTGGAACTTGCATAAATAAAACTCAGTGATGAATTATTTACACAGTCAGGTTGTCACTGCCATGTGATTCACCGGATGTAGTTGTTAATGATGGGCTTGTTAAGCTGAATTGGGTGGACAGTTTCCTGGGTGAGTGTGCTGAGGTGCAGCACTCTGGAGTTTCCCAAGATCAGGCAATATTAGCAGTGTGTCAGTATTAGAGTATGCTGATGTGCATCAGTGGTTGATTCACTGTTGTCATGCTGTTTTGTCACAAAGGGGCAACAGTTAAAATTTAGAGAAACAGGCTTGAGAGCAAAAGCTAAGCAGTTTAAATCTTCAGACAGGGAAGCTGTAGGTGGAGGAAGTGTCAAGATAACAGGAACAATTTGGATACGAATACCCACAAATTAAGAATACGTAACCAGTTGCTTGGAGTGGTCCACAGCTTAGGTCCAGACTGAAATATGTCAGCAGTTGAATCCATGCTGACTTTGGTGATCCCCTGACTTTTCATCCAACACCACCATGGTTGACATTTGTGGTTTTGAGTAAACATCTATTGTATGGATTTCTGTGACATTTGGTACAGTTGTTCTTCATGTTCCCCTCAGGATGAAGTGTAATCACTTTATCACTTTAGCCCCATTATCAGGTCTAAAGTGTCCAATACTTACCTGCAAAATCAATGACATTTCTTTGTGTTTAGAGCTAATTGGCAAATTTTAGCATGCTAGCACGCTAAACTAAGATGGTGAACATGGTAAACATTATATCTGTTAAACATCAGCATGTTAGCATTGGCAGTGTTGTTAGCATGCTTACAGTAGCATTTTACTCAAAGCTCATGCTAGCATGGCTGTAGTGTTAGTCTTGTTTACAAACGGTTAGGAAAGAGTAAAACAAAGTATGTAGCTAAAATAGGAAGGCTTGTGGGTAGTTGTAATTGTCTTTCTCATTAAAAACAACTGATTGTGCTTAATATTTATTGTTTTGCAGTCCTTTGACATCTGTGGACGCGTGTCTGCCATACGCAAAGCCTTGGTCATGCTCTGCAGCTCCCAGGTCAGATTCAGAATAATTTTACTTTTTTCACATATCACCAAACACACACACACACACACAGATATGCTCAACTTTGCATTTTTGAATAGAGTTCAGAATAAATCTAGAATAGTACAGTATTTTTAAATGTCACTCTTTTTTTGTCTCATCCAGAGTTATGGAGTGAGGGCAGGCAGTCAGCAGTGCAGCGAGGCGGGAGATGTCTGTGCTATTTGTCAGGCCGATTTCAGAGACCCCATAGCCCTTCTCTGTCAGGTAAGGACTCGGTAAATTAAAGATTTATTTTGGGCATTTTTTCCTTTATTTGATAGTGACAGCTGCACAGAGAGACAGGAAAGGTGGGAGAGAGATGACATGCATCAAAGGGCCCGGGTTGGAACCCCGGCCGCTGCGGTAAGGACTCAGCCTTAATGGTACGTGCTCTACCAGGTGAGCTACAAGGGCACACAAGGACTCAGTAAATTAGTTAGGAGAAGGTTAAACATTATACATTAATTCACTTACTTTAAATTTAAAGAGATACTACACTGAAAAGCAGTGTGTTACTGCCCCCTCTGGTTGAAAGTTTGAAGTCTGCTGAACCTCTGACCACAGCCAGCATCACTGATGGGTGTGGTCAGAAGTGTGCTGTCCTGCACCTATAACCATAACTAACAGTGATGTCACAGTGTACTGACGCACCCTAAAGTAGGTTAAATGTCACTGCAGCAAGGTGAGAAGTATTTTTCTCTTTAAGTCTAAAGGGGAAAGAAAACAGCCATTTAAACAACAGTTTATTTGCGTTTTACCATTGCATACTGCTGCTGTTAATATTTGATAATATAAGTGGTCCTTGAAGGGAGGTCAAAGGTCACAAGATGTCCCTTCAGAGTGGACCTTTAATTTCCTGTGACGTTCATTTTCTGTAACAATCTGTAAATAACAGTCAAGGTTGTAAAGACATTTAAACCTCGAGTGCCAAATGCAATAAATGTTTACCACAGATTTTAGAGAGACATGTTAGCTGTGCGTTTTCTACTTCTCTGTCGCAAAAACGAAACGTGTACATGTGCACATTATGTTCCTCTGCAGCACGTCTTCTGCGAGGAGTGCCTGTGTTTGTGGTTCGACCGGGAGAGAACATGTCCGCTGTGTCGCTCTACCGTCGTCGAGACCCTGCGGTGCTGGAAGGACGGCACCACCTCGGCTCACTTCCAGATCTACTGAGCTCGACATATCATATGCACCCAGAAAGATGTGATTGTGCTGTAATGCGAGTTAGACAATGGTGTGTCATCTTTCTGTTCTGTTTATCTTAGCATGATAACTCTTGAAATCAGAGTATGCATAACTGCAGTAACACAAAATACATAGGGGACTTTAATTTTAGAGGCATTTGAAAAGAACAGAACATGTGTTAATCACATTATCTTCAGTGCAGACAAGTTGAGCATCATATGAAGCTGGTGGTAGAGGCCACATCCACACTTAAAAGAAACATAAAGCTGGAGTTTTACAATTGGACTGTTGTCATACAGTTATGGCAATAGTCACATTTTTGTGTACATGTAGACTTAGCCACTGTAAACTGTGAACACCATTTTATTTTACACTAAACACATGATAAAAGAACGTTACTTTGATTTAGTGTGGTGATAATGTAAATAGTCACAGCTCTTTATTGTAAATTTGGCACTTTTTTTGTATATTTGGCACTTTTTTTGTATTCTTCATAATTTTGACACATCTGCATATTGTCTATATTAATCTCTTTAATTCTACATTTGGTATTTAACATAAGTTGCATTTACTTTTTGCAATATTTGTTTGAAAATGGGATACTCACCCTTTGAACAAAGTGTCCCACAGAATGATCGTAAGTAGAAAATCAGTTAAGACATGTATTTTCAGAAGGTAAAAGTTCTTGGTTAGCGAAGGATACGGTTATTTAGATACTGAGTAATGAACGTAAGGTGGTGTGTGTGACTTTTAATTACCCAAACTGTAAACAGAACATAGTGTAATTGTTTATGGTGCCAGCCAGGCATAGTATTTTGTAGATTTGTATAAAGTGTAGTGCAGATATTGAAGTCAGTAGGATTTGACTTTCCATACATTTCATTTACGTTTTCATTGATGTTGGGAGCTCATGTCTGGTCATCTTCATTTTTATTACCTATATAAATAATTTCCTTTAGAATAATGTATTCTTGGGTTGCATAATGGACAGTATGGTTTAAATGCAGAATGCACTGCAGTGCAGAGGTTTTCAGTTATTAAAGCACTTTAGTTCACCTTACCAAGCGTATTTCTTGTCTAATTGTAACGTCACACGTAAAGAGAATTTATTTCAGAAAGATTTTATTTTAACTACTAAAAATCCATATGAAATATTTAATTAGTATAAATAGCACACACTTTATAAAAGACAGTTTCAGTAATTCTGCTCACATTACACTTGATATACCAGAGAAAGCTTAGTTCCAGAAATCACAGACAGCATTAACAGCATAGCTTGCTATGCACAGGTCCTGTATCTTGTTTATGATAAAAAGCCACTTAACACTGCCCCCAACAGATCATGCTAAAGCACAGGAGAATGTGTACACATCATCTAAACACTGTAGAAAACATCTATAAAAACATTCACCCTCTCATTACTGACATGTGTACACGTACAGTATAGCTTATATAAAAAAGTACAGTGCATTATGAAGCTTACATTTTTCAGGATTTTTGCACTAATTGTAGCTTTAGATACATTTGAAGCTCTTATCAGTTTAACCCTTTTCTCATTGATGCACTCACATCGTGGGAGGGGGGAATTCAAAGGAGTCTTATTAGTAAGCTTTTCCCTCCACTCTACCAGGGGAGGATTACATCACCGTTTTGTAACTGGGATGACAGAATCGGAGAGTCACGCAGGGGGCAGGACGGCTGACTGCAGGGCTGCTGGGGCTCAGTGTGTCAGCTCGTTATGAAAGTCTCAGTGCATCCACATCGGGCCTGAGTAAGTCTTCATGACACATGGAGTTCAGTCAGTATAAAGTTCCTCCTCTTCTGTCGGTCTTTTACCCGCTGCACACTTTCTCCTGGACCCCATCCTGCATCCCTTGCATTTAGTGCAAATGATGTGAGCCCGTTCTTCGTGCATGGTCCTAAAGGCACCATCTATATAAGACATAATATATGCACTTCATTTACATAAAGCATCCATTAAACAAATGTTTATAAAATTGAGACGGCCGTTCGTAACGGTGTAGCCTAAATAAATATATCAGTTTCTTATTTTTTTTAATTGTATTATAGTTTTCATGTAGTTCTTACTGTGCATTTAGCATCTGCCTCACTCATTCTAACACAGACTGTTTTCATCCTTTCAACAAGGGAGATGCAATACCTTTTTCCAACAGAAACCTGGCCAAAATTACAACATTAACTGGTCAAAAGTAGATACAAACTTTAAGATATTTTACGATATATAGCACACTAAAGATAAAACAAATGAATGACGGATGAAGACCTCAACCGTGCCAGTTTAAAACATTTACTATTCCTCATGAAGCATTCCTTAAATGCGAATTAAACCCACCCAGAACTTTCCCTGACCTTCATGTGCATAATTAGGCTAACAGGAGCCACTTTTTTTGGTTTGGCGTTAAATTTAACATATAAGTGGAAAAGAGTTCAATGTTTCTGTGTTTTCATGTGAGAATAAATCGAAATTGTAAAAAGGCTGAATAATTACTGAATGCTTGATAATTGTAAAATTAAAGCAAATAAAAACACCTGTTTTAGTTAAATATCTCAATTTATAGTCATTTTATTTCTTTTCTGGTGTTTTCCCCCTGATAATTATGAGGCGCGCTGTAGTTTGGTGTGGAACTATTTCTAAACTTTCAAGAGGATATAAAGCACTTTTGTTTGTTTTTTTACACCTTTACACTTTTTTTCAGTTCATTCAATAATCTGAAAGACCAAGAATGAAACTTGAATAAATAATTTTCTCCACCTACAGACGAGCGCTGAAGAGAAAACTTCTGTCCAAAGCTCACAAATTAACCTGCAATTACTTCAATACTTTATATTAAATTAACTTCATGCACCAAGGTGTTCAAAATGAGTTTTAACACAACACTTTTTGCGTGTAACATGTTTCCACATAGGCCTACATTAACGCTTTTACAGAAAATGTAACATATTGTTGCTCGTAACTAAGATATTTTTCCTCATAACGGTTCATAGCTGACTCACATTAAACACTACACTTCGCGCAGGTGACGTGACATTGTTTACGCACCTGTTGCTGGTGTTGTCGCCTCGAGCCCTACAGGTGTCGCCTCGCGACGACCAGCACGAGCACGGTGAAGTGTATCGCAGTGCACAGGAAGCTCTTCAAGTGACCCCGCCCGGTCACCACCACCACGGTTCCTCTGCCCCCGCAGCTGAAGCCGCTGCCCTTCTCCCCGGCCGCCCAGCTTTTCTCCAGCTGGTCCCCGATCCTCCGCAGGCGCGACGCGAGGAGCTGAGCCACGGAGCACGGCGAGGGTCGGCGGGCACTGCAGGTGGAGTCACCGGGCAGGAGCAAAGGCTGGTCTATCGGCAGCCAGCACATCTTCTCTGACAGAACAACCAGTCTCCCCTCTTTAAGTCTTGAGGATATATGACCCTCCTTCTCTTTTCTCATCAAACCTTAACTGTGTTTGCGTTCCCCCCTTTCTCTCCCTTTCTCTCTCTCTCTAGCCTACTGTATTATTCATTACAGTGTCACATGGTGTGGGGTTTACATCATCTTTTCCCAATAGAGAGATGCAATGGTTAACTCTTGAATCCCTCCTGTCTGGTTTGATCTGAGGAGTCTTTTGTTGTAGGGCGTTATGGGACATTGTGTATGGAGTTAAAATAGTCTCAATAATATTTACAAATGTGTATTACATGATCTACAAATGAAAAATAGGATTTGCAAAAAAACGATTTGTGCGTAATTTTGGGTACTCACAAATGCGTGTTCCAACCCACACACAAATACCAAGCAATCTGAAAACACATAAAACAGTTGCACCCAACCTGAATAAATATTTATATTTTACATACAGATTTTTAACTTCAACTTCACAGACATGATCATTTTTGCTTTCAAAAAGCTTCCTCTGCATACAAATGTCTAAAAATATTTGTGACACTCTTTTGTATTCAAGTAACCTGATCTGCACGTAACAGGCAATCCGTGCACACACATTTAAAATGTTTCTGTAAATGATTACAAAAGAATGTCACAAATATTTTTAGACATTTGTATGCACAGGAAGCTTTTTGAAAGCGAAAATTATCAGACTTGCCAATCTTATTTTTCATTTGTAGATCATGTAATACACATTTGTAAATATTATTGAAACTATTTTAACTCCATAATTGTGTTTGTGTCTTTTTTTTTTTAACTGTAAAAAATGTATTTTGTATATGACAGCCATGGAATATGAACTATTTGCATTTATATTCATAACAATTGCCAGTTGTGGCAACAAAAACATATATCATCCCAGTGATTTGGCGCGTCTATAATAAAACTGCGGAATTAAAAACGCGCGGAACTCATGTACAGCTGCGCCTTGTCCCTCCACGGACTGTTTATAGAGAAGGACATGTGCTTGTTTTGCGTCGGTGCCGAGATATGGCTTCCCTTACCTGCTTTGTTAAACTAACAAATGCCTACGACACCGCTTTATAACACTGTGAAGTTATATTTTGTCAACGATGATTGAGAATTATGGCCGAGGACGAACTTGCTGCGTTCAGGAAGAGTTGGAAACAAGAATTAACGAGTAAAAAAGAGGAGCAGCGACTTGTTTGTACTCCTTCCCCTTCCCGGGGTGATCCTCCTGCTCATCCAGCCCAGAGAGACTTGAAAAATAGGTATTTTGAAGACTTGAAAAATCTCAACAAGGCCTGTAGTCCTTCAAAACCAGAAGAGGATGGTTGTTGCACTGAGGATGAAGAATGTGTTGGTGGAGGAGGAGGAGGAAAAGCTGCAGTAGAGTCAGAGGATCAACCTAAGTATGTGTCCATTGCACGTAGTTTGCTGGATGGGAGGACCAGTCCCCTGCTGGGCAGGATTGAGGAGGAGAGAACCAGGAGGAAGAGGCAGTATTCTAACACGACTAATGTCTGCAGCGCATCCCTACAGCAGCAGCAGCCTCAGAGAAAGGTCAAGAAAGACGAGGAGCTGCTGAATCAACTCATTCAGGATCTGGTACGAGGATGATGATGATGATGATGGTGGTGGTGGTGGTGGTGGTGGTGGTGGTGGACATAGTGATGGTTTTTGACCAGAGTCAGCTCAGTATATAATGTATGTCGTAATTCTTTCTTTTACAGAATGAAGTCAATGACATTCCCTTCTTTGATATTGAGTTGCCGTACGAGTTAGCCTTGAAGATATTCCAATATCTCAACTGCACTGAGCTTGGCCGATGTGCACAGGTAAGCCAGAGCTTTGCGTTCTATAATGAAAGAATAAAAAAGTGGCTGCAAAAGAAAGGAACAAACAGCCATACACTCATACACACCTTATTTTGTGTATAATGACATCCTGATGAAAGGGTTGGACAAAAACCACAAACTGCAGACACACAGAGTCCTTGCCACCACAGTTCTAAAACCGCTGCTTTAGACTAAATCCCATAGAGGTACCGGGATACATCTGAGCGTGTGCGATATGATAAAGAAGATTTCTCAAATTTCCGCTATTTTCTTTTGAAATACTGGACAGTTTTGCCTCTTCAGTGACAGTCCTCTCACAATTATTCAAATAAAATCTGAGAGGGACAAATCGCACTTTAATTAAACAGCTTCCAACTCAAAGACTCATGTAACCTTTGAGGGGAGGTTGCAAGTAGACACTGCTTCATTTTATTCTGAGGGGTCACAAACCAAGAAGGTTGGGAATCACTACTTTAGACCAAAAATTTCAGAGTGCTCCAGTTGTTTTTGGTTCAATTTAAGTGTAGTTTTAGTGTAGTTAGAGTTGGGGTAACGATATGGGAGGGACTACGCTGGCAGCTTGAAGGCCTGGAGCTGATTTTTCAGTTAGACACTGACAAGAAATCTTCTTCTGCAGATGAAATGGCAAATTAAAATTCCTAAAAAGCAGCAAACTTGCACTTGCTGAATTTTTTGTCTCTCTTGTTCCTTTCCTACAAAGTGATCACACTGTGTTCAACTGGCTGATCTCAGATCTTTGAGTTCTTGGAATTGAAGTTCTTAAATTACAGTTACCTTGCCAACATGCAGACTTGCTTAGGACAGCTTTAATACCTTATGTGACTTAAATGGGTATAAATTAGCAAATTACATTTTGTGTTGCCGACCTACAGCAGGCAGAGTCCATTTGGCAGCCGGCCGGGCTTGTTAAACACAAATAAATCAAGTGATGCAAGCTCATAATGTATGCTGACTCAATCCACAGTCACACTGTCCAATCCCCTCCCAGGTGAGCAGGGCATGGAGAGTCCTTGCAGAGGACGGCGTTCTGTGGTTCAAGATGTGCACGAGGGAGGGTTATCATCCGGATGCCAACGTGTCTGACTCCCCCTGCTGGAAGAGCACACTGCGGGACTGCAGGAACTCGGCCAAAACTGTGTGCGCCAACTGGAAGGTGGGCACGAGCTGTTCCTCTGCGGTGAATCAGAATAACTGTTTTTCACCCAAATTCAACACCTATGCTGAAGTTTGTCTGGTGAAAGTGGCGCACAGTTTTCCTTACATCACCAGGCGTCAGAGTAGACCATGGACTGTATGTCTCTCATCTCCAGTTTGTCATTTATATTTTGAATATGATACAATACAATAAACAACATTCAAAATGGGATTTGAACACAATTGCAGGCAATGACTGGAAAGTTCTCTTCTGGTTTTAATTTGGAAGAAAAAATAACAAAGACTTTAATTTTGAAAGCCAACCTCTTCTGCAGCCAAGTGATATACAGTTAAATTAGTGTTGTGCTTGCCAGTTGTAACATGATGTATTTGTGTTATGGATGCAACCATGTTTTCAGCCAGGTCATGTTTTCTGTCTAGAACCGAGTAGGATCCATCAGCCAGCTGCAGTTCGAGCTGGGGAAGGTGCTGTGTGACGTCAGCTCCTGTGACACCTTTGTCTTGGCTGGGTGAGTTTCAAGGACTCCCAACATGCAGCTCGCTTCTGACATCTGATGTGTTTCAACATCAGCTGTAAGTTCGACCGCTCGTGCACTCTGATTTCATCTGCCTTGTTTTCTCTGTCACTCTTTATCTTCTCACATAAATCTCGGTTATAAATCTTGTCACATGAAGACATGAGACGTTACGTATCGCCTAACCCTATGCAATAGTGATTGGCAAATCCGGCTGCGTCTCACTGGAGAAGACGGTGTGTTTATATCTTTTCAGGTTAGCAGATATGGGACACGCAGTACCAAAACAGTCTAGACATGAAATAAAGCACTTTGCAAAATGTGAACATACTCTTAAATCCTTCTTTTTTATACCATTGCTATTAACAAATTCACAACATCAATACTTTTCCCATTATTGGTACTTAAAGGGTAATTTAGCTAAGTGAAAGTACTTGAATTTGTTTAACTAGAAAAAGAATCAATAGTAGTTAAGAGTGATCAAGAATTATTCAATTGCATGCACAAAATCTTATTAGGAAACTGGTGGAATGAGATTTGGCACTTAAAAGGCAAGCGGAGGCATTGGCTGTGGTTGAATACTCAAAATTACGTCCTATGTCTTTTCCTAAACACTTTTCCTTGACCTTGATGGAATCGTAATGAGGTCAAGGAAAGATATGAAGGAGGATTCATAAGGACTTGGGAAAAGACAACTGCCGTGCTAAGAGAATCCGACTGCACTTACACTAGGCTACGTAAATATGTGACGGTGGATGTTATTGACGTGGGTCTGCCGTGGTCGCTGTAAATGTTTTGTGGGATGGCATTATCTCCGTTCCTTTTGTAAAGGATGGTCCAGTGTACCCTATGCCAGAGTTTCTCAGCGTTGTGTAATTTAAGGCCCACTTTTTCAGATTGTTAAAACATTTCCGAGCACCACCTTCCCAAATAAATGAGAAAAAAATACATCCCAGGTGTTTTGTGTTTAAGTATCTCTGGCGCTTCGATGGTTTTAGCGCCTCATTTGACAGGATTTCACCGCATTCAACACACTGTGCTTTGCACTGCCTGCCATTATAAATCCAAATGTAATGTATTCATGGTCATATTTCCTCAAAACACGCTTTGGAGCTTTTACTGGTGCAGGGTTGTCTCCCATGGCACTTTTTTCGTTTTAAAAACCGATCCATTTTGTGTCACTGCATCTGAGGGAACGTTAGCTAGCTAACAGGCAAAACACGTTTGCGTTGTGATCGGCGTGGTGAAATTCAAATGTAACTAGTCATTGAAATATGCATTTTAATATGACATTTCTCATTTATGTGAATCCTTGAGCACATTTAGATACAAAAATAACTAGCTTTTTAAATGACCATAAAATCTAACAGCATACAGCACCTTTCTATCACCTTTCCTTAGCATTTAGAGAATTCGACAAGCTCTTATCATGGCTGCCACTTAGATACTTCCGGGTCATTTCACTCCGTTAGGAACCTACCTAAGCAAAAAAGACTATTCGATGGCAGCCATTGTCTCATTAACCCAACAACTCTTGGAGTCACACAGTGACATAAAGGCCAAGTCTGATGACGCTTGCATGAAGGTTGCAGTAATCTGTGCAGAAAAGTTTCCTGCACATAAAAGTTTTGACAAAATACTTGGATGAAATTCAGCATCATCATCCCGTTGATAGTTGGCATTGAGGCGATGTACCAATTAAGTGAAAGTGTGTTTTCCTATTGTTTACTTCCTGCCAAACCCTGCGATGCCAGTCACACACACACATACGGACGCACACATGTACACCCTCTGTCACACTTGCTGTCACTGTGTCACACACTCCGGCTGCGAGGCGGATACTTGCTCAGACATGATGGTATCTGTGGAGGTGGTAACGCTGGCAGTTTGTCGTCTCCCACAGCGAGAGCTCATTGACTCGGGCGAGGAGCGAAGGGAGAGAGGGAACAGAACAGAAGCCTGTTGAGTGTGAGCGAATGACTTTGATGTTACTTGAGGATGGGAGATAAAGGCAGCGCTTTTGCCACTAAAGGGAACAAAAACACAGGATGAAGTGAAGTTGTACAAGAACAGGAGAAGGCCACCTCCCAGTCTGTTGAAGAAATGTTGCTGGATAAAATTTGACTGTAAGGGTGCTACATGTAGTATATTTCTTAAATTCTTATATTTCTTTTTTCCCCCCCACAGTTTTGTTTATTGAAATTATAGGGCATACATGGATCAATAGTTCAAATTCAAAGTTTCAATGCCCATTTCCGGACAGGTAAATGTACATAGGTAAATACCTCTATAAGCAAAGAAGACTTAATTCAATAATAATAATAATAAATAATAATGATAGATAAATAAGTATATAAAAATAAATAAGATCAAATAAAAAATAGTAATAATAATAATAGATTTATAAGTTAATAAAAATTGAAAAAAGATAAAATTAAATAAATAAAAAAATAAAAATAAAAGATCCAATGGTGATACTAAAAATCTAAGTCAAAATGAATTAATAAAAAAAGTAAAATAAAATGAAAAAAATAAGAAAAAATACAATTTATAGTTAAAAAAAACCAACAACAACACTCAAAAACCCCAATAAAGGATAAGAGCGAGGATTAACAATACCATACTTTTTCTAAAAGGAAAGGTACAATTGTTAAATATATACTCTGAGTAAACATTTTCTAAAACAACAACAAAAACACAACAACAAAAGAAAGAATGACTCACAGTCTGGTCACCCATCAGAGACAATACATATTTATGTACGTACCCCACTTATACAAGAGAAAACAAGAGAAACAGTAGTGCTACGTGTAAAATTTTAAGACCCATAAATCAGCACAACAACTTATGAGACATCTGTAAAATTAATGCAGACTTAACAATCACTGAGAAGATTGGCAACCTCTGCTGACCTCTACACTGCATGCTGCGAGCGTCTGGTTGGATTTAGTAAGAAGTGGTTTGCCTTCAGGCACAGTAAGGTAGACGGCTCTGCCCATACAAATGGAAATAGAGCAAAAGCTTTTAGTTTCTTGAAGAGGGAAAGTGAAAGGCCAAGAAGGAATCACAGTTGTTTTAAACGTTATCTTTATTTTAAAGAGAGAGAAAAAAGTATAGGGCTGCAACTAACAATTATTTTCATCTATTAATCTGCTGATTATTTTCTCCATTTACTGAATATTTGTTCTGTCTATAAAATGTCAAAAAATAACAGAAAAATGCCCATCACAGTTTTCCAAAGCCCAAGATGACTTCTTAACACTTCTTGTTTTACTCGACCAACAGTGCGAAACACAAAGATATTCACGTTACAATGATATATAACAGAGAAATGCTCACACTGGAGGAGCTGGAACAAGAAAATGTTGGCTGTTTGCTTGAAAAATGACTCAAACAATGAATCAGTTATCATTAATCGGCGATCAACAACTCAGTTAATTAATAGTTTCAGCTCTAAACAAGTACCAACCAGATTTTTTTGGGAAACCTGGAGTACAGTTTGAGAAACACTGGCACATAGTATGTGTGTTAGCAGCTCCCGGTTGTCTCAAGCAGTGCTAAAACAATTGGTTGGTTAATCAGTTTGTCGATTGATAGGAAATGACATGACAATTTCACATTTTGAAAATCAATCAAATGTTTAAGGGAAAAGCACCCATTTGCTGGTTGCAGCTCATGCAATATGATAATTTGCCACGTTTGTCTTTTTTTATATAATTATAATTTACTGACTTCACTGTACAATACGTTTGTGTAATAATTCAACTATGCAATACTCTGGTATACTCCATCTTTAATACTGCATTTATACTGTACATTTCCACTAGTATTTCTTATTTATTTATACTATTGCATTTTAACACATTTATAGATCCCATTTCTCAGCATTATTATTATTTACACTGTTGTTTATACTGTAGTAGAATGCCAATATTTTTACATACTTTTTATTGTCTATTTATTATAATGTCTCTATGCTTATGTATATTTCTATTCTAGAATGGGAGCAACTGTAATGAGACAAATTTCCCCCCGCGGATCAATAAAGTATTTCTGTTTTTTGTGATGGGCTTGTAAAACTTTAAAACTCATTCATTCTAAACACCAAGCGATTAAACAATTAATTGTCAGTTGCAGACCTAGTCCAAGAGAAAAAATGCATCACAGTTCATTTGACTATATGCAAATGCATCTGTGTAAAGGTGCAACATTATAAAAATAAAATAAAATAAAAGCTCTTTGTAAGGGAGTGAATAGGGTCATGCATTCAGAGTTTTGTAAGTGCATAGGATTTCTCAATGCCCAGAGACTTATACTGAGTGCATTGGTAGGATAACCGTCACGACCAGTAGCAAGGGGGCGAAATGTTCACCAATGTTCCGCCCAAGCAACACCCCTGTAATCCTCGAAAGATCACGTAACAAAGACTTGACTAGAAAACAAAACAACAAGTCAGAGTGAGTAAAGGAGGAAGGTGTGAGAGGGGAAATGATTCAGTGGTGAGAGGGTGACGTCAGGTATTCTTGAAGAGGCAAACTTCTCCGCCTGCGATGGTAAATGGGCAGTAATTCGGCTGTAACATTCAGCAGTATGTATGTTTAGTGTGACCTGATGTGCTTGTTGGTATCTCAGGTACACGTCTGGTGATGTGAGACTGTGGGATACTCTGCACTGGGACTCAACGGCGTCTTACCTGAAGACTAACAGCCTGTCAGCTAACTCTGACCCTAGACCTTATGTTAGTCACGTCCAGGTCAACAGCACAGTGGCTGCTGCTGCTTATGAAGATGGTGAGTGTGTGCATGTCTGTTTATGCAGTATGATCCTGTGGTAAACAGAAATATACTGTATATCCATTATATCTTCAGAAAATTCTTAGGTTTTAAATGATCAAACTGAAAAAATGGGTAGTTTATTCTCTAAATTGAGCTTTTGCCTTATTGTGTAAAGGCTGCCGAGGCTATTTGTAGCTTCTATAGCTGTGATTTACACATAGGGTTAAATCAGTGCAGTTAACCCTAACCCTAACCCTAAAGTACTAAGAGAATGTGTTTCCCTATTTTGGGTAGGCTGTGTGGACCTGTGGAGCACAGAGACAGGTGGAGAGCCCATCCACCACTACCAGAGCCCAGGTAGGATCCAGGCCCTGGCCCTGAGCCCTGACAGTCCCGTCCTGGGCTCCGCCGCTGGGCCTGACATTCGGCTGGACCGTGCCGATGATCGCGGCTACTGGAGGACACTCTGCCAGACTCAGCTACCCAAAACTGTAAGTGAGGCAGTTTGAAATGCTCCATACTCGTGTTGTTGTGTTAATGAACAGGTTGTTTTTCACACCTTTTTCTTCTTGTGGCTTTCATCTAAAAATGTCTCTTTTTAAAAAAAAAAAGTAAAATAATGATGGAAGCATCCAACTTCCTTGACTTCCGTTTCAAGAAATTGTACTAGTGCTGACATGATTAGTCATCATTTAGTTGTTCAGTTTATATGTGCAGTATGTGATATGAGGATTTTCTGCTTTCCTCACATTTATATCATTGTAAAATGAATATCTTTTGGACTGATGTTCGCACAAAGCAACTTATTTAAAGACGTCACCTTCTTATGTGGAAAATTGTCATGGCCATTTTTAATACATTTGATAAATTATCCAATTAACTGATTAATGGAAATAAGCTTCTGTTGCAACCGTAAATTGTGCAATATATAACTTCATGAGAAACTGAAACCTGTTTATAGAAATTCTTAGAGAAATAAGAATACCCTTTATTTCATTTGTATTTAAAAATACATTGGCCTTATTTCCTTCCTAAGTAAGTTTTGTATGTAATTCATTTGGAAAGAGAGCACTGTACATATTACTGCTGTATGAGTAAAGTAAAGTGTGCCTCTACCTTGTCTGTGTGGCAGGTAGAGAGCCTGGTTTTGGTGCCAGGCAGGGGGCAGCAGTGCCCGCTGGCGGCCCTGGCAGCAGGAGACGTTGTGTACCTGTTGGACCCCCGGGAGGAGGAGCCACAGACACTCCACTCGGTCTACGGTCATCCTGTTACCTGCCTGGATGCCTCCGACTCCCACGTTGCACTTGGAGTGAAGCGCACAGGCTGGGCCATGCACGACGGAGGAAACAAGGTGGGTTCAGTGTCTCTGCACAGTTTCTGTTAAATATCAACATGTGCAGTGAGTATCTCATCAGTGTTCAGTTGAAATGACATTAAGAGATGTTTCTTCTTGCAATCTTCACCGGGTTCTCATCACCAATTTTCTGCAGAACTGAAGCTTTTTGATATGTTGCTAAAATGGGGTCTTTCAAACTTTTCTGGCCCATCAGCCCATATTTTGTTGTTATGTGGATTTGTGTATGGCATACTTGCATAAAGGAAGGGAGCTCCAAATTGATTATGTAGCAATCATGAAGTATTTCAAACCTCAGCATTAGTCTTAAAAAACTAGTACTACTACTAATACATTTTAAGCGCCTTTCATGTAACCCAAGGACAATTTACATACAGAAAACTAGCAAAAATCTACGTTAATGAAAAGCTTGGCTAAAAAGATGAGTGTAGTTTAGATTCACGACCCCATCTGCTCCCTATGTTGCTTCATTTGCACCTCAAGGTTGATAAACTTAGAATTTAATTTGCAAATCCAGTAGAACAAATTGTACCGCAATATCTGAGCAAGGAGAGCTTGCAAATTGACATTTTCGAACAGTCATTGTGTTTTGCTCGGAGGGCGCAGCCATGGTAGAATTGTGGCTTCACAAAATCACCAATATAGGAAGCAGGTCCAGATCCTAGATCACCTTGGATGGCAGGACTAGTTCAGGAGACTAGTTCAAAGCAAAGTGAGTGAATTAATTAGAACAAAAAACTCAAAGAAATACTAAATATTAAACTTATCTGTGTTATCTGAATGTTACTTGATCTATGCTGCCACCAATTCACATATTGTGATGATGAAGTCCATTGTGAACAGCACTCTAGTGTGTGTGTGTGTATGGAATAACGATCTGGTGTTTGTATCTTAATGGAACTGATGGAGCTGAATCAAGGCCACTTGTGCTTTCAGGAAGTGAAAAGTCTCAGGAAGACAAATAAATCCAAACAAAACCTTGAATGTTGACGAAGTAGATGGCAAAGCCTCGGAACTCTGCAGCTGGATTTTAGATGTATTGTAAAAAAATAAAATAAAAAAATGCTATCCAAGCCTTACTAATTGAAATGAAAGGTTTCCAATAGACTTAACAAGGTCAACTTACTTGTGCTCTCAACAGGTGCATAATGAAAAAGGGGAAATTGTACTAGGTAAATAATTTGGTTAGCTCAAATAGAATGATGCATGTTTACTTTTAGGGACACAATTCATCAAGAGGAGCGCAGTGAGGACAGAAGATTTGGCATTTGGCCATTATGACTTTAATCACAGGCTTATAGCTCAAATGCCCATCTTCCCTGCTCTCACTTAAATGAATTGAACTCTTTTGGAGAACAGATGCCTCCTGCCTTTTAAATGTGGAGCACACTTTTTATTTTGTTACATTAAGTCTGCTCCACACTTTGAGCTGATTTGAATTTCAGATGCATTGCAAACAAAGACATCTCATCTGTGTAAATGTAAACTGGGTCTCTTGACAGTGTGATCACTATTACTCTGTGTCCCGTTAGACCTCTTGGGTCCCCTTAGAAAAGAATGTGATGTACCTGTAGGGGATTTGTTTATAGTAGAAATAGCTAGTTTAAATAGCGACATGCCCTCTTTGGGCCCTGCTCCTAATTACTACAGCCTTCAAGGGTACTTTGATAAACTGCTGCTCCCCCAGCTGCATCTGTTTGCTTATAATAATATTGTGTTTCTAAGGACCCCATGCACCTAATTGACTCTTAAGCCTTTACTTAGAAAGTTCAAAGAGCCATGAGACAAACTATTCTAGTGGGATCAGCATAATGACAGCTATGCAGCAGTCATTATGCTTTCAAGTTCACTTCATCAAGATATTTTTTTGTCAATGTTAATGGAAAAAACAAATGATAAAGAAAGCTGCTGCATCCAAAGATCCTTTTTTCATTCAAATATCGACAAGTGGTAGCTTTAAAACCACCCAAGCGTGTGTGTGTGTGTGTGTGTGTGTGTGTGTGTTTGTGTGTGTGCAGCACTCTGTTTGTGATTGACAGGTTTTTGGCAAAGCTTCTCCACTGACATCACCCCCTATTAGAAAAGCACAGCTGATAAACTGTAGCACTTATTTTAGTGGCAGCACTAAAGCACCACATAGTGGACCAAGGAGAGAGTAGCAGTGAGAGATATAACAGCCTCACCTTATCATAACACAAAGCTACACTGGGTTATGTAGAGGCCAACATGTTTCTACTGTTGACTATTTTTTGTTATCCATTGTGAAGTTTTCTCCTAAGGTCTCTACAGTATTTCTTAAACTATTTTATTGGACCTCTTTTTATTGGATTTACTATATTTAATTTAGAGCTGAAATGATTAGTGGATTAATTGATTAGTCGATATGCAAAAAAACTACTATTTTGACAGTTTGACTAATTGTAGTGACATTTCTAATCATTCTCTGAAACTAGCTTCTCCAATGTGAGAATTGGCTGCTTTTCTCTGTTTTATATAATTTTGAACTGAATATCACTGGGCTTTGGACTGTTGTCACCTTGGACTGTGGAAAACTGGGATGGGCATGTTTTCATTTTACAGACAATATGATTAATTAATTACTGGTAAAAATAATCGTCATTATCAATCGATAATGAAAATACTCATTAGTATTTCTGCCAACTGTTATGTGAACATTTTTTATTTTTTTTATTTTTCCAACCCCATGGTTGCTGTTTCACATCTAGCCATCAAAGGTGGGGGTATCCCAGAATATGAATTCCCAATTTCAAGCCTTCCTACATTTTCTTTTCCTATGTGTTTTCTATTTTGTGCCCCTTTTCCCTCATCTTCTTAGAACACTTGAGCTGGCTCTGTAATCGTTGCTGATGTAGCCCTGTAAAACCAAATTAAACAGCGTATGTTCATTTTTGGCTATGTAAATAAATTTGTCTTGACTCATCTGAAACTGCCAATCCAACTGAAATCACAATTTTTTATCTTTAGCAGTAAAATTTCCATAGCTAAGGACAAAAAGCAGCAGTTTCTTTCCTAGTAAGCTTTGCATTGTAGATTAGATACATTTTATTTGCAATACAGAAGCACAGAAAATCTTTCAAACTTTCTTGTTTCCATAGTGAGCTTAGCCCAACCTCCCATCTAAATTATGCCAATTCATGATTAGCATACCTCTCTCACTAATTAAAATATTTCACAAATTTAATTAACCTTGTCTGTCACTCTCGTCACACTTCTAACAGCAATTTCATACTGCAGAGAAGACAAAGCATGAATTGTCTGCAACCGTGAGTGATGACATTTATTATGTGGCCTTTAGTAAGAAAACATATGCTTCATTAAAAATCTGTCAAAATGCATGGAGGTGGCATCCAAGAAAGTCATCTCGCACCTTTTTGCCTCACAGAAGAGTGAAACGTTTTCATTTACAGCATTTTGACTTAGATGAACTCAGCTACATTGTCATGTTTTTGTTAACTTGATTCAGACTCAGTGGTGATCATTGAGTTTGCTGCAGTTTTGTTTCAAAGTCTGACAGCTTAAAGTACAAAAGCTGCTTTGTGTCGATGATATAGAAGATTCTTTATCATATTTTGGCATGCATTATTGTTTAGCTTGTGGCTTTGTCTTCTAGCCTTCCCCATCTTTGTTGGTGTTGTCAGTGGGTGTGTATGTGTGTGTGGTCGGAGCCAGTCTCCAGATCCTCATTACTCCTGGCCACCTTCTTGCCAGTGGACTGGGGGCACCCAGGCATCAACCCAGCTCGTGGCTGGGCATTCAACACAAGCTGGCATCTCCACTGGCAAACTTTCCATCCACTGCAGTGGATCCATCACAGAGCACAAGTGCGGTCTGAAAACCTGTCATCCGCTCATTGCCTCAAGTTCAGAGGGCTGGTTGGATGCATTGAAGTATTTATGTATGTGGGGTTTATACATGTATGGTTACAAAAATGTAGTATGGATAGAAATATTGTCATGGATCAGGATCAAGAAATCAGTTCATCAGGGTCATTTACTCAGTAAAACCCCAAACAGGTTGCTTCAGGGGTAAAAAATAAGTAAAAAATATTGCTGCAGTTATGGCAGAGCTTCAGGTGAACAATGCCATAGTAGCATATCTGCCCTATTGCTAAGGGTAAGTTGAGCATACTGTATGAACGAATGAATAGACATCAGGATCAAAACATTAGTCCATGGGGTCATGGACTGATGTAAAACAACTTCTTCTGGGTTTTGCTCAGAAATGTTGTCCAGATAGCGTAGTAAAACCTTTTTTTTTGAGTCTGTCGTGTGAGTGTAACAGCGTGTTTTAGATGTCTGCCTGAACTAGCTTGCAGGATTTGTTTCATTTCAGTCAGCCACTCCACATAGCACACAGTATTATTTGAATCTAAATTATGTACAGAGTTCTGACCATAGATACATATTTTATATCTGTGGTTCTGACCTTGTCACTCCCCAATCGATAAAAACTTACTTGAAAAACCACATTGGATGCGAAGATTAACACCAGCCATTGTGTGTAATCTAGTACTTGTTTGTGCCGCCTGTTACCATTGCCCTGTCAGGGACTTGCCCCCTATCCAGAATACAACACTCTCATACTCATTATAAGACCCAGGAAGTTCAAATTCCAATATGTGCTTTCAGAACAGTTACCGAGGCAGATCACACTTAGGTGGCTACTTTCTTTATTTATTCACCCTGCCTTTGTTTAATTAGTGTGGCCAACAGCTTCTAATCACTAATGAGTCAAGAAGCACGACTAAACTATTCTTGTTGTTTGTCAAATTAATCTGCACACATGCTTCTCTGCAGCTGTGGAAATACACAGAACAATGCAATGATTGTATACTTGAAAATAACAAGTACAGGTATCCAGAAGTGGCATCTGAGCTTGGGAAGCATTTGTTAATAAGCGTCTCTTCAGTGAGTTACTTTAAGCAAGTTTGAGACTCTGCTCTGCCCTGTAGGATGAGTTGGAAAAATACTCCCAAATGACATCAAACCACAAACCTGCCATTTTCATGCATCTGGTCCAATGTGCTAATTGCTGTTTGTCCACATGGTGTCTAAACCAAATATAGCGCTGAATCTATATTTGTTTCAGATGTGTGTGTTTGTGTATGACAGGGATGGGGAATCGTGGGCCAAGGAAAGCCAACACTCTACGGATTTCATTCAAACCTTTCACCCTAGCCTTTCACTTGTTAGTTTCTCTCTCTACTTGATGGAGCGTTAATCAGTGAAATCAGCTTTTGGAGTCTTTGGCTGGAGTGAAAACCAGAAGACACTTGGGCATCCATACCACATGGTTCTCCATTTCTGGTCTGTGGTATTCCACTTAAGAAGTCTCAAAAACCAAACCAGATTTTGCTCTTTGGCCAAATGTGATCAATACAGGAAACGGCAACCATAAAAGGTTTCCTCAAAAGTGCAGCAATAATTGCCACATTTGTCATCTTTTTAAAAGCAAATGGAGTAATTACATCAACATCCCAGTACAAGCTACCATTAGAGTTTCCTTTGTCTGCAAGCCTCAATGGGGCTCCATCGAGTGCATTAACCTAACAACTCCTTTATAGTAATGCTCATGATTTTTCTACCTGAAAACATACTGCTGCAATATCTAAACAGCCCCCAATATTATCCCAAAACAACTCCTTTGCCTCCCTCTGCGACATTTCTTCATTTCAGTGGGCGAGGTGGGCGGATATTTAATAAAAAAATATCCTTTCGAAACTGTAATGATTCATCGAGAACAGCAGGCTGAACCTCATTTCTGCGTCCCCCTCCCTTTTTCTCAACTCATCCCCCTCTCTTCCGCTGTCCAAATCCTATCAAGCTGTCATTTCAAAGTCCGGTGTGATTTGGGCTTTGCCCCGGGGTGGTGCACAATTAAAGCTCTGCTTGGCCCAAATAAGGAACACACAAAAACTGCTGGCACCTCCTTAAGGCTTACATCATGCCTCTTTTTTTCTCCCCTTCCTTCAAACTTCTTTATCTTTGTCGCTGTCTCTCCATCTCTCTCACTTTCAGTCTTTCCTCCCCCTCCCCACCTTCTGGCTTTCTTTCTCTCCCTCCCTCCCTCTCTCCCTCCCTTGGTTTAATTTCTTTATCGTTTTAATTATTCAAAGTCAATTTTGCCTGGCGGTTATCCTGTTTGTTCTGTCTCATTTGGATGAGAAAACACCAGCCGCTAATTGACCAATTAGGCCAGCTCCAGATGACATCATTGTAACTTGTATGAAGAAAGTTTGCTGCAGCCATCGAGCCAGAAGCAATGCAGTGCATCTCTGTCCGTAATTGAAGTATGCCCCTAGGCGGATTTTTTTTTTGTTGTTGTTTTCCCAGATTTAACACTTAAGTCCCGCTTTGCTTTTAATTAACTGGCAAAGCATCACTTCAGTTAGCTGTGTTTGTCTTTTGTACGATATATGATATCCAGCATCATCAGTTATATCTCAGTGTGTAGTATTCAATTGTGCAATGTACAGAGAGGTTCACCAACACTCGATCAGACTTAGTCCAACTGTCCATCTGTCTGATGTAAACACAGGTAATATTCTACACCACTGCTGTGGTTTGATGTATCAATGTATATTTGACTTTGACATGTACGTAGCAAATTACACACTTTTGGCTTAACTGGGAAGCAGCAATTAAAGGTAAAAAAAAATCTCTGTACTCCAGACCTCAGATCCTGAGTAAAGTCAAAATATTAGGGCAATTATTAATTTTTGCTGTGTTGGCTCTGCTCCATCAAATCGGATTGTAATGCATCTTTGACTATGACTGTGACTTTCAGCTTTACTTTGAGAGTGTTTATATCCAAGTCCGATGAGCAGTGTATGAATTTTAGCCTTTTTTATGCATAATCATCCAGTTTTAGACCTTTGCAATGCCTGTATACATTAACAGACACTTAGTATATTCCATGGTGATGCTTTGTCAGGCCTGTACTGCAGCCAACTTTAGTTATTTTTGCAGCTTAAGTGATGGTTGTGCATTTGGAGGTCGGCTGAATTTAATATTTCAAATGACTGATGTTTATGTGCGCTCTTGCTTTTCAGATCCACGTCTACAGCCTAGAGACGGGCAAACCCGTGGTTTGTGTCGGCAACTCGCTGGGAGATTTCACTTGCATCAACCTGAGAGACGGCCCTCCTCACCTGCTGGTGTGCGGAAACAAAGACAGGAGGTAGGACGCTTGGACAAAAACACACACTTTCACACAGATGGAGAATACGCGAAGATCATGCACAAGGAACATCACAAACGGTTGAAACTGAGCCAAGAACTGAAGCTGAAAGGAGTGTGTTAAATAGTTTTCCCACAGCGACACCTGATGAAGGAGCTGCTGGGAAGCTGAGGCTACAGTACTTGCAGTGGAGAACAGGTGTTTATAAAGTGTGTGAGAAGACAAGGCTCTATTCAGTGTGTGCATTATTCACACTTTTTAGTCTCTCTGTTGCCTTGAAACACAAAGCTTCTAAAAGAAGATACACTTAGATGTGAGACGTTTTGTTCTATGTGTTGAATAGAGATGTCTGTCTGTCCATTTATTACCTGGGTACACAAGAAAAAAATCTGGCCGTCGCGATCCCACCCAGCGACAATCCATGCATGTGCACACACTTGCCACCTCGCTAACCTGGCTCTCCAGATGAGGAAAAGACACATAAAAGAGCCATTCTCATCTATTCTGCACTTGTTAGCGGGTGCTGTAGTGCATGAGCTGGCAGGAAAACAAAAATCCCTGGCGCGTCTTTTTCCAGAGCTGCCCCTGCTGTTTCTATTCAGCACCAAATCCATCTGGCTGTTAAGTACTTGGCTTAAAGCGAAAGACAGACCATATAATATTGTTTAGGTTCTGTTATTTTCTGTCTTCTTACCAGTTTATGACTCTTAGCAACCGTGCAACAAAATGCTCCGTTAAAAATATTTTGTCTTGTGCCAAATGACAATGTTCGGCATTGTTTTGATTAAAGAATCAAAATGGTTGTTTTCTTGCCAGAGCATTGGTAGAGTCTTTATCCAGTTCCTTTCTGCTTTACTTTTGGTCTTTGCTTTCCGAGAGATGTGTCGTTTTGTTCAGAGAGATTCACACACCAGCTTGGCTCTTCCACTTTGGCCCCAGCTGATGCAGCGCACAGTAGAAGACAAATGGAAATGGTGCAGACTGAGGGACAGTCGGCGATCTTGGCCCTGTGACAGGGTGGCTCAAGGCCAAAGCCTAATGCATCCCTTCTTTTTGTCCAAATGATTTTTGTCCCTCTGTTTTTAGCGAGATCCAGGGAGCAAATGAGGGGTCCTGATAAGGGCTGTTTGGAAGACTGCCACATCTGTGCAAACGGGAAAGATGTGGGTAAAGAGCAAGACTGGATACAGTAAGAGAGAGGGAAGTGGCTAGTACCTGTGGCTATTGCTCACTTATCATTATGCAGGACTGTGCTTCCTGAGTCCATCCCCGAGACCACTTTGCTGGAGCCTTGGACTTGACTCGACTTTGTCCTGCCAATTTAAAAACTTTAAATGTCTTCTACTTGAGTTTTTTCTTTACACTAGCAACATGGACTCTAGGGATGGCAGTGTTGGTCTTTTGGTCAGGGTCCACCACTTCGGTCCAGAATGATGTCTCTCAAAAGCTATGGGATGGATTGCAGTGCAATTTTGTACAGACTTTGGTGGTCCTCAGAGGATGAGTCCTATTGGCTTTGGTGGTCCCCTGATGTTTCCTCTAGCATCACCTGCGGGTCAAAGTTTTTTACTTATCCAGTGAAAAATTGCAACATGTACTAGATGGTTTGGCACACCATTTTGTACAGACATTTGTGTTTTTCAGACGATGAATCCTAATGACTGGGTTGTACTCTAGTGCCACCACGAGGCTCACATTTGTGATTTTGAGTAAAATGTCTCCACATCTATAGGATGGATTGCCATTGAAATTTTGTACAGAGATTCATGTTCATCCTCAGGATGAATTGTACTCACTTCAGTGATCCTAGTGATCTTACTTTTCATCTAGCGTCTTCATCTGGTAATTTAAAAAAAAACCAATTGACCAGTCCTTTGGTTTATGACCAAATACACTATACCTGCTAAACGTCAACATGTTAACATGCTGATGTTAGCCTTTAGCTCAAAGCCCTTCTGTGCCTAAGTAAAGGCTAGCAGAGCCGCAAGCATGGCTGTAGACTCTTGTTTCCCTCCAAGTTTACCTTTGAATGTTGTGTTTTTAGCTGTAGAAAACACGACTGTCTAATGTATAACACTCAAACTTCTATCTAGCAATACATAGGGTGGAGTGTACAGTCCTGTAACTAAGGGGTCTTAGTTGTTTCTTGACAATCTAGTCTTGAAGAACATTTTGATAAAAACGAAATTAATGTTTTTTTGAACCTTTTTTGAACAGTTGAAACACTGCTTTTTATGGAATTTGGTTTACTCTGGCCTCATTCTTGACTTGATCTTGTCTTGATCTTGAAATAGCGAAGGATGTAACTGCAACGTCTGCAGAGCAGAAAGACTGTAACAAAGTTTGGTGATACTATCATTGTGCACTTCAACAGCCAACACGTGTTATAATCTTGAAGGTATCCATTCGTATGGAATATCAAACAAGACCAAATCACAGGTTTGCGTCAAACATAATCCTCAGTGTATAATGATTAATGTCTAGATGTCTAGATGTAGGAAACTAACTGGAGTTATCTGAGCCTCTCCCACACTTCTCTTATTAGACAGAGCTCCTCCTGATTAATGAAGAGGAGTCTGGCCACTGACAGCTCACTGAAGACAGAGCTGCCTCCAACATTAGATTTATGGTTCCCTGTGGTCTGCCAGTAATGTTCAGTCCTCATTGTTAAAACGTGTGCTTCCATCACGTAATGCCACTAAACAGGCAAAACTAACTGCAGACAACAAGTCCATGGTGCCCATTTAGCCATTTAACTCTTGATTCTTTTTTTTTTTTTTTTTTAAATCTGGAAGCGGAAATGAAATCTGCCTGAGTCCCCAAAGTGAATTTGATTATGGTAATGAAGTCTTGGAAGAAGGTTGGGTCTGGATGGAGTCATGTGCTGGATGCTTTCAGCTGCAATAAAGCCACAATGACAACAGATGGAGCTGAAGGTCCCCTGGGCTTGTGTTGTTCATGAAACCCAGTAGGCAAAAATCCAGCTCTTACTGCCATTTATCCATAATACATACTAATACAAATACTAATACTTTAATAATATTAATAATAATTATAATCATAATATCATAAATAAGCATATAACACTTATTTTAAAGCAGAATTTATGAAGTGCTTTGTAGAAAGGATTGAATAAATCAGGATCAAAAATAAAGAGATTACATTAAAACAAAGTAATTATTCATTTTTTCATTTATCACTATACTGCATAAACCATTTTTAGCTTTTTATATGTACTTTCATTCTGTCTTTTAACAACTTGCTTGTAGACCTGTCTTGTTTTTTTTTTTTTTGGTCTTTATTCATTTTTTATTCAGTATTCTCTGATGTTTAGATGTTCAGCTGCTTTTTGGCTTTTCCCTCTGATCTGCTGTTGCAATACTTTCATTTGTGCCATAATGTATTTTTCAAGCCTCATATAAAGTGACATCAGTTTCAGGTTTAGTTGTCTTCTGTGTGTATGCCACACTTACTTTATACCCTGGTGTCGGATAGCAGGCGATGAAATGATATATATAAATATTTGGGTTAAGCCCGGGGCAAATAAGGCTGGATGTAAAGCTTGCATTGGCACATGTGCTTCAGTTTGTATTTGTCTTTGGTCTCTTGGCTGGATGTTGAAAAGTTCCTTCAAAAGTGAGAATAGTGTCCTTTTGTCTGTAAATGAATGCACTCTTTGACAAACTGTACTGTCTCTCTTGGAGTCCTCCGCCTCTGTAAGCAGGAAGTGAAATCCAAAATGACCACGCTTCACTGGAAGTGACTGGTACTATTATACTCACTCTGCTTACTATTCTTTTATTGGACTCACTTTAAATCACTCTGGAGTGTTTTATTCCTAAAAAAGATGTGCAAATATTAAACTTTCCTAGTGTTACATTACTATACAGGGTTTGTACAAAGTCTTGAAAGTTTGGAAAATGCTTCATTTTAACTGGTATGTTTTCAAGGTTAGGACTATACATGAATTCAAATATACGCCTTGAAAAATGCTTGATTTTCAACATAATCTGGTGTTTCATCATCTACACAGTCACTCATGTAAACCAAAAAGCTTTTAATATTTGAAATGAAACGATCCCGTCGTCATATTTGTTTGTTGCCTCCTGACATTTATAGTAACAATTTAGATGTGATGATCAAGGCTTTGAGAGTCTGGAAGTGCTTGAAAAGTACTTGAATTTTACTCTTAAAAAGGGTTACGAACCCTGACTATAGCATTTTCAAAAATGACCAACAACAGCCTCTGGCCTATAAACACATAATGCATCATGTTTCTCAACTGACCTACTTTATTGCAGTGATGTGCCCAAAATAATCAACACATTTCTCAATACATTAATAACATTTGTTCATCTCTACTGTGATTCAGGGTGAGGGTGTTTGACCTACGAGCGGGCTCTTCCGTGGCGTCCCTGTACGCCCACCACCTGGGTGTCACCTCGGTACAGGCAGATGACTGGAAGGTCGTGAGCGGCGGAGGCGAAGGATTGGTGTGCGTGTGGGAGATGAGGATGGGAGCCAAGCTGTGGGAGATGCACAACAGGTGGGATTTTTCTCTCCACTGAGAGGAGATACAGACTCTCAGCACCACTGAAAAAATACACATGTGCAGTCGAACAGTTCTCAAAGGTGTCACGTCAGTTTTTGTAACTGAGCTTTCTACAGCTCTGGTGTGTGTGCCTTTGAGATTAGAGTTAATTAAGACATTTACAAAACCCATTAACACTGCGATTGTAGATATTTTGTTTTCTACTCATTGCGGCGTCTTCTTGTTTTTCCAAATTATTGCAAGTGTCATAAATAAGATAACATTATTTCATCACAGAATAAACAAATTCTTCATAATTTGTCTTAACAATTGTAAGTTGCTTGTAGGCTGCATTTTGGAACCAATTTAGTCCCACATTCACATGGTCCAAATGAAAGTAAAATGTGAATTTTGTGTCACATATTCCAGACATCTTTACATTTGCCTCATTGTACAAAAAGACTAACATGCACAAGTAAAAAATATTTAAGTAAAAATGTGCATATTTTAGTGTTGTTTCTGTCTTGGCTGCAGACATCCTGTAAGGCATGTACGCTTCAACACCAGCACCCTGGTAACAGCCAACATTCCTGATGACAAGTCGCCACGGGGGGCCTGCATCACAGACGATGACCTTACAGCTCACCGCAGGTCACTGATCTCCCTCCCACGCTCTTCTTCTTATTCTTTTTTTAACCTGGATCTCTTCTCTACATCCACCTCCCATTTCACACAAGCTTACAGAGTCTCTGAGTCAGAAATACTCACTGAACTGACCGTCTCTCTGTACCTTTTAGGTTTTATAAAAGCAAATTCAACCTTGTAACATTCTTTAAAAGACTAGTTTGATATTTTGGGAAATATGCTTATTTGCTTTCTTGCCGGGAGAAGATAGATACCACTCTTGTTTCTGTGCAGTAAATATGAAGCTACAGCCATGAGCTGGTTGGCTTAGCTTAGCAAAAAGGCCGGAAACAGGTAGCCTGGCTCCAAAGGTAACAAAATCTGCCTACCAGCACCTCTAAAGCTTCCAACCCGACCCTATATCTTGTTTGTGTCCTTGTGGCCGAAGTGACTTCCTTTACTCACTGGGTCCTGGACTAAAAATAGTCAGACGTGTACCCCCCTGTGAAACCACAAATTGTTTTTACACTTTGTTTTTTGTATGGGTTAAACAAACAAAATATAATATGTTAATCAGTGAGCTTTAGAGGTGCTGGTAGGCAGATTTTGTCATCTTTGGAGCAGTTTCCAGTCTTCATGCTAAGCTAAGCTAACCCGGCTGCAGGCTGTAGCTTCAAATTCACCATACAGACATGAGTGGCATCGATTTTCTCACCTGACTCTAGCACCTACCTTACACGAAATATGTGTATAATATTTCCCAAAATTTTGAACTTTTCCTTTAAATGGCAATCTATTGTTGCTATTGTCAAAGTAATTACAATACCTTGTTATCACAAATGGGATAGTGGTTAAGATGGCTGGTAACCTGCGTCATGCTGGTTGTGTCACTAATTCCACTGTTTCTCAAAATTGGTACCACATCTCCCAGACAACCCAGACAAAAGCATGTGCTACTTTAATGGTTACATGCTGCTTTGTAGGTGTAATAAAAAAAAAAAATCCAACTAATTTAATTAAGTCAGGTTTTTAAATAATCCCACCCCCTATGTCAGATAAAGCTAATAATAAAAAGATAATTTTGCTCTTCAACAGATATGACATTAGTCTAAACTTCAGCACGATCCATCTCTGTTCTACTCAAGCATCCAGTTTGAACAATTTTCCAAAAAATGAAACAAGCAATCTCTCTGCTGTTGCTGATATCAATGTTTTTATCTTCCAGACACCGGGGAGTCATTTGCCATTACGACTTCTCTGAGGATGCTTTGTCACAGGATCACATCCTGCCCATCTGCAGGTCCGACTACACCGAGTCACATGGCTACAACTACAACATCAGCCTGGCGATGCCTTACGACAGGCTGTCTGGCTCCCATGCATCCCACTGAAACTGCAACTGGCCTCGGTGTGTAACTGAATGGACAATAGACACGTTTCCCCTTGATCAGTTTGATTCTCCAAACTGTATCCTTTTATTTTATTACTTACCTTTTTCAAATCAAGCTATTTGGCGATATACCATCTGTAATACAGATAATGTATAATATCTGTAATTGTTGTGTAGGTATTTGTAACACATAGAGACAGTCAACCATTCACGCTCACAGTCACACCCACGGGCAATTTAGAGTCGTCAATTAACCTAACCTGCATGTGTTTGGATTGTGGAGGGAACCCACGCAGGCACGGGGAGAGCATGCAAACTTCACACAGAAAGTTAAGTGCTAACCACCGCACCTCCGTGCCGCCTTATAGACCACCACTGTAAAATGAATGAGTTTTTAAAATTGATGTTTGGCTTCCTGGATTTGATTCAGTTCAGTCATATTTATACCTCATTTACTGAATTAGATTTCTTTGTACATGTTTTAGTTTCTCTAAAAAAAAAAAAAAATCTTAAACATACATTTGTTTTATCATAATGTCTTAAATTTATTTTAATCATTAGTACAATTCAGTGCAAAGTCTAATAATTTATTTGGGAATGAAAAGTGTTTGTTTTTTGACCGCTAGCAACTAAATTAGTGGATTTTCATGGTAGAACAGCAGAGTCTCGGAAGAACAGATAAATCAAACCTGTAACTATTCTGGAGCTGCAGAGGAATGTTATGTGCCTACAGTCTCGCGCTTTGGATGTTTGCCCATAACAGATGACCCATGAATGCTAGAGCATGCATTAAAGTACAAAGAATCCTTCACATCACATGCTGGTTACATAAAGATGTGTAGAATAGAGGGAGAGTGGAGAGAGGTAGTGTGTTACCTGATAAAATTAATAGGAGTGTGACAAAAGATGAGAAATAATTCTCTTTGAAATATGTGATACTTCTTTAAGCTTAAAAGTGATCTTTGACTACAAATACTTCCATCATCTTGTCAAACCTTATACTGCATGAGCAGCAGACACTTTATAATTCGTATAAAAATGTTATTACACAATGGTATTTGGTCTGTAATTATTTCCTTCCATTCAAAAATATATATCCAATGATATGCAATTATGTGCATATCAAAAGTGTTTTGCTTCATTCCATTTAAGGACTGGAGAGGTTCTGCTAAAAACAGCAACAACAAACATTTCTTTACAAGAAGAACTCCTTCAAGAGGTTGATTTCCCACAACGCATTGTTGTTGTGTCTACATCCAAAAAGCGAATGTGCATCCTGGACTCCATTTCAAGCCCTTTTAAAATCTGTGGGCAGATAACAAAATGCTGTCATAAGTAAGTGACAAAAAAAAAAAAAAAGTGTCTCATATTTTTTGATCAGGATGGACCATAAAGTCGGAAAAGTGCAAACCTGTTGAAAATGCTGAAATGTAATTCCTTCATAGAAATCATCCGGGGCCTGAAATGATCAAAAGAGTCAAATTACTATTACTGTTACTTTGCTGCAGACATGCGACTGTGAGGATTAAGTGTAACTGGTAAGGTCCAATTACCATGTGGGGTACATTTGTGCTCGCCACTTCCAACATGGCAGCATCTGCTATCGCCTTGGCAGCTTCCTGTCCGATGGCTCCACTTTTTGACAGAAGCTCCTCCACTACCTTGGGTGAGAACAACGTTGTTAGTCTTTAAACCCTCACTGGCATTTAAACAGCATCAGTCTTGCCACATGGGACAAGTACAGAGGTTGACTGTTCCAAATGACAGCAAGAGGTAAGAAAGAAATCCACTTAAATCACCATCATCATGAGTGAAATACTGTATTTACAGCATGCGCATGATTAGCTACTCAGCTGCTTTTGATGACTTAATGCCAAAGAGTGGTAGCTTGTCCTGCGTTTTCTAGACAAGTGCTCACTCACAGATGTTTAGAAAAGTATTTGTATTTAACTTAAAAAGTCTTAGTGATTCTGATGAAAACACAGGTTAAAGCAAGCTTTTAAAATCTGTATAACCAATAAAATCTAATTCCTCATCCATCCCTATCATCTCTCCGTCACCTCTTCCATCTAATAAAACTGCATCTAAAATGAAAACTGAAACGCTGTCAGTAACTTAACTTTTGAATCACCCTTGCATACACTGTGCTCCATTGCAGGAGCAAGATTTTTTTTTTTTTGTTTTGTTTTTTTTAAACCAATATGTCATAACGTGTCTTATTAATGCACCTCTTGTGATATTTCCATGGCCGCACTACAAAGGGGCGAGTCAAGTTTGAAGAAAACGAGTCCTTCATTTCACTACCACAACGTAAGTCCAACTTAATGCATTTATACATTTAGATAACAACAAAACATAGATCTATCAGCTTGGTATTGTATTTGTATTGTTAGCTAACTGCTATACCTAGAGCATTTAAAAGCTATTGCACCGCCACGCTGATTATACCTTTTCTCGGAACTGTATGGTTGTGGACAGACCGCTTGATTTACTCTGGTGTTGCATGGAATTGTTGTTATGGTGGGACAACTTGAATCTAGTAATTTTGAAAATACAGGGGGTTTTGTGACATGTAATTTCCAGAGTAGCTCCACCATACTTCAACCTGAGCAATATAATCAGAAAAACTTCAAATGCATGGGTGTACAGGGCATTTTGCTTAAAGTACACAGTAAATACATGTGCATTTTATGGTTTTTAAAAATCATTCTCTTTTGTTCGTAAGGGGGTCCAATTTAGTTTAGATAGAATAAATTTTCAGGTCTGGCTGTTTGATGCATTAAAAAATAAAAATAAAAAAAAATAAAAAGGGATGTGGAATTGAAGTATGATGTGCATCAAATATGAGGTGAATCAAATTTGCTTAATTCAACAAAAATTCCTGACTCAAGGTCTGCTAATCAGTTTTTTTCCGGAGCTCCCAACTGCTGAGGAAGACCATAAGATTGAAAGCTCTGAAAAAAAATTCTCAAGGTCCACTTTCTAACTTTTTCGTCAAACTAGTTTTTCAACAATGAACTTTCACACACTTTAATTTGCTGACATTTCAAATTTGCCTACATGCAGAGTCGCAGTCCTACACGCTTCTCTGCGCTTCCACTGTTACCCACCCTAAACTCCATAGAGAGGATGTCTGCCCCCCGACCACTTAAATTCATTAAATCAAAAGTAAACAGAAGAGGAGTAAAACTACCACTGCAACAGTACAACAAAAATAGGAGAATTAAATGTGGACTCTTAAACATCAGATCTCTGTCATCTAAAGCTGTACTAGTAAACGATCTAATATCAGATTATCATATTGATTTATTCTGTCTTACTGAGACCTGGCTGCGTCATGATGAATATGTTAGTTTAAATGAATCCACCCCCGCCAGTCACATTAATACTCACATTCCTCGAGGCACAGGCCGAGGAGGTGGAGTTGCAGCCATCTTCGACTCATGTCTATTAATCAACCCTAAACTAAATTATAAGTCGTTCGGAAGCCTTGTTTTTAGTCTTTCACACCCAACCTGGAAAACACTACAGCCACTTCTGTTTGTTATAGTGTACCGCGCTCCTGGACCGTATTCTGAATTTGTATCTGAATTCTCAGAGTTCTTATCAGGTTTAGTCCTTAAAACAGATAAAGTAATTAGTGTAGGTGATTTTAATATTCATGTGGATGTAGAAAATGATGCCTTAGTGCTGTGTTTATCTCATTATTAGATTTGATTGGCTTCTGTCAGAGTGTACATAAACCCACTCACTGTTTTAACCACACCCTAGATATTGTTCTTGTCTAGGGCATTGAAATGGAACATCTAATAGTCTTTCCACAGAATGCTTTTTTATCCGACCATTATTCAATAACTTTTGAATTCCTATTACTGGACTACACGTCATTAGGCAAACATTCCTTCACTAGATGTCTATCTGATAGTGCTGTAGCTATTCAAGGAAAGGAAGTGATTTCATCAGCAATTAATTCAATGCCATATCAATATAACTGAGGACTCCTATGCTAACTTTAGTCCCTCCCAAATTGATCATCTTGTTGATAGTGCTGCAGGCTCACTGCGAATGACACTCGACTCTATTGCCCCTCTAAAGAAGAAGACAATAAAACAGAGGAGGTTACCTCCATGGTATATGTTCCTGCTCGGCGTCCATTGTTGTTATTGGTCTAATTATTAGTATTACTATTATAATGTTGCTATTAGTATTATTTGTATTAATAATATCAATTCAATTCTCTCTCTCTCTCTCCGGCAGATGACCGCCCACCCAGAGCCTGGTTCTGGTCTGCTTGAGGTTTCTGCCTGTTAAAAGGGAGCTTTTCCTTGCCACTGTCGCCTAGTGCTGGGAATTGTTGGGTCTCTGTAAATATAAAGAGTCAGTCTAGACCTGCTCTATATGAAAAAGAGCCCTGAAATAACTTTATGATATGGCACTATATAAATAAAACTTGATTGAATTGAATTCATTTTCTGTGGTTGCAGAACTGTACCAGACAGCAGAGGTTTATTTAAAAAGCTGATTATATATGGAGTCTAAATTGAAAGCAAGAGATGGGACTTTGTAATACATTTACATACACCTTTTATCTTGTGCAGTTTTAAATTAATAAATGAATGTCTGTCCCATACTCCATTAAAACATTTTTTTTTAAATTTTGAATAATTTCTTTTTAGAGGTAACTTTATGTCAAAGTGTATAAAGGCACATACCTCAGACAAAGGCGGGCATGGTTACGTTATCTTACCTTCCTGTACTCCACCAGAGTGATGGTGCCGTCATTGTCCGTGTCATGCATGTTGAACAGGACTGGGAAGACAGAACAGAGCGGAAGAATTTAGTTGTTGGTCTGATTTCTTCATCAAAGGAAAGGAACTTTCCATCATCAAATCAAAGACGACAGGATCTTACTAATTTGACCATAGGGAAGTTGTGATTAGAGGAATGTTTATGTAGAGATAAGAGTATATAACTAAGCAGGTCCCCTTCAGGGCACGTCAGAACCACCACTGCTGAATGTAAAGAATCACAATGAGGCCACGAAACACCTTTAAAATGCCACTACTGTCATTTGCAGTGACATTTACAAGATTCAGTGCCATGACAATACTTCATGTCAATACTAACCGTCGTGTGGCACCAACGTGGAGAAATACCAATTTGCTTCCTTGTCCAATGACATTTTGACTGTGCTGCTGATGTTATTTCTGCACAGTCGATAAAAAAAACAAACAAGATGAGCCAATTTGACTTTAAAACTGACATTTCTGAGGTAGAAATGCATTATTGTGACAGCAGGAAGAGCGGTGTCGATTTATTGTCACCCAAAATAAAATAAATCAAAAGTGTGTGTGTGTGGGGGGTGAAAGCATTCTGACACAACAGGTGACAACAGAGAAACACAATTCAGATAAATGGTTTGTGTGAAGACAAGCTGGACTGGCCATGATCAGTCTTCAGATACTGTAGGAGACAGACACAGTGTGTAGTGTCGACTGGTAATTATGTCTTTTATCAAAACCCTGGGGTTTTTGTGGCATAATGTTTTTTTGTTCCACAATGTTTTTTTTGTCCAGAAAAATGTCTCCCTGGAGAGCACACTGCTTTTGTATTCTTATTATCTAAACTCACACTTTTTAAGCACATTTCCCCTGAGACTAATTTTCTTGAGCAGTGCAAAACAACACAGACGGAGTAGGAAATACCAGAGCAAATTCCTTTTTAGCAGTGGTGGAGGAAGTATTCACATCCTTTACTTAAGTAAAAGTATCAACAATGTAAACGTACTCCATTACAAGTAAAAGTCCTGCATTCAAGATTTTACTACAGTAAAAGTACAGATGCAGTAGCAGCAAAATGTACTTAAAGTATCAAAAGTAAAAGTACTCATTCTGCAGTAAAATGTCCCCTGTGACTGATAGATTGTTATATATTACATGTTTTACAGCATTTTACTGTTGTAGCTGGTTGAGCTGGAGCTAGTTTTAACTACTTTATATACAGTTAGCTCGCTGGTATAGCTGGCTAGTCCAGTGGTTGGGCCTTTTAAAAAAGGGTCAAAAGATAAATCTGAAGGGTTGTGAGATGATTAATGGGAGAGGAAAAAAAGAAAAAAAAAGTTCTGCTACACAAATGTATATTCATTTTTTGGACTTTTCTCTAATGTTTGCTTTTTTTTTTGTAAATTATTGGATAATTTTACTTCTTTGGGCCTCAAACAGTTATTACATTGAAACCATCTGAGAAGTTTAGAGGGGAAATGACTGACAACTCATTTACTGAAATGTGACAAGACACTACTTTTTGGCACCGTCCACTATGCACATTTTATATGTAGCTTGTGTCCTTCATGTACCCACCCAGCACAGTAATGCACTCTATCATTTGGGTTAGGTAAAGTAGTCCCAACTGCATAAACAAGGAGCAACTAAAAGTGCTTCCAATTTCTAATTTGTTTGAATAGCATCTAAAGCCTTTTATAGGGCAAGAGTCAGCTGAGGACATACCCAAATCATATCTGACTCAGTACAACAGAACCAATGGCCTGATGCTGGTTCAGTAAATTTGCTTTGATTTGAGTAAATACAAATGTGTTCAATATTAGTTCAGTATGTACTAAAATGAGCCAGTACTCAGTGTAGAAATCTTGCCTAAAGGGCCAGCTAGATTTCTACACAGAACAAGTCCTCCTGACAAGAAAACAATGCAGTGCCCCTCTCATTTCAAATATTGATCAATTTATGATGCTAAAAATGGTACCCTAGGGGGCCATCAGGGGCCCTGGGACAATTGCTAATTTGCCCAGTTGTTAATCCAGCCTTGCCAACAGGTGATTCCCATCAGCCCACTTTTGGGAAATGTAGGAAGTCACAAATCACACAAGGCAGGTTGAGTGGAAGAAGATATACCAATTACAGTTCTTCATCCTGAAATACCTACTGGAATAGATTAACATAAACTGATTATACTGACTATAATTGGTGGCGACTGAAATAAGATACTCACATCATCGATTTCTTATCTACACTGGGTGGTTTCCTGGTATTTCGTAATTGAGACACACGCAAAAGGGACACCCAGGAGAGCGAGCTTGGGTCCTAGACCAACAGCTGCAGCTCCAAACATGATAATCTTAACCAATAAGTATATCTGGTTCCCTTGTATCTAATACGGTTATTAAAAATGCGTCTTACAGCGAAGCTTCTCTTTTCTCAAAGCTTCCTTCTCCTCCTTTGTTGTCTTCAAGGTTGGAGGGCGGAAGTGGGACATGACCATGAGGAACTGCTCGAAGCCAATCTCCTCGAGGGAGCCCACCTCATCCTGATGCTGGTTCCTGGGTCACAGACAGAAGAAATCAATGTTTAGGCATTATGAATAAAAATTCAACCAGTGTAGCTTTTGTCTCTACATTTGCCCGGTGAAAAATCCTGAAAATTGGACATTTTAATCATCGGGTGTAATCATGGCCATAATAAATGGGTCCAAACCAAAAGAAACAATTTACCAATGTATTTTTGCTTATTGTCCCTTTAGGTTTCCATTGTGCACATGACTTGTGTGCTTGTGAACTTAAGCCACATGGAATATCAGATAGCTTGTTTATTGGACAGTCCATATGGTGGTTTGTCCTTTCAAAAGTATGAGGAACTGCTAGTTTTAAAATGTCAACAGCTGTCTCTTTATAGCCACAAAACCCTCAGGTTAGATGTTTCCTTCAGTTAATGGAAGGATTACATTTTTTTTTTCCCCACAAACTGCACCGCATTTTCCTTGGATGAAGACCAAAAAGCCATCTCAATGCAATAGAGGCATTTTCTTCCGCCCATGTTTCAACTGCATTGTTTTCGTTGGACTAAACAAACAGTAGTAAAGCAGTAAACACTTGAGACTTTGATTAAACCATGCTATTAAACAAATTTAGAGTTGGCAATCAACCTAACATATGTCTTTGGATTAAAGAACTACAACCACTCGTGTCTGTAAGGTAAATATGAAGCTAACCAAATGCCAGCAGATGGTTAGCTTAATTTAGCGCAAAGACTGGAAACGAGGGGAAGCAGCTAGTCAGGCTCTGTTGAAAGGTAACAAAATCCACTTGCCTGCACCTCTTAAGCTCTGTAATTAACATGTTACATCTTGTTTATTTAAACTGTACAAAAACTGAAGTGTAAACACATCAAGTAGTTGTTAGCTTGTTAGTCTTTGTGCTAAGCTGTGCTAACCTGCTTCTGGCGGTAGCTTCCTATTTAATGTATAGGCATGAGTGTGGTATCAATCTTATCATCTAACTCTCGGTGAGAAAGCAAACAAGCGTATTTTCTAAAATGTCAAACTATTCCCTTAAATTAACACATAAATTGCATAAAGAGAATTTCATTGCTTCTTTTACAGCTTGTGTTTATGCAGCTGTCGTCAGGAAGAAACCGCCATCATATCGACAGCAGATAGGCCAATATCTTATATTTATTATTTACCATCCAAGTAGGTTGAGAAATGCCATGGCTTAGACAAACGGACCTTTGATCATTATGAATGTTGGAAGACTTACTTTTGACAGAGCAAATAATAGGGGTTTGGTTTTGAAAGTGTTGAACATATTCAACATTAGATCATGATAGTGTTAATAACATCAGTTCAAATGAAACCCTATTAGCCATATGGTGGACAGACAGAGTGTGGTGTAAATTGACTGTACCCACTACCCACCTTTTATCGAAGAATGCTTCAATTATTTGCTTTCTGATTGGATTGTTGGCAAGGGCTGGTATGCTGTCCAAGTTTTCTCTACTGCAGTGCAACAAGAGAAAGTCCATTATCATAAAACAGATACTACAGTACGAGCCTGCTGTAATAACACTGATTGTTATTTATGGGAAATAACAATGAACAGTAACTCTGTCAGAAGAAATATCTGCCGTGTACAACATTTGTTCCCGGTTTCATTTTAAAAGGGAAGTAACTTCTGATCTGTCTCTACCAGCAAACCACTTTGGCAGTTTTTTGTGTGTGTGTGTTTATACATGAGTGAGTGCGTGTGCACAGCGTGTGTCAGCTCTGTGTGCCTGATTCATCAACATATTGCATTTTCCTAATGTGTCTACGTTTGCATTAGTTTAGCCTGCCTGTGTCACCATATGTTGCTTGTTTGTGTCTGTGCCAGAGATACGAGAAATACCCATAATTCATCACTCAAGCAGGTATTTTTAGTGGTGACCAATGATTTCCATAATACCACATGCAGCCAAACAGCAGAGCTTTGCCACATGTGCAGGTATTTTTTTTTACCTTATTGTCTCTTCATTTCCACTCAGCTGCTGGAATCTTTTGTGAAGGTTTTTAATCTGCTCCAGTGAAACTGAAAAGAAGCAAACACCAACAACATGAAAGTGTGTCAATTATACACCAACACCCATCAACAGGCCTCTTGCACTCCTTCAATTGTTTTTTTAGGGATGTCCAACATGCAAATGATACTAAACATATGATTATTCTTATTGAAACGATATAATCGTTTATTTTCTTGATTTTCTTTAATATACTTATGATTAAACTGTGAGATTTATTTTTATTAAACTGATCAGGTGCAGCTTTGCTATCAGTTTTATGGCAAAGCAAACACTAGTGGGATTGTCATTTTATGCCATTTCAAAGGGTTCCTTGAATCATTAACTCACTGTGGACTAGTGACCACACACTGAAAGTTCATAATCTGGCTCTGTCTGGTCCCATATCAAAACAGGTTTGGCATTTTCAATTGTTTCGGTAAACACTGTTTATTGTCCCCCCCCCCTTTTCCCCAGAGGCTGATTTTTGCAGTAGCATCTGTAGCTGCTTAGTGTGGGGTGAAAAATATGCAGAGACAGACTACAGCCTCATGGGTGGTGGGCGGTGTGACTATTACAGTACATGTAACACACAATTAACCACATGGGCCAATTAGCCAAATACAAACGAAAACAACAACACCCGATGTGTGGTCTGTGCTCTACCAACAAGTATAGGCCTGTTGGTGCAATGAAACATTTCATCAGTGTGCCAAGAACATATAAGTCCATCAAAATCCCCCACTGAGCCCAACCTTCTTCTTCAACCTTGAGGAAAGGAAAACAATGAAACATATCAAAGTCTCAGCCATACAGTATCAATAAAGTTGGGCTCAGTCTGGGATGTAAACCTTATCCCAGTTGCTCAGACTCTGCATGCAAAGATATCTAAAAATAGATCTACACACTTATGTGGCTTCTGTCTGCTTTTTGTTTCATTTCTTTATTGAACTTTTCCATCCACATATGGGAAGATAGAGTGGGTTTATGATAACAAATAAGGTGTGTTAAAATTATGTTTATAGCCTAGCAGTTGGACCAACCCATAAGCACCCATGAATTCAGCTTTGTTTTTTTACTGTCTGCAATGTGAGGAAGTATCAACACAAATGAATGCAGATACAATACTAGTAAAACGCGAACTAGTTAACTCTTAGAATGGATTGTTTTCCTTGTTAATTAAAACTTTTAAAAAATAGTGTAATAGTAGCCTATTTATAAAAACTACCGGGTGTTACGCTAAATCACAAACGCTCACATATTTGAAGCTAAAGCACTGCATGTACAGTATTTGTTCAACAGGTGGCGTTTCACATAATTTGATTTTTATCTCGTTTACTGATCTCAGTAACATTTGACTTAACTATCTAAATGTTAATTAACACTCATAAACGCTTTTGTCACAGGCTAGTACGATGATCAGGTTTCCATTTGTCCAGTCATCTGTATCGTCTTATTTCCTTGACGACCTCACATTGTCACCGCCATCAGATCACTTTTGCACCTTTAAACTGAACTTAACACCAACAGCACCGTACACTGAATTAGCAGTTATATAGTTTCTAATATAAAAAGGTTCCTAACGGATTTTTGTTACTTACATCCAGTTTTATCCGCCAGGTCCTGGTACTTGTCCTCGGAGCGCGTCTGCGAAGCTCCCATCACTGCTGTTCCACCGGTGCGTCAGGGCGCACAATCTGGATCGACTGGCTCAACTTTTCTGTGCTTCTGCTGTTTTATCTCGCTGCTGTCGGCGGGTCAATGCAACTGTAGTCCGCTGCCGGCGTCCTGGAAACATCTGGCATCCTCAAGGTCCTAAATCCATACAGCCTGTCGATAAAAGACCGGCTGTTTCCGGGTTCTCGTCAGTCGTGATTAGTATTACACATTACAATAGTAAAGGAATCAATATGCTCATTTAGTTCAGTACAATAAGTCAGAGAGAAGCTAGAGGAAAAGCTTGACACGCTTTATTTTTTTGTAATGTTCTCAAAGCTCAGTCATGTCTGTTTCAAGTCAGTGGTGTCCTTATTGGTTCTTCTTTTGTTTTTCCATTAACAGCTCAACAACACTGATGAGCCATGACATCCTACATGTTTCACTTGTAAATATACAGGAAAAAAAACCCAAAATAATCTAGAAATGTGAAAGTTGAACTTCCATAAGTGCATGAATCTTGATTAAAAGATGGGTAATTAAAAGCAAAAGTCAATTTACAAAGTCTTTTCTTCATAGTCTTTTGTGTGGCACTGTAACTGGGGGTTTGGATTATATGCGGGGGGGTTTGTTTGACTGGTGCTGGGTGCAGGGAGGTGTGGTCAGGGGTTGGGGAGCTCTGGGTAAAGGAGCATTCCTTGATTTTCGGTAAAGGGAGATTTACAACACCTGGACACCCATCCTGAACTTACTCGTCCACTTAACGTTTACTTCAATTCGATATTATTTTTTCTTCAAGGTGTCTGCTTATGCATTATTTTGGGTTTCCATACTTTATCCAAACTCTGTTTTTGTGACTGGATTTGAAGATCCTGCATCCTGGATAATGACCGTCAACTATCATGCCATAGTTTGAGCTTTGTTTTCACAACAATCTTTGCTGCATGTTTCCGGACTTGCCGGTCTTTTACCACACATTTCCAGACATGGAAATAAATAAATAAATCTTTCCATACCTGCACAGGAACCTGACTGTAGTACAAAACCACTTCTTTTGTGAATCATTTCCTGTTACACCAAATCATCAGTTTCTAAAAATACTGTATGCTGGCTGGTTTTTACAAAAACCTCTCTGCTAAGTGGACTGTGAATTCAGAATGACCCCGGCTAACCAATTACTGGTTAGCCGGGGTCGGCAGGGTGTTGGACACAGCTACTTTGCTACATGAGCATGTCTTGGTGGTTGTTTTGGTCCGTGGCAGGAGCCTGGTCCTGGTTCCCAGAGCCAGGTGTCAGTCTGTGGTAAAGTTCCTGCACTGTGCCCAAAGTTTCATCCATGTCCTCTGGGTATCGTGTCTGCAGTTCCTCGTTGGCGGCATAGTGGGTGTCGGCAAACTCGGAGAAGTAGCGTCCCACCTCCGGGTGGCCGATCTCCAAGGGGGCTGAGTGGGGCTCCAGGTTCTCTGAGGAACAGCAATGGAAAAAGTGTGACATTCTGATAAGTGATAATATACATAAGGTAACCTAAACTGTATAAACAAGTTAAACTTAGGTGAAGAAAGGGCATTTATACAAAAACAGTCACCGTCATTATTAATACAAGACCAGGTCAAACAGACAACTCGCATATCAAAATATTTTAATTTATCAAGAAAAACGTCAATGGTAATTTATTTTGGCATCACAGCTTCATGTCTCATCAGTTCCTGCAAAGCAGATTGAGCAGCAGATGAGAGCACAGGGACTGATCAATACAAATCCCCCTCAGGGTTTGTAGAGCAGGTGAATGTTGAGGTAGTGTAGAACGCCAAGATAACACGTACAAACAATGAAAGCTGTGCAGCAGCATCAGCAGAGTGAGCAGCAGAGTGAGCAGGACAGAACAAGGGAATATATGAGTCAGCCTATTAGGGAGGAGCTCTCTTCAGCGGGGAAAATGTCTAAGTCACAAAAAAGGGTGATGCTGCACCACTGAATGGGTCACCTCGAAACAGCTTGCAGACTTTCATTTGTAGCAATCATGACTGTCAGTCATACTGACTAATGCATTAATACCTCTGGATCACCATACAGTATGAACTTCACATAACAATATGACAGTATTAGCATTATGGAGTTAGTTTCAAGAGAAAGTTGCTGCAAAATCTCCTAAGGATCATCTCTTATGGAGTGGGCCTGTAAGTTAAGCATGAAGTTTCTATCATCCAACATGCACATTAGTAGTTGCCTTGTTGGACAAGTACACATGACAGGGATTTATACGTCCCTTCTGCAGTTAGAACAGATCAGCTTAATTTAGATTTTTTTTAATTTGTTCTCAGTAGATAACATGTCTGTTTTTTTAAATGCTCTAATTTCATACCATGTCTGCAAATGAAATTAAAGAGACACTAATTATTTGATATTAAACTGAGCTGCTGCATTGGTAGCTTACATTACATTTGGAATTTTCTCCCAGATAAGCAGCAATACTATGTGCTCAAAGTATGCATGCATCATTAGAGTGGTGGTTCTCAGCATTTTTGGCTTGTGACCCTCAGAGATGCATTCTTGTTACGCCGTGATGCAACTTTAAATAGACAGAACTTTGTGACTTTGACAAATCATGATTTATTTTTCTGTATCTGGCTATTTCATTTGATTTATCAGGAGTTGGTGCCCGGAGGGTGCAATGATACATTCCTTCCCAAGGGCATTTATCAAACATATTTATGATGATTTTCTTTTTTAATTTCATAAGTCATCACACAACCTGCAAACTTTCATAAACTGTAAAGAGATTTTTCATCCCCATGCTGGTGTATATGATCCATACCCTGTGCTGCGTAGCGACATGTTCCGTCCTGCACGAGGACGTTGTAGAAAGGCTGGTTGGCCCCATTGGACAGCTGGTGGACCCTCATGGTGGTGATCCACTCCTGACTCATGGTGCACTTTGGGTCCCAGCCATAGATCACACAGTTATAACCCGACCTGGTGAAAGGGATGGAACAGGACACATACACTTTAGTATCCTAAGACGCAGTATAGGTAGATTACAGAGAGATGTGTTAACGGAGCGGAGGACTGCTGTTCTACATGTTAGCGTGACCCACCTCTTGTGTTTCATGATGAGGCCGACTGAATACTGGACCTCCAGGTATTCTGGGATGCTACGCTTCTTCACCTCAGGTGTAACAGGATGTTTCTTGTGCTGGATGTGCTCCAGCGTGTGCTGCACCAGGTAACCCACTGCCCCATGCTGGGAGGGATCCAACGCTTGAATGTGCTGCAGGATGTCTAGCACCTGGGACAGAAGACAAACAGCAGTGTGGTTAGGTGAAATACTAAGGGCTGAATAGTAAATGCTTTGTACTGAACAGGGTCTGAAATCAATTTTTTTTCCTCACCTGCCACTGTGGCACATGTGTGGAACATTCATTAATTCTACCAGCCACTAAAATTTTGTCTGCCACTTCTTAAATCTACATAGACCACTTTAGAATTGTACACCGTACTATAACACTGAGTCAATTGTACCTGCCAGTAGAAATACGGATACGCAGTAGATCATGTAGCCTTAATCCCTGACTGTTCTTAATTTAAGATACATTAAAAAAAAAACAAAAAAAACAAAAACAAAAACTTATTAATGTAAGAAAAACCTATCTGCCATGGTGGCAGCTGACCTGAAATTTTTAACCTGCCAACCTTTACCCTGTATTTGGCAGGTGGCAGGTGCCAATTTCATTCTCTGGTACTGAGTGACTTAAATTAAATTAATCAAGTATTAACTGAGGATTAGAAAAAAGCATCGGGTTGTGCGTCCTGACCTTTTCTGGCCAGATGCCCAGGTGGAAGTAGAGGCGTGCCTGCAACAGCAGGTACTGCACATTATCTGGGTTGATAGTGAGGTAGAGGTCCAGAGAGTCTCTCAGCAGCTGGTAGGATTTCTCATTGCCCTCCCTGAAAGAAACCACACAGTGCAGGTAAAGTAATTCAACATGAACATTACATTTGTATATTCATTTAATTCTAGCAACCATAAAATGCATTTACATGATGTATTCCGTTTTTAGACAACATTCAACAACATCCCACACCTTGACCCTCCATCTCTCTAGCAGAAGAGATTCAGTAGTGACCGTCAGGTGTTCAGTTTCTCTCACCCTCTTTTGCCGATGTTAAGCAGGTTTCCCACCATCCTGAGCAGCACCTCGGTGGTGCTGATGGCACTGTAGTAATCTGCCGTCACCTGGTGGCCAATGAGGTACTCGCACTCCTTGGCTGTCAGCTGTTTGCCTTTACCAAAGGCATCGATGTAGACAAAGTCATAGATGTCCTCACTCCTGCAGGAACAAAGTTCAATAAATCTAATATGTAAACGTGTTTAAGAGACACCTATCATAAAAAGTGTGTCTTAATAACCAAATGTAGCATTTTGTTATGACCCAGCTAAAACCGAATGAATCATGGATGAATAGTTTGGCTGCTCAAGACTAAAGAAGGAGAAAGCAGTTAGATTATCACTGGCAAATATTAGAGTATTTTCATTTACTTTACCAGTTAGCATGCATGGAGCAAGTTCTGAAAAGTGTGGCAAGGCTTCACAAACCATAGTGGTGATACAGCAACATCATGACTGCAGAGTAGCATTTACTGCAGCAGTGTAGTACAATAATGCAATGTTTTGGATGTCCCCCGTTGTAATCATAATGCCCCAGGATCAGCTGATGTAATTGTACATGCAATTCAAGTAAAACAAATGCAGTGAACATTCATGACAGGATAAAGTAAAATACAAATATTCTCTATTCTACCTACCAAAAAGACACAAAAAATACCTCATCATTTGTCAGTTTTGACGGTTTATGGCAGCCAAAATATACTAAAAAACAAGATAGATAATGCTTGAAACAAATTCTGGTTTCTTTTCATACATAATATGACAAGAATGGGAACTAGGGTTTGATAAGCATGGAAAATGATGAGCAGAATTGGATTTAATAAAACTTAAATGAGACAGTCCTATAGAGGAATAGCCAGGATCTGTCAATGTTGTTGCATTTCCTACAGATTGCTAATAAGACACATGGTGATGGGTAATGAGTGATGACAGCACTAAGTCATTATCTATAAGGCTGTGTAGGAGACTAGTTCTGTGCATAGTACCATTTATACCACTGTTTAAGTGTATCAAGTGTGTCAAATGAACTGACTGGTTGGCTCGTGATAGTTAACTGATCATTCAAGCTCTGCTCCTGAAATCATGAGCTATGTGAATGACAGCTCTACTCTTAGGCAACCTTTAGAGGAATTTGAGAGCTATTCATTTCAAACCTTACCTTCTGGGTTTTTGGCACCAGCGCAGGAGGAAGTGATTGGGAAAGTTAACAGGTTCCACCTGAACACCCAGCTTCCGGGCTAGTGTCATGTAGAGTACAGAGAGGCTTATGGGAATGCCTGTACGGCGTAGTAGCACCTAAACGAAAAACAAGAAGGCCTAGTCAGGTCTAAAATTAAACTTGTTAAGAAATGAGTGAAACGCTTGACTTAAAATATGCATAATTTCATAGAATATCTACCTGGTGGATGTAAGAGTTGAGAGGGTTGTAGTAGTCAAACTCGTTGCCTTTGTATTGAAGCTGCTCATACAAGACAGAATTTAGGGCACACACCACCTGCCTCTGAAGCTCAAAGTCCTCTACGACAAAACAGTCACCTACATCATACACAAGAAATTAAACTTCATGAGAACTTTGGCTGAAAGGGAAAATATGGATCTTGTGCAGTTGACACATTTGCCCAAATATACTGGTATTGATTTTTTTTTTTTTTTTTTCCTGGGAATGGAAACCCATGCCTTCAGGCTTTAAGTGTCAGGTGCTGATGCATTATGGGGGGAAAAAACTGGGGGAAAGGACATGAGAAAGAAAAAAAAAAAAGGAATTTTCATTTAGAGTTTTGCTAGATTTGAAAGCCCACCTTGAGCGATACGCAGGCTGGGGTGAGAGGGGTTCTTGATTCTCAGCATTTTTTTCACTTTTTCTGCGATCTCATCCAGCTGAGCCGATATGCTGTTCAGTGTTACATCAGCAAGTGGGTTACAATACTGATCCACCAGTATAGCACCTAGAGGGGTAGACAAGAGCAAGAGAGGGAAGGCGTAACGTAAAGCTGCTTGTATTTTTTTGAAAATAAAAACACAGAAGAAACACAAATTATATGTCAAAATGCTATTGTGTGAAGCAATTATATTGCAAATACTAAACAAATACTATAATAATAAACACTAAGTACATGTATGTCTAAACAGGACACCGTGCAACTTGAGTTGTTTGACATGAAGTCTGTATTCATGCCTCACCTTCTAAAGCTGATTGCTGCTCTGCAGGCTGCTCCAGGAAGGTCTTCAAACTCTTCAGGATGTTCTGTTGTCTCAGGAAGTAAAGGATTTTCTTTGCATAGTACTTCAAGGTCAAGCTTTTCCTAATGATGGCCGCAGAACGAAAGAGAGAGAGAGACGTTGATGGCGTGAGTGTGCAACACAACAAGAGCATTCACAATCACAGAAGTGTCCAAGAAGAATGCAGTGTGTGCCAAGTATTAAAGTTTTAGTGTGGGCACAGTGGTGCGCTCACCTCTTGTCAGAGTTGAGTATGAAGAGGAGCTCGTCTTCACAGAAGTGCTCTGGCATCCCAAGTGACTCAATCTCTGCAAAGCTGTCTCCCAGCACCTGGCCAACGCAAGGCTGAGTTACAGATCTATGGGTTAGTTTGGAACATAGAAAGCTGACATTTTCTTGGACAAATGTGCGCCCACACACACACACACACACACACACACAGAAAAGGTCAGTTGATTAACAGAGACAAATAACAATGATTTGTTATCCAATGAATGCAAATGAATGTTTTTGCCATTCTGTCACATCTATTTAACGCATTTAATGGATTACTTACGACTTCCACACACACAGAAAAGGTCAGTTGATTAACAGAGACAAATAACAATGATTTGTTATCCAATGAATGCAAATGAATGTTTCTGCCATTCTGTCACATCTATTTAACGCATTTAATGGATTACTTACGACTTCTGTGAAGAATCTCTTTGAGATTGATTCCACGGTCCTTCGTATTTGTATACCAACTCTATGGCGTGTTCTGTATTCTCTGAGCCAGTCACAGCACTCATTCTGACGGTAAAACCTCTGCAGTCTTGGCCATCTGTTGATGAAGTCAGTAAAAGCATGCTCAGAATTAGTTTAGCAGCCTATTGCCTGAAGCAGTATATGACATGTCTATGAAAGAATTTGTCACCCTGCTGCAGACGTGGTTTTCTCTTTTCACAAAGAAAAGCAAACAGGGAGACTAACAGCCAAGTCAGTCAGTAGGAGGGCTTAGCTTTTGGCAAGAGCTGCACTCTCATGTAGTTCACAGGCTACATGCAACATTCAAGGTCACACAAATTCATTTTTGGCTGTTCTGGGTAAAATGGCGTATAAGTTGCAACTGAAACAAATATTTCAACGCTAAGATTTACAAGCTTCAGGGTTGCCTGCAGAGCCACAGTCGCGTGCCACTGGCCCGGCGTGATGATGAATTTGGTGCATCAGCAGAATGTCAACGACTGACAGCTGCCTGTGAGTTCGCAGTAAACGAACCCACCTTTAAGGGCCCTTAACAAGACATTAAAAAAGGACAGGGACACTCGTTTGGGCAGATAGTGGTGAAAAACCACCAGAAGCCAAAACTCCGAAGAAATACGACAAAAAAATCATAGCACCTGAGTTTGTACTGGTGGCCCCAGACCTTCCCCCTTCCATGGCAGACGTCGTGTAGCCGCTTGCAGCAGCAGGAAACGTTACAAATGTCGACATGTTGGAGGACAGGGAAGCACAGGATGTGTTCGAGCAACTCGGTCGGCAGGTCGGTCAGTATTTTAGTTTGGGGGTCGGAAATAATCCCATTTCGACTTGCTTGCCCCTCTCCAGCTACAAACGTCGCCATCTTTACTGTTTACCCCGATTACCTCATTGCTCAGGCACCGCCCCTTTATGGCGCAGGGGGCAGGGCTACGGGCTGGGCATAGGAGGCATAGTGCAGTGTGATTGGTTGTTAGGTCAAGAGGAAAAGGGAAGCTATGCTACCTTCAGGCTCTTCGGATATTCAAGATTTTATACAATTTATCACAGAATACAATGAATAAAAAAAGGAACGTACATTAAATTATTCAGCAGTCAAAATAAACTCTAGTTTTAAGGTACTTGACTTGTTTCACAGGAAGATCCATAAATGTCAGTGATAATTAGATCTGTCTTCCATAGAAGACACTGTAGTGACTTTGTGGTTTTACAAAGAACAGAAAACCTGTGATATAATATGTGCGAATAACAAAAACGAATTAGGTATTTATCTAACTATTATTTTCATTATCGATTAGCCTGTCAATTACTTTCTCGATTAATTGTTTGGTCTATAGGATATTAAATGGCAACAAATGTCCATCACAATTTCCTGAAGGCCCAAGCTGAAGTCATCAATTTTCTTGTTTTGTCTGACTGACACTCCAAAACCCGAGGATATTCAGATTGCGACGAGAAGCAAGAACTAGGGAATGTTTGGCATTTTTGCTTGAAAAATAACTTAAACAATTAATCGATTATAAAAATTGTTTTTGTCCATTGACTAATCGACATAAAATAATTTCTCACCTAGAACTTGATTTTTTCTGACTTAACTTTTTGTATAAAGTTTAAAGTGGCCACTTTGGGATGGGGTTGGAGTCAGAAAGTGAAGGAGAGAAAGTGTAGGCAATCATTTGTTATTAAGGCTGCATATATGTATGCTATTATAAAACACAATGATATAATAATACAATATATAATATATAATTCATGCTTTCTGCCCCAAAGAAGCCCATTTCTGTTAATATTTTAATGTCTTTAACGTGTGCTACAATGTAATAACAACATCCTGGACGGCACTTGAATGCAGCATTGCTTTTTGGATAAGCTAGCTAACAAATGGTCAGCAGCAGTTAGCCAGCGCTTCTTTTCCAGCATAGTTTATAGGGAAGAACCTAAGTGTTTTGAACTCTCCAGAGGGGATGTATTGGACAGATATTTCTCGTACGCGGAGATATAAACGTTAACGGATTTTACGGCATAGAGACGTATACCTTTAGCGCAAGATAAGGGTCCATATTGGATATGTAATGTTAGTTAAGTTAGCTAACTAACTTAGTTTCTATTTAACCTAGCTAACTTTAGCAGAAAGCACAGGACACGAAACACGTAAAGTGTATTAGACATTCATAAACCAAGAAAATGTCAGTGAAAGCCTTATGTAAACTTTGATGGAACTTGCTTTCAAGCATCTATCCATCGATAACTTAGCTAGCTGAACGAGCTATCGTAAAGATATTCACATGTACAGCTGTGCTTATCTTTTGATACCTAAGCAGTGCCAAATTACTCTACGTATAATAGACATAATGCCTTGACCGTGCACTCAGTTGGTAGGAATTAACGACTTTGGGATATTTTAATAGTTAGTTTGTTTATTAGCTATTCGCAATGGCAAGTGCCTTAGCAGCGAAAATGGGATTTAACTCACTGATGAGAAAACAAGCCAGGAACTTCAACGTCAGGATCTGCACAATGGAGTCAGACATGGAGTTCAGCTGCGAGGTGTGTATGTGTGCTTGAGAAACCGAGCATAATTTTGTTCAACTTAAGTCAAAGGTTTTCCACATTTGCAGTGGTCCCGACCACAACACCAGGTACATCTAAGTTTTCCTACTGACTGGGCTACCAATTGTCATGCAATGTAATGCAACCGTATTCTATGCTGAACCTCAATCTCTAATGACAACTGGATTATCGTGTAGGTACAGAGTTTCTAGGTGACAATAGTGATGATGGTTGCTCATAAGATATATGAGTTTCACTTTTCGACACTAGATGGCAGCAAGTGACTGTGAACGTACGCATTTCGGTCTATTATACAGAAGACTGTACTGTATCTGTTATAATTTATCTCTGTCTTATGCAGCAGTGTAATAATGAACATTTTAGTCAATGGCAAAGCTCAATGCAGTATAGGACTTGCTGAAATGCTGTGTGCACCGTGCACCAGTGTGAATAAAAAAAAAACCCACACTGATTTATGCTGGTTTCATTATATTTGATATTTTTGACCTTTTTGCAGTGTTTTTGAATTAGACTATGACTTGGTTGATGACATACCAGACCTGAAAGGCATCAAAATAACTTGCAGACATCACCTCTGTATTTAAAGGGGAGGAACCCCACCTAATTTTGTACTTGGTAATTACACAGAGCAGCATAATGTTAGTTGCAGGTTTCTATTTTCTGTGCTGGGATGATAATTGTATCAATTATGGGTTTTGTAAACAGCATTTAACGGGGATTGGTCATATAGACAAAATGTTTGTTCAGCCTTGCGTGGGAATTTTTGATTGGCTTTAGTTACCTTTTCTGCTGCATGGTGGAGCTGATATCCTCATTTTTCTGCAGGTTTTTGTCACGCCAACCTCGAATGCACTTGACTGAAGCTTGCACCCTGAGTTAGTTCAGAGGCTAGAGATGAAAACTATCTAAATTGGATATGTGCACCTGATATGATGCCTCCCTCACAGCTCTCAGCTGGATGAGGAGAACATGTATGGCTCCCTGCTTTGAACCAGAGACTGAGGTTATGATGGGAATGCTAGTATGTCTGGATTCAGTAGACACAGCATTTTATGATTAGCTTTTAATATTTAACCTTATAAAGAATTAAGTGCTTCTGTTCTCTTGCTAATTTATACACATTAGGTGCAGTCAGCGAATGATGTGAATTTTACTGTCAACATTTATCTCTAACAGACTGAGTTTTCATAGTGTTTTTAGTTTAGTGTTTTTCTTTTTCTTTTTTTTTCAGTATGCTGCAGAATAACACCTCTTTCAGTGTAAATTCACCAAATTCTGGTAATTCAGCATTTTCTCTTCTGAAAAACATTGTATAAGACTGAAGCATTTATGTGTTTCAGGTCAAGTGGAAAGGAAAAGACCTTTTTGACTTGGTGTGCCGAACTCTGGGACTGAGGGAGACGTGGTTTTTTGGGCTCCGGTACAACATCAAGGACACAGTTGCTTGGCTGAAGATGGAAAAGAAGGTATGTGATTCTCACATTATGCTGGTCTTGTAACAGCCGTGAGTCATGTAAACATTTGTTAATAAAGATGTAGTGAGCATGAAAAGGCCGGGGTATGCATCGCCCCCACCGTGCAAATGTTGATTTCTTTGGTTCATTGTCGTAGGTTCTGGATCAGGAAGTACCAAAGGAGGAACCAATCACCCTTCACTTCCTGGCCAAGTTTTACCCTGAAAATGCTGAGGAGGAGCTAGTGCAAGATATCACACAGCATCTCTTCTTCCTACAGGTAACTATACATAATACAGGGTTTGTTCAAAGTCTTGAAAGTTTGGAAAATGCTTAATTTTAACCGTTATGTTTTCAAGGTTAGGAATATGCTTGAATTTGAATATACTCCTTGAAAAATGCTTGATTTTCATTATAATCTGGTGTTTCATCATCTACACAATCACTAATGTAAACCAAAAATCTTTTAATATTTCAAATGAAACGAACCCGTCGTCATATTTGTTTGTTGTCACCTGGCATCTCAAACCAGACGTGGAGCGGCGCGATCAAGAGCTAGATCGACTGACATGGGCTCCGAAGTGAAAAGGGGTGTTTTTCTGTTCCGATTCACATCATGAAGGCCACCATCTGCTCTCACATGATTGCTGTTGGTATAAAGGAATTCTGTAAACTTTTTTTTTTTTTAACTTTACTCAATTTTTGGTTTAGGTACCTTGAAAGTGCTTGAAAAGTGCTTTAACTTTACTCTTAAAAACTGTATGAACCCTGATAATATAAACCGGCTCTTTTGTCATTGTGCTTATAGTAAGAATTTTGCTTTCTCCATTTCAAGGTAATTCAGATTCAAAATTATTCAGTGTAAGCAATGAAATAATATATTTTTATCTGAAGATTGTTCTTGTGGCCCTGAATATACTGTTGATACAGTTGATACTTACCTTGTCGACTTCCTATCTATTTCACTTGTGCCTATCATGCCATACAGGCCTTGTGAGAAGGTTCTTTGCACACTTACACTGACTGACACATTCTTTTCTCTGCTGCTTTCTAAGTTGAAATTGCTACAGGCTTACAGGTAAACCTGAAGTCCAACATGCCTCTCAGAAGAGGCTGTGCATTACAGCCTGGCCAGTGGACAGACTAGCTTTTTTAAAACCTCTCTTGCCTTGATTGTAATCTTCCCAGAGGCGTCCTGTGTTCAAGACTGTAAAAGACCTAGAAGTGGGTGTCATCTTTCTGAGGTCCTATATGAGTTAATATGAATGCTTTAAACACACTTTAACACTTTAAAGCCTTAAAAAATGCTCTGTAAATTCAGGATATCCATTGCACGCCAGGCATTTTGGCTGATGCGCTGTTTCTGCAGCTTCCTTACTATTCTGATCCAGTGCCAACAGGGGGCACGCGTCCACAGAGTTACTGACAAGTTCTCGAGCAGAGTACCCTCTAATACACTTTCTACATCGTCTCGGTCTTATTGTGTGCAGCCATGTGGAATCAATGCACCAACATATTACCGCTGCCCTTTCTCTCCACTTAATACTCTCCGGGGAATTCCTGCGGAGCCTGCCACACCATTCCCCTCGCAAGAGATGATATTTGTTACTGTGCTCCCATCGTCCAATGCCACCAGCCACATTTATCAATTACCAAATAGGCTTTAAGGGCTCAGTTATTGGCCCAGTTAATGACATATTCTTCGTGGGATCCTCGTCCCCCATAGCACTCTCGTCATATCCAGCCCATTGTACTCGTTTAGTTATATGGCTTGAGACAGCACTTGTGTTCCTCAACATTTGGAGAGAGGCACTTATCTCTTTAAGACATATAAAAAGTCTCTCTGTGTTCTTAATCCGTTTATTTATTTCAGAGGGAAACCTTGCTTAAAAAAAAAAAAAGAAAGACTACAGCCGACAAATTACTCAACAGTTAAAGCGGTACACAGCTACAGGAGAAGAATACAAATGTGTAGTGCCGTGCATCGCCTGTCTCCTTATTACTTTGCTCTCATTAATTCCCATAATGTCGGTAGCAGGCCCCTGTTCAGATAGTGTCACAGGCATGACAGCTGGATTAGCGCTTATCAGAAATGATCACCGACCCGGATACAAACACACGCGCACACCCACGCACACATCTCACACACTTTAGACTACTTACACCGACAGACACATGCACGTCTTCGTCACCTCGGCCTGCAATCTTTGCAACAACATAGTCTCATTTGTAAAGCAGATTGCAGCCCCAGCCTCTTAGCGCTTGCTAAGATTAGGGGCTGTCACCTCTGGCTCCACACCTTTATTAGTTCAAAACAAGAGCAGACAGCATGACTGGCTTTGCAAATGATAAGGTTTGCAGCATTAAATTGCCTACTTATATAACTACAGCTGAAGCGTGTTTTCACGGTCTAACCTTACAATCCAGCTTTGTGCTCTATATGTAGTTATGCAAGTTTGTGATTCAATTAGTTTGACAGGTGACCGAGCTTGGGTGGTGACACCTGGTGAGATGCACCGCTTTAGTCTGGAGGGAGCTTGTTAAAGGGGATTGACAGTCATTTTAAGAATTTGTGTTATTACTGTGATCCATGACAGTTAAGTCAACACGTGCAAACATGAACCACTCTTTCCATAAGCTATAAACTGGAGACCTAAACCTCAGATTTGTCACTCTTACTGACTGGAGTGAATTCACACACACAGAATCAGCTTTCGTGGGGGTACAGAAAAAAACAAAACATGAATTATAAAAATGGGCGGCACTCTCGTTTAATTATGATTTGGAGCTTTTCTGTCATTATGCTCTGCTGACTAGCAAGCTGATATTCTTGGAGCAGCTTAATGATCATATGAAATACTGTTGGCTTGGGTACATACTAGTTCCTGGCCCGGCGTTTAATAGGTCCCCAAGTGGCTATGATACTTAAGTCCTACAATATTTATTTGGCACAGTTTGACCTGTTTCCAGAATTCTCTAAAATGTGCAAGTACCAGTGTACTGTAGCAGTGGTAGCTGGGAGTTTATTTACCCAGTTTGCAGCATATAATAACTTGATTTTGAGGCTACTGAAAACTGGTACCTGAGCACTGTGCTTTAGCTGTATCTGGTTCCTGTATTTGTCAAAGTTGAATTAAGGGAATTAAGTTCCGGCTGTCAAAAGCACAGTTGTCAGAAAGTTGCGTTTCACCCCGCACTGTCACTCTTCTCTCTGAGGTATCAAGTCTTTTCATTGTGTTTGAGCAGTAAGATCACCTGTCATTCTGATTCATGTCCTTCATCTCACAAGAATCATTTTGTTCCTCTCATGGAAATCAATATAAAAGAGATACTACTCAAACTGAAGACAAAGAATAGCTCCTGATTTATATTATAGACGATCGTTTTCTCCCAAAACCCAGCCTTACTGGAAATGACTTCAGTTCTGTTACAACATTTAACAGCAAAGCTTCTCCACTGATTTAACAAACAACTAAATGGCACAGAATATACATTAGCTGCATTGTTAATTCTGAATAGATTTTTTGTGTTAGAAAGGTTAGGTGGAATGAAGAGGGCTTTGTTATTCAGGTGGATACATGCATAGTTAGTAGTGCCTCCAAGCTGATTATATTTGGAAACTCCTCAGGTGAAGAAGAAGATCCTCGAGGAGGAGATTCACTGTCCGCCCGAGGCCTCTGTGCTGCTGGCCTCCTATGCCGTCCATGCCAAGGTTAGTGCTCTTGTTGGAATTTAAGATTTTATTCTCTGTTATTTTCAAGCAAGATTGGTATATTCATCCATCCATCCATTCCTTCATCTGTGTATTCTTTAATGGTTTATTTATCTTTACTTTAAAATTTGCATGACCAAATGGAAACTTCTTCTCCTCCTGAAGCATATTTTTTTTAATTATTGGTCTGATGAGGTGCTAACAGCTGTGAATAATTTACTACAACAGGGTGCTTTCTGTAACTGCACTAAAGAATGTAATTGGTTTAAAGAAAAGCAGTGTAGACCCAGAAATCTTAGATGTTTCAGCCAGGTTTTCAGGCCCATCCCAGCAGAGAGAGGCCACTAGAAAAACATCAGAATAAACCCTTTACTGGATCTGAGTGTCACATCATAATTTGAAGTAAATTTGAAGACATTTATTTGAACTGAGGGAATACCTGCAGAGAATCGCCACCTCCTCCTCTATTCAAAAAATGTGTTATAACCTGTGGTGCTTCACATGGATTCACTTCGGGGACAGTACTTTCATGCATTTCATTTGTTTGTTCATCATCTGAAAAATGTTATATCACTATATTGCAGCTATCTCTCTCTTAGAACAGTACAGAGAAACTGCATGTTTTTTATCACCCGCGGGCATGATTATTGTAATCTTCTCATGTCTGGTTTCAAAAAAAGACATAAACCACCTACAATTGATCCAGAACTCTGCCGTCTGAGTCCTGATTAGGACCAGAAGAGCACACATCACACCTTAAGTTCCTTCACTGGCTAGTTGGTATTGATTTTTTAAAATTCCTTTACTATTTCATGGAGTTCTACATGGTCCACCTGGACTCCTGGTTTTTACATTAAAGGCCTTTTAAGGAAGTAGCCTTTTAAGTAACTATTCTAAAATGCAGAAAAAAACACCTTCACTTAAGCGGCGTCTACCTGTTGGAGCAGCCTCCCAGCAGATGTGCAGGTAACAGAAAATCTGAAATAAATAAATGCTACAATCCCATTGGACTAAAGGTGCAGCGAAATAGTGGAGAGTGTCCAGTTTGGTGGCCTCAGGATTACATCTGTGCTTCTTGCCACTGATGAAGTCATGGCCTCTTTGGGCTGTGACCTACAGTGCACACAGGGACCATTTGCAGCTGAGTTTAAGGAAGTAGGGATGAGGGTCAGCAAGTTGGAGGATGTGGTACTCAAATTGGGGATTTGTCCCTTTGGGTTGTGAGCAAGTGGCTGCCCCACGAAGGAGGTTGGATACATTGGGGTCTTCTTCAAATGTAAGAGTAAGATGGTGCATGAGACTGAAAGGAAGATTCTTGCAACATCTGCAGTTGTGTGTGCATTGTACCAAACTGTTTTGGTAAATTTGTCAGTCAATATACAGTACGTTCCACTCCTCGCTTATGGTCATGAACTCTGGATAGTGACTGAATAAACAAAATTACAGATAGATGTGGATGAAATTAGCTTTCTTTGCAGGGTGTCTGGGCTCATCCTTACACAGGGTGAGGAACTAAGACATCTGGAAGAAGCTTGGAGTAGAACTACTGCTCCTTTGCATTGAACGGAGCCAGTTAAGACATCTGATCACAATGACCCTTTGGGTGAATGCTCATACGAATGGTTAAGATTTGTGGGTACGTGTAAGTTGACGTGATCAAAGTACAACTGTTTGCGTTTTCATTATTTAGCATTGCATTAAGGAAACTTTTTGAGCACTATAAACTGCATTATCCTGTATGAAAGGCACTGTATAAACATTTTCATTGATTTATTGGTTTAGGATCAAACAAGCTACCTGACGTCTACGGAAATCACTCCACAGGAAAACGCTCCCTTAATAAACCTCAAGCGATCTCGGTCGTTTTGGTTGAAGGATCCCATCTCTCTGAAATCCCCACGAAAAAGATAGGGAGAGTGAGGTGCAGCTTTTTGACAGGCGGACAGGGTCTAGTGAGACCGGATTTCTACCTCAAAGGTTTGGCCAAGAGCCCTCAGAGACTTTTCCCATGCCAATTTAACAGGCCTAGGTTAAAAGAGACTGTGGATAAAACAAAATCAGCATATGAGCTTGAGACGTGTGCTCTCTGCTGTCAGCTCCCTCGATCTGGAAACAGCAAAAGTATGGGGCCGCAATCTGTTTTCATTTAATCAGCAGTCCACTTTGATTAAAGCCAATGTGAGTAAATTGGCGTTGTAAAGGGGAGACAGGTACTTGTTTAGCAGTGCAGCTGCAGAGAGGTTTTTGGCAGACTTTTCCCTTCTCCTTTTCTCATCATGAGTTGTTTTTGAGCAGAACCACTGTGCAGCCTGTGAAGTTGAGTATATCACACAGTGGGATCTACTTTGGTACCTTTGCTCATCTTTAATCATGATTATGCCAGCCTGAAGATAGCAATAAAGAGAGAGTAAAGGCGTATTCCAATACTGCATTAATGCATTAAGAGGATTTCTTTGAAAAATGTGAATCATAGCTCTGTTCAGGTATGGACAGTCACACACAATGTGTGTAATCTGTTTCCAGTCGGAGCAAAAAGTGGCATATAATTCACAACAAAGGCAGGAGGAAGCCATAAAAGCAACCATTACCTTGTATGAGTTACAGAGAGTGCATGAATAGAGGGGATAATAGAAGTTAGCAATAGTCAAGGAACATGGGATTCCATAGTCTCAGTCCACCACAAAAAATAATATTGTTTCATCACTCATTTGAAAAAATATATAGTAATTATAATTACTAGAATTATGGTGTAAAGTCTACAATTTGTAAACCTTGTATATGACATGATTATTGACACTGTCGCCTGATTTCATGCAACATTATACAATATACTAACATTATATGTCAGTTTAGTGCCCCATATATGTTATATGGTACAGTCTATATGACATGTATGTGTATGTCATATCTGTATAACAGTGGCCAATATCATATAAGACAAAATACACAAGCATTACACGTTCATCTACAGTTTATTATAATCCATCATAATTAGTTGTTTTCTTATAGTATTAAACACTATAAATGTTCAGTCACATTACATTTTTAAAATACTATAATATATTTTTTAGGGCTGCAGCTAACAGTTATTTTCATCATTGATTTATCTGCAGATTACTTTCTTGATTAATTGTTTAATTGTTTGATCTATAAAATGTTGGAAAAAAACAGTTTCCAGTTTTCCAAAAGGCCAAGGTGACATCTTTAAATGTCCGAGTAACAGTCCAAAACCCAAAAATGTCGCAAATGTCAAAGAAAAGCAAGAAACCTGCACATTTGAGAAGCTATAACTGGGGAATGTCATTTTTGCTTGCCATTTAATTTTCTGTTGATCGGCTAATTGATTATTCAACTAATAGTTTCAGCTCTATTTTCTTTTCACAGGACAAGACAAAAATGTGTTATATACTTATATACTTAATATATACTATAAAAATAGGTATGGCCACCTTTTACCTTAAAGGTTTAAAGTCATTGTCCAGTGCCTGGAAATTAGTGTTTTTAAAAAGTAATGCTTGATGAATGTAACGTTGTAAATGTTGAACTTGTGGGGGACAGATTTTTCATCAACCATCTCTAATTCCCAGCAATCCTTTGATAAAGTATAAAATGTTCTAAGTCATCAGATTTTAAAACCATACTAACTTTTCTGTGGGTCTTTGTATGTGTACGCTCTATGAGCCAACAGTTCAGCCTCTGTCGGTCTGCAGAGGTTTCAGTGCCTCCTGCTTTGTATTCCGTGTGGGTGCAGTGCTTTAAGGAGGTGCTGACAGGGAATTTCAAGAAACAGCTGCTCTGGAAAAATGCAGAGGGAGTCACACCGGCATGGAGGTTGAGTAGGGAGCGAGGTCAGCTCCCTCAGCCACAACGCCACTGTGGGCGTGGAAATGCGTGTCCAGTCGAGTGGGGAGGGATAAGACAAGCTAATAGGCATGAATGACACTGGTGGGAATCACTGTGTTTTATGTCTGGCTTCAACAAGCCTAAAGTGCTAGGCTACAGTGTGTTTACAGTGTGTATCCCAATCGGTTTCTTTTTTTTTCACCTCAGAGCATGTGATGCAGATATGATGATTTCCATTCTGTGCAAACAGCAAAGAGCTAAACAGAGTTGCACTTTCCAGTTTCAATCAGTTTTCAATCTGGACCACATGGTATGTTATTTAATACTTGGAATTTGTCATTTTTTTCCTTGAGATTATGTAAATCCTGCTTCACTCACCTGACTCAACTTTCATAATATTGATGCCCACCACAGCTTGGGTGAGCCAGCATTAGCATGAGGGACAATGAGACAAGGAGACGGAAAAAAATGACATTGCCAATTTTACTGCTAGCCAGTAAGATACGCCAATTATGTCACAATTTGAAGGAATGTAGTGTAAATGAGAAGTGAAATAATTTGGAAAAGTGTAGGTTTCAAATCAGGTGATATTATTTCTGTTGTTACTCACTTTCACTTCAAATTTGTAATCCACATGGTTTATGCTGTGAATACATACAGAAAGTATAAATGTTAACAGTTATTAAACAAGGCACGCCTGTGCTTTGAGCTAAATGCTAACACCAACACGCTAACATGTGCATGCCAACGTGCTCATTTTAAGCAGGTATAATGTTTACCATGTTCACCATCTTACTGTATTAGCATAAACCAAAGTGGGCTTCACCAAATTGATCACAAGAGCCATGCCACCAACATGGCTAAAAACATCAGACACAAACAGCATTTCCGAACTGACCCCGAGACCTTGCGCAATTAACATAGCCTTAGTTTTGGTTTATATCCATCTATGGAAGTAGCCTAACCAATGCTAAGAAGAAAAAGTCCCATTTTGCCTGTTTATGCTACACAACAATATTGCCTTTCATTTGTTAGAGTTTATTTCATTGCTAGATATGAGAAACCTGTATTTCTCACTATTGTACTGTAAATGGATTTTCTTCAAAGTGACTGGACTGTGTGAGAAATACATTTCCTAAATTCAGAAAGGGGCTTTATTGAGTAGAATATATCCATTAGTCAGTGGTCACTGTTATGCTGCTTGTGATAATTGTTAGGTGAAAATATTGACACATAGCTGTCCTTTGAGAATCAATTGTTGCTGTTAGTTTGGGGTTGCTTGAAATAATTGGAAGAAAGATGTGTAATCGGAAAGCACCTGCGAGCACTGTCACTGTCAAAATGCCACCATGTCTCTCCATTAGCTAAAGCCCAGTTGGTGCCATAATACCTCTATAAGTCTATATATAATCAATTATGTAGCAGTTACAAAGAAACAGGTGAGAAACTGAGCTGCCAAACTGAAGGGAAAGGATCTAATTTAATGGCCCCCGGCTTCTCCTCTCTGTTAGCCGCTGCACCGGTGTTCCAGGCTTTCAAGTCTGTGTTGAGCTTATTAAATTCAGTCTGTTAAGTACTGTTTTCAGACCAGTGTGCACAAAAATAAAATCCAATTAAACCTCATAATAAAAGTAACACTATAAACACAACAAAACAACACAGCATATATAATTAGTTAGTTGATTAGAGCTGCACAAGTGGTCAAAAGCTTCTCATTTATTGTGTGCAAATTAGCCACCATTAAAAAAACAACAGTTGATGTGCTTTAAATTGCATTTATAATCTCTTTTCATTGTTTAATGATGTTTAATAATGATGTATTTTCTTCAAAACACAATGTCATGTGACATCAAAATACAGGGTTTTGGTTTTAGCCCCTTCCATTCCTGAGACAATTTCTTTGTTGTGTATATTTTTCTGCTCCTTCAGGTAACTGGTCAACTGAAGGTAACACAGCAATGAAATTTTGAGTGCAATTACAGTGACACTTTAGCAGCAGCAGAATGTTTTTTTAGCTATCTGAAACCTCAGTGGTAATGTCAGATTTTGGTGTCACTCTCAGAATCAAATAGACAATGAGTCTTTCTAGACTACGTATTTTCCACCAAGGTACAGCCAAAAAGTTCAGCAGACACAGAGGGAGAAATTCATGAGAAGAGGATAAGATACCTCTTTTTGGTGTCAGCCCCTCAAAGTCAAAGTCAAAGGCTTCTTCTAAAACCCATTATTTTGAACCAAAGTTCAGCAGTCACTTTGGTGTTTTCACTCTTGAGTTTAAGCACTTTTCGCAGATGCCCTTTTCCTAAAAAATAAAAAATAACCAAAAAAAATGTAATTTTCTTATGAAGTATGTCTTATGAATCATATATACATGAGTCTATTAAGTGTGGGAAATTTGCAGTGCAAATGTGAAGACTCTTTGATAAAGTTAGATTTTCCCAATAATACTTTTACTACATTTAGCTAAATTTGTCTGTCTAATGTTGACACAAATTTGTCTCTTGAATACCTTGGTTCTCCAACAGTGCTGTGGAAAAATGCAAAAGTTTTAAATATATACAGATTGTCTACATCAATGACCTCTTGTAGTTTCAACCAATGATTTAACAAATAACAAGAATCACAGTGCCAAGGAAAGATGCAACTGGATTTGAAAAACAAGCACAGAGCATACAGCAATGCAGAGATATAAATCAACATTCATAGCCCACTTTTTAAACTGTAGCTATATGTATAATTCATATCCTTCCACCAGGTTTATAGCAGCCCAAAGGAAATTCCCCACTGCCACTCAGTCATGCCTAATCCATCCATATCTCTCTTCAAACATAAATGATATAATCGGTATACTGGCTCTGTGATGATAAGCGATCAGTCTGTTCTTTCAGGGATATCTATCAATGTGCGCGTTAATGACATGATGGCAGACCAGCCTCCATACATTCTGCAAGAATCCTTTTGTTACAGGTGCTGTAGTTTCATCTGATGAACAGCTCCCAGGAGAGAACATAGTGTGGCCTGCTATTGGAGGGAAGGTGGATAGAGGACATTAGTTTGGAGTGATTTTAATCCTTGTGGCACTTTTGTTCTATTTTACAGTACGGTGACTACGACCCCAACATTCACAAACCTGGCTTCTTGGCTGAGGAGGAACTGCTGCCAAAGAGAGTGAGTGACAGCGGTTTACTTATTGACATTCATGAGTGAAGATGTGTACATATTTGTCTTATTATCTAGGCCTATACCTGCCATTCCAGTATGTACTGTATTTTCTGCATGTATTTTCAGGTGATTAACTTGTACCAGATGACTGCAGAAATGTGGGAGGAGAGGATCACAGCGTGTTATGCAGAGCACAGGGGCAGGACGAGGTAAAAACTGCTGCACTGAACTGTACCACTGTGAAGTTCCACAGTCATCAGCAGATTTCAATTTTAAGTTCACACAGAATGTGCTTAAAACTTGTTTCCATGAGAAATGTTTTATGCAAATGTCCATTTTGGCAGTGTCAAAAAGTTTTTTCTGTGTGGATGTTAAATTAATCCATAGTGGGAACTTTTTTAAACATCTATTGTTGACCAAGAAAATGGACCCACAGCCACAGCCTTTAACTCATCAATTAAGTGTAATTACATATATTTTTTTACAAAAGAAACACAATTCATTTAGTGAGGAGCAAATATAGTGAAAAGCACTATAAAAATGATATTGCTGTAATTGCTTTAAATAAATCTAAAATGACATGTGAATGAAAATCTGTTGTTCTGTTGTTGCACTTTGCTCCACCACTAAGCTGAACTAAGTTGATAATGGATATGGAGTAAATGGGATGTGGAGTGTCTTAAAGCTCCCGTGGGTGGGAAGTTCTGGGCCGGAAAGTGAGTTCTAAAAGCCAGCAACTTGGAAAAGTATTAATTGAGTCACCGGTGCTGGTCAATAACCCTTTCAACTCCAGCAGAGAGAGGGGAGTTGGTGGTCCTCACACCTTTAGCATTTTAATTGTTTTAGTAAGTGATGCAGAGTCACTGGCCTTCTAATGACACAAGAGCTGGGTATCATTAAAACATTTTCTTACTCTTGTCGATACACTGCCCGAGTTTTCAGAAACTTTTCTTTGAGGAAATAAATTTTTTTGGCAATGTCAGTCCGTCGGTCAGTCCACCACTTTGGTCCATACTAAAATATATCTACAACTTGATAAGTGCCATGACATTTGTTACATACATTCATTCCCCCCTCAAGCTGAATCATAGTACTTTTGGTGATCCCTTAACTAGTGTCAATCAGGTCAAATTTTTCATTTATCCAATACTTTGGTTTATGACCAAAGACAGTGAACATGGTAAACATTAGACCTTCTAAATATCAACATGTTAACATTGTCATTGTGAGCATGTTAGCATTTACCTCAAAGCACCAGTGTGCCTAACTTTGGCCTCACAGAGCCACTAGTGTGGCTGTAGACTCTTAGTTGTTTCCACAAAACCCCTTTTTTCATTGAACAAAAAGCTATAGTTCTCAAGTATGAATTGTTGTTTAAACACATGCAGAAGCGTAAGAACTTTGTGAGAATAAAACTGGGAACACTAGGATTCAGATTAGGAACTATCTTAATCAGCCATTTAAATTTCCCCTGACCCACTCTAAAGTCAGAATGCACTCAGTGTCCAACCTAGTTAACATTTGTTTACTTGGCATAATTCTCTCTTGCCTGTTTACACTTTGATGAAGCTTAAATCATCAATTTCCCAACCACCCATATCAAACAGCAAGTTATTAAAAGTTTAGGCGGAAGCGTGCCCTCATTTTTCCTCCACCATCAAAGTATGCTAATGTTCTTTTTTGCTGCGTTGACCCTGAAATCACAACAGATCTGCCAACCAAGCTGCAGAAAGAGAGGAAGAAAAGAGTTTGATGCATTTGTTTTCTCTATCACAGTATTCAGAGCCTTGGAGGCATCGGAATAAGTCTTCTTTCCGTCAAGCATGACCTCTAAAGCCTGTTAGCGAATTATAGTTGTGTTTTGTGTCAGCGCTGTGCTTATGTTTTCACCCTCACAAGAGCTATGTGGCTGAGTTTTTATAGATCACACAACATGACAGATGCTACACACAAAAGCAGAGGAAACAAGGACTGATCTCCTTTTTCTCTCCACTTCTGCACCTCCTCTCCTCCCACCCTTCCCCATTCCCTTGGATCCCTCTCAATCTCATTTCTCTCTCTCTTTCTCTCTCTCTGTCTTTGAACCAGGGATGAAGCTGAGATGGAGTATTTAAAAATAGCTCAGGACCTGGACATGTATGGCATCAATTACTTTTTAATCAGGGTGAGCCAATGCCGCTTTGCTATATCTTTACAAAGTAAGCCAATGTGAGAGATTAGGAGGCGTGTCAATTTCACTGTGATGTTATGAAATGAAGTGGGGGAATAGCAGTCTGACTCTCCTGTTCTAAATAGTCTCTTAGTTAAATCTATTATTTTGAAATTTTAAACTAATGTGAATGTTTTAGGGTAAATAAACGGCTGCCATTTGGCACTTGATCTTTTCCAGCCGAGTCATAACGAAAACAAACCTGTAACAACTCTGAACAAACAGAAATTCACTTGAGGTGCCTCTGGCCTTGATCAATGCGTTCTCTAAAAGGCAGAGACATTTTAAAATACCACCAACAAGTCAACTTCAGCTTAAGTAATTCACTGTAGCATTACTTTTCAAGTAAACAAGCCCAGACTGCACATACACCCTGCAACTGTCATTGTTCAGCTCCGCTCTAACAAATAGTTTTGGAAAGCAGAGCCACCACAATGCCACCTTTGTCAAATGCAGGCACAAATGAATGTTGGCTGGAAGGGTGGTCCCACAACTGCTTGCTAGATTCCCTTAAGAGATGCGTAGAAGAAAAGTTTTTGTTTACTCTGCTGATGTGGTTTAGAATAAAAAGGGAACAGATCTTCTTCTGGGAGTGGACGCCCTGGGTCTGCACATCTACGAGCCGGACAACAGGCTGACACCCAAGTGCTCCTTCCCTTGGAATGAGATCCGCAACATCTCCTACAGTGACAAGGAGGTGGGACAATCTGCTGTTCTACTTCATGATAAAGATTGGTGGTACAGTACTTGTATTGTAATAAAGACGGTGCATACTTGAATATAGATCTATATATGCGCGATCATTTGGTGTCATAGTTTATTGATTTTTTTTCAAAGATATCGCCCAGCCTTACATGACAGATATGTCTTTTTCTTTTGTGGTTTGATCAAAAATTTGGTATTCTTGTCTCCTCAATGTTTAGTTTACCATCAAACCTCTGGACAAGAAAACCGACGTTTTCAAGTTCAACTCTTCACGGCTAAGAGTCAACAAGTTGGTGAGTTCAGCTGAAATGGTAGAAGTTGTTTTGTCTGTGGCTAGTAAATATTGCTTTTCCACCAGCTACTTTAACAGTCTGGAAACCATCATTTAGGTTTGTATCTTATAGTGAAAAAGAAAAATACTGCAAGTGGCAGGTAAATTAGAGTTTACCATTTTGACATATCATTGTAAATAGCACCCATTCTTGGTTGTGTTTTTCTTGTGCAGATCCTCCAGCTGTGTATAGGGAACCATGACCTGTTCATCCGCCGCCGGCGGGTGGACTCGCTTGAAGTACAGCAGATGAAGGCCCAGGCCAGAGAGGAGAGGGCCAGAAAACAGGTACTGATAATGGAGAAACAAAGAAGAGGAGATGGTCAATAGCCAAGTTTCCATCCAAATGTATTGCCAATTTTAATCAAATTTCCAGAAAATCTGCAAAAGAAAATGCCAATTATGTGTATTTCCATCCTCTACTGTTATGCAAATATTAGGAGTTGGACACATCAAGATAAACAGTTGCTGGTGCTAACTCTCCATTAAGATGATATTAAACTATTGCAGAAGGCAGTTTGTTTCATGTATTAATTTGAGGAAAGTTACAGTGTCCTCATTGGTCCACCATTTTTCATCCCTTCAGTTGGGCGGACGCTTATGTCACATGCTTCATGTACTTAATGGCTTGTTGTGTATTGATTGATTTAAGTGTGTTTCCATTTAACTTAGTTGCATTTTCTTTTTATCGATACACCAACTGTTCCACCTCAGCCAAGCGTACTTTTTTTTTTTTTTACAATATTTTGACTTTTTATTGAATTTTTTATGGAAACACACTTAGTGACACAAAATGCATTCTGTCAGGCCGCTCACAGGTTATTTCACACTTAAACAGTATATGTCTTTAATGTGTTGACTGTAATTGTTCACATCTGTGTTCCAAGTCATACAACGGAGGGAATGCAAGGACACTGCTTTGTTAGTACACAAAAGTTACTTTTTATACTCGATGTATTTACAACAAAACAGAGTGCTTTTATATTTTTCTCTTGTATGATGCTGTTGATGTGTCCATCAGGTGCACCTGCTTTGTGATTTTCTTCTGTTGGATCCAAGTTGCACTTTGTCCATTGTATTTTCTTCCACATTCCATCTTTTGTTTCTTTGTCTGTATTTCCCACCATATCCTCTTTTTTTTGTCCACACTCCACCCCTCTGTGTTGTTCAGGTAGAGAGGCAACGTCTGCAAAGGGAGAAGCAGCTGCGGGAGGAGGCAGAGAGAGCCAGGGACGAACTTGAAAGGAGGCTGATTCAGCTGCAGGATGAGGCTCACATGGCCAACGAGGCACTGGTAAGATTCGCTTGGTTAGCTTAACCCAAAATCCAACATTTTGTTGGCTGTGTCACGTATACACCAGGTTTCAAAACAAAATATTTTGTCAAATTTAGCTCCTCTCACACCACCTTAGTCATTTACTAATTCTTCCCCTTTAATGTTTCTCTCTGTTGCCTCTTTCCCCTCCATCAATCTCCCTTGCTCCTTCTGTATGCATGCACATCCCTCCCTCTACACCTCTCTTCCCTCTTCTCTCTTCTCTGTCTCTGCACATATTTTAATCTTTCTTTAATTTCTCTTTCTTTGCTCCATGTCCCCATCTCCTCTCCCATTTTCAACTTTTCTTTTCCCCTTTCCCCCTTCTTGTGTTTGCCCTTCCTCTTCCCGCTCCTCTCCAGCTGCGTTCGGAGCAGACGGCGGACCTGCTGGCTGAAAAGGCCCAGATCGCGGAGGAGGAGGCCAAGCTGCTTGCCCAGAAAGCTGCCGAGGCTGAGACAGAGATGCAGCGCATCAAAGTGACTGCCATCCGTGGCCGGGAGGAGCGGCGGCTCATGGAGCAGAAGATGCTGGAGGCAGAGATGCTGGCCCTCAAGATGGCCGAGGATTCGGAAAGGAGGTGGGGAGAGGAGGAAGGAAGGACTGCGTGGATGAATGTAGAGTGTACAGTCACTCATGCTGCAGTGAATATGATTTTGATCCAGCTTTGGCATGCTATGTGGTTTTCTCTCAGTCAACACTGCCTTGCTCGTACCCGAATTCTCTCTCTGTGTATCTGTGTCACACACTCACATGCACGACATGCATGAGTTTTTTCCCTTTATAATGCGAATACCTTGAACTGAGGAAGCTGTCTTACAGGAGCATCAAAACACAGTTCCTAAATAACCTCCTCAACTCATGAGCCCCCCCAAATGTTTTTGAGTTACTATACTGTTTAATGTCAAGGTGCACAAACACGCCACTGCACTTCAGTTTGCTCAGCAGCACAGAAGTCAGTCGATGTGCTCTGAGCATAGAGCTAATTAACACAGCTGCATTTAAATAGCTTGATCAAAGAATGAGAACTTCTAACTTGTTTAAAATCATTTAATTTTCAAGGCTTTGTTCTTGGACTGCAGCTGAAAAGCAGGTAATCATGCGGTTCCAGCCACACTGCAGCATACAGGAGGAAAAAGAGAGAAAGCTTTTGTTTAGCAGCCCTTCTCCTACTTAGGTACAGCAGTTAATTTGTGCTGGTTAATTGTTCGCAGTAGTATCGATTGATGGTAGGAGTCCCTATCAAATAGTCTCTTTTACTACGCGCTGGAGCTGCACGGTGCTGTAACTGACTTTTTGAGATGGGTTTTATCTGTGCCTTTTAAAAGCAATTTTGTGATTTTCTTTTTTTATACATCCTAGAGTGGTTTAAATCAAACTTATAATATCTGCTGATGGCCTTTTTATTTCTTTGGAGGTCAGATGGATAAGGAGATGGGAACTTGATGAGTGATTCTTAATCAGCTCTCTGTAAAGCTTGATAGATGCCAAAAGACTTAAGTCATTTTCATAATAACACAGTATACATAGAACAATATCACTTCACAGCCTCTGCTTCACAATTTATTAGGCAATCATTTCAAATGGGCACCATTAACCACTTGCCAGTAACTGCAATTTCTGGATGAGCACTTTCTGCACCAGAGAAATTTAAACCTGTGGCACTCAACATGTAAATGACTATGTCCACTCAAACTCTTGAGGCACATAGCTCCCCCACATCAACGAGGAACTGCTGAGTGTTCAGGAACACAATCAAAAGAAATGTAATCACCCGCATATAACATTCTTACATCTCTGTGTGCAAACTCCATGGTGGAATAATGGAGTCAGAAATGATTGTCTGCTGGGGTGATTCATTGATCACCTGGGTAATAACAAAGTGACATTCCTGGTTCGTCGAGTACCGACGTACCGATTATGTAAGATAATTCTGGATTCAATTTAGATAATTCTGTTTCCTTTGAAGGACCGGGAGGTGAATTAAAGTATTAACTGCATCTGTCTGTCTGTTTGTCCCTCAGGGCCAAGGAGGCTGAGCAGCTGAAACAGGACCTGCAGGAAGCCAGGGAGTCTGAGCGCAGGGCAAAGCACAAGCTGCTGGAGATTACCAGCAGGGCTGTCTATAGGGTAACAGGCCTGGAGCATACACATACACATTTATAACACACAAGTGTTTGTACTCGCATATACGTAATAAGAACATAAGTACATATAGTACACAACCCAAGAACAAACAAGGACAAAGTATCTTTATTGTCCCTTACAGGGAAATTGGTTTGCTGCCAGGATCATATAAAAACCTAAAAGTACGTTAAAACTATTAATTGATTAGTCTGGCAGGAAATAAATCAATGGAAAATCTGCTAATTGATTAATCATTTAAATTATTTATCAAGAATATTTGCTGCAACTACACTGAGTTGCTTATTTATTGGTTTATTGAATAGGAACAGTGCATATAATATGGCTGCAACTAACGATTATTATAATCAATGAAATAAATAAATCAATTAATCGTTTGGTCAGGTGATGTCTTGTTTTGTTCAACCAACAGTCCAAAACCCCCCAAAAATTCGATTCACTATTATGTAAGACCAAGAAAAGCAGCAAATTGTTACATTTGAAAACCTGGAACCATCAGATGTTTGGCATTTTTGCTTGAAAAATAACTTGGAACAATCAATTGATTATCAAAATAGTTGCTGATTCATTATTTTAAATCCACCAATCAATTAACGGTTTCAGTTCTACACACATAAACATTACTGTAATGTAATGTAATTTACATGACTGAAAATGACATTTTCACCCATAGTCCCTGGATACATGTTTTAAATATCCCCCCCCCCAAGTTTATTTTATTTTTTTTTTATTGGTCATTTTTTATTGGTCAGACAAGGTGAGAAATTTAAAAACGTCACTTTGGGCTAATACTGTGTCCGTCGCATGGGAGTATCAGCTGCAACTGTTCATATGGAAATGACCATAACCATATAGTTTCAGCTTGACCGCTAATAGCACACACACATGCACACACACACACACATGCACACAAACACACACACACACACACTGTAGCGCTGCAAAGCCACACTTAACAGGAGAGACTTGCATAAGAACAGGCAGCACATAAGGCAGCCTACGCAAGAGCTTCCAACATGCTAAAAACCCACACATTACACATTCATCTGCTAACACACATACATACACACTCACACACACACACACACACATACACAGATACATATTGAGATGCTGGCCATGGATAGAGAACTACTCACTTGTAAGCTTATGAATGAACAGCCTAAAAACATACACACACACACACCGGTGCACATGCATACAAAAGACATGCTGCCACTGGAACTCCACAATAGACATTTAACAGTTCATGAGTGAAAAGTCTATACACACACGCACACACTCGCACAAGTAAACAATATTTTCCTTTCCCATTTCCGTTGGCCTTGGTCAAATTGCCCTGTGTGCTCGCCATGACTGTATTCATGTCGGCTGTATCAACCATGTAGTTTGGATTCACATGCCAACCAATGGATTTACATTTATATTGTGTATTAGGTCCACTTCTTATCCAGCCGAATCCGGAGGTGCTTGTGGCGAATGCATTTCAGACATTTGGTCAGGATCTAATAGTATACTGTATATTTGTGTGTTCATGGTCTGTGACCATCAAAGTGGCCATCTTTTTTTTCCTCCTTTAACTGTTCTCTCTATCTACATTGTGTCATACTTGCACACATATTTTTCATGCATTCCTCCCCTCCACCTACAGTATATATACTGTCACCTTCAACTTTATTCTATCCCGCCCCCTTTGTATATTTATTTTATCCTTCATATCTTTTCCTCTGTCTTTTTCTTTCTCTATCACTCCCACTTCTCCTTTATTCTGCCCCATTTTCTGTTTTTTTCCTGTCAGTTGGTCTATATTTCTTCCTTTCCTCTAATCTCTCTTTCCATCTTCCCTCTAGTCCCCTGGACTGACGCCTGACAGCATGCTTCCTGACCTGAGCTTCAGCAGGGAAAACCTCAGCTTTGACTTTAAAGATACGGACATGAAACGGCTCTCCATGGAGATCGAGAAAGAGAAGTGAGTGGCCGGCCCTACTCTGCTGATGCTGCATGATATTTTGGGCTTCAGCGAGTTTGCATTTGGTTATGTGGTTTAGTCTGATTGCAGTAGTTCTGTGATTTAATTGTTAATCAGCAGAAGAGATTTATTAACTGATGAATATCTATTTTAGAGTAATTTTGAATTCACACAAAATCTGTTTGAGAAAGATCCAACTTAATGCAGCATTGTACTTTGAGGAACACCATCATTTTTTAATATGCACATTTTGATTCAGGAGTTCAGGAAAGCAATTGACCCTCAGCATTTGCTGTCACTGATGTCACTGCCAGCATTCAAGCTTTTTTTTTTCTCTACCTCTTGGGTGTCAGTGATTGCAGACAGGAAAAACTACGTTTAGACAAGTATGACCCTGGCTGTGGAGTTGTGGCTGTGAATTTCCAGGGTCTTTGTTTTCATGTAATTAGGTAAATAAGTTTTTCAAATAAAAGCAAATAAACGGAGAGACTAGAGGTGACCAGAACTGGTGGGTAATTGTTCATAAGACTGTGATGGAATTAAAATTGTAAAATTGATAAAAAAATTGTAATCAATTGTGGCACTACGAGAAAGGCTCTTATTTATCTTTCGCAACCTACTATTATAGTTAATAGTAAACAGCTCATTTAAGTTGTCTGGATTTACAATACCTAGAACATTAACAGGCCCATCACTTCATGTAATCTGTAATTTACAGATAATTTGCGCCTTTCGGTACAATGATTCTAAAAATTTCTCATAATTTGGTTTCAGACCTGAAAACCTGGGAAAGAGTTCCTAAACTTGGAATAAAGCTTGCAAACAAAAACAATATTTGTGCACAGGTTGTTTTGTTGGAAATAACATTAGATACTTGTTAGAGAATTTAGAACATTTAAAGAGTTACTTGGAGAAGGAATTTGAAAAAGTTCATTTAGACTTAATTTTCCAATGTTTATATTTTTTTAATTTTGGCAAATCCTTGATTTATTGCGTTAGAGTATAATATAATAGTAGGAGCTTCAGAGTTGTATCTCTAAGTCTGTGCCCCTATTAAGAGGAGTAAAACAAGGATTCCCATTGTTTCCATATTTATTAATAACGGCTATGAAAATGCTAGTTATTAAAGTCAATACTACTGGGGACATAGAAGGGCTTCAAGTTGGGGATATGGAAAAAATGCCAATGTATGCAGATACAAATTTGCTGAAAAATGGTGGTTAACTGTTAATAGAGACATACATACTCATTTGGTGTTCCAAACTATCCAACAAGGTTGAAATGTATCTTAAGAAAAAGTGCTGAAAGGGAAATCGGCTAAACTGCAATTTGATCATGTTTAGGGTCGAGTACATGGAGAAGAGCAAGCACCTGCAGGAGCAGCTGAATGAGCTGAAGACGGAGATTGAAAGTCTGAAGCTGAAAGAGAGGGAAACCCCTCTGGACGTCATTCACAACCAGAACACTGAGCAGGGGACCAGCAAGCACAGCAACTTTAAAAAGGTAGCTATCAGCTCGGCCGCTTGCATGATGGACACATACTTTAACACGCATTGTAACACATGCCACAAAATACACTGTACATGCATGATTCTCCCCATTCATGCCTCATCTATTCACAACTGTGTACACATAGTCAAACATTTGTAGTTATTTTAGCACCTTGTATACACGCACACAATTCGTCAATAGGTCTTTGGTAGTAGAGGAGAAATCTGATTACATCTACCCCTTAAGGTGATTGTAAAGATTAAGCGCTACATGTGAGAAAACCGATTCTGAGCCAGAGATTCGACTACATCAATACACAACCACAGAGCTGACCCAAATTCTGCTGAAATGTGAAAAGGAAAATGATGCAGCTGTCAAAAACCAATCTTTGCAAGTAACTCTCTCTCTGCACTCCTGTGCTTCTAGCGTGTGTGTGCAACATGCCCCTCTCCCGTTAGCTCGCTACATTCCCTGAACACACTGAACCTACTTCCAGCCATCCACATCATTACCACATTGAAAGAAATGTCGGGACCACTGTGTACAACGCTACCTAAAATCTTAACATTGCATCTGCAGTCTTTAAAACGCATAACTGTATCATAAAATATGCCAGTGACTCCACAAACTTCAAACTAATCATACAAGAAGGTGACATTTGCACTGAGCGTAAAGTTAGCAAGAGAAGCAGTTAACACAAGGCAAGTAACACTTAGCAGCTCTGTTAGCAGCTGCATAGAACTACTAGAGGTCTAAAACTCCACAGGGAGCCTTTAAATTCCTCCTCCTGTGGGACTGGCTAAAAAGTTATCCAGTCTAACATTGCCCATGTTTACTACAGTTGGTGTGGCAGAAGACATCATTTTCTGGGGAATTTTTGATTCAGTATTTGAGATAAATGTTGAGAAAATAATTAATCTATTTTAGTCACACTTTTATTTAATATTTTATAAAAATATCAAATCCTAATCTCAACTGAATTGTGTCGAATCCACTTTGAATCGCAGGGTTGGCAAATTCATCAGATCGTGGTCTGTGAATGTAAATATGTATTAAATCGTCTAAGAGGGAGAAATACACACCCCTATCTATCCCTAATGCATCTTGGCTACATTCATAAGTTGCTTTTTAGCTCTGTCCAATCAGCTGGAGACACCTGAAGTGTAAATGTGGTCTAAATACTGATCTTACATCATCTTCCAAGGATAACTGTCTGTCAAAAATGTGATAGTCCTCCCTCGCACAACACCTGTGCCTAACCATCATATTATTTTATGATTTACGGTATTGATTTTCAGAGCATCACTTAATAGCAACGGTCTCCGCGGCCCCGGGTTCATTTTTCAGCCTCAAGTTTCTTCTTTGATGGAGCCCGCTGGTGGAGGGGGAGCGATCATTCATTTTCTACTATGACCTCTAAAAGTGCACAGTGATTACCAGTCTTAAGCGTATTGAAAAAGAAAAATCTGAGAGAGAAACTGAGAGGGAAATCTGTGTTTTTGTATGCATCTTGTGTCGACTCCCATCAGTAAGAATAGCTATTTCATCATACCCAAATGCCTGGCTTGGCAATGATATGAAATGACAGACACAGAAGTGACAGGCTCGTCCAGCCTGAGGAATATTCCTAAATTGATTGGTCAGAGGCAATGAAACTGTTATAAAAAGTAGATTCTATTTCCCCTGTTCTGATGAACTGGCAGATTAGACTCATTCTCTGTTATCTTCCCACTCCACTATCTCTCTAATTTCAATAAAAGTATCAAATAAAAATTTGAGCTACGTTCTCTGCACATTGTATAACAAAAAAAGGGCCACCCCTCCTCCCTTTTTGTCACCCAGTGTAAAATACACTTGTTAAGGGAGCGCTAATTGATTTTTGCTTGGTGATTAGTCATTTGGATGGATGGGGACACCTATAGCATGCAGGGGGAGAAGGAGCTATGTTGAAAGTGTTGGTTTAATTGAACCAGAGGCGGGCAACATTCATCTTGTTAGTGAGGGAAGGGGCAGCATTGCAGGGAGAAGGAAAGAGGAATCGAGGGTGAGGAAACTAAGTCAGCTTTGCCAAAAGAGGTGAGAAGTTTAGGGAAGGCTGAGGTTGACCCAGAATGTTCAAAGGATGAGGAGTTTGAGGGAGGCTGAGTCACAGAGAAGTGCTAAGAATGCACTATGAAGTTGGCGACCAGAGAGGTACAGGATGAGGGGGAGACGGTGGGAAAAGAAGAGCAGAGGGAATGTGGAACAAAGCACAGATGTCTGAGCCAGAGGCATCAGGACCAGCTGTACCCCCGGGCCAAGTGTTCTCTGTCCAGACTCCCCCTCCCCACTAGATGATTAATGAATGGCCCCTTAACACGGCCCAGCGCCTTTGCACTTCTACCAGGCCACAGGTTCTGCTCTGTTACCACTGGGGCTGCCAGGAGAGCTCATTCTCAACAACTGAATCACAACACAAGAGCTGCAGTGATTCTGTGTGAAGTTTCACTGAGAGGACATGCATATATATATATATATATATATATATATACATATATATATACACACACACACACACACACACACACAGTATATGGCAGTCCATCCAGACTGTGTGAAGTGGCACACAAAGGAGGTCAACCATCAGGGTTACTCTCATGTCGCTCTCCTGCATATTGAAACAACATACAGAAGGATTTATTACTTGGAAATAGCTTGCTGTTGTGCCATTGACAACATTAATACCTGGGACGTTGAATAAAGAGGTCTTGCTCTTTCCAGCATGGAGACTGTGGGCATTGTGGAGTACAATGCCGCAGAGTTAGACATCGATAAACACACACTCAGGCTTTCACACCCAAAAGTGTAGTTCAGGCTGCCCGTCAGCAGGGACAAAGGAAGGTGATCTGTAAACATCATGCTGCAAATCCATCCGTCTCCCACACATTATCCGTTTGTATTATGTCCCTCCATCTACACCATCCCCAGAAATAACCTGGATTTCCCCAACTGTCCTCCTTCATCCCCGGTCTAATATTTACTTTGGCAGCCGCTTTAATTCCCTTTACCCTGTTGTTAGAGAGAGGAAAAAGTTTGCCCAGCCAATTTGAAGTAGTGCTCACTTGCTGTGTTAGATGAGCTAATGGTTAGCTGTGCTGAAGGGGTTAAAGCGCAGCCAGTGGCCTGGATTAATCCATCTCCAGCTCATTTAAACCTGGAGAGAAAAACAATTGACAGTCCTTTGTCTGACTGGCATTGATCTTCTACTCATCCTGCTCTCCCTATCGGTTCAATTGAGAGTAGAGAAAACCTACAGATTTCTTTGTCCATCAGGGCCAGTTGTAAACAGATCGAGCCTGGCTCTTGCTTCAGTGTAAGATGTATCAATAACGCTGCATGCCTTCACATACCATCAGAAATTCATTACAAACAGAATAACCTTGGGGATATGTTTTTAGTAAACACACAAACGTGTACAGACTCTCCAATTATCCTCTCGTTATGATCACTTAGTCTTTTGATTAGTCAAGGTAAACAAGTCAAAACACATGTTTTGCTGAAATGTGCTGTGGTTTCTAGTGCCTTTTTAAACGTACTCTGGTGTTCATCAGAGGCATGCCTGGATTATTCATGCATGTGTGTACGTCTTCATTAGAATTGCAGCTAACCTAACCTTAGTTAAATCATGGACTTTTGATTGTGTTGTTATTGTGCAATTTAGGTGGGACTAGTTGGAAAATAAACAGAAAGAACTCCAGTGATGCTTCAGAGTTTACAAATGCCAACAATCACCTTGACCGATTGTATAATTCTCCACGAATCATTTAATATCCCATGAAACAATGACACACAGAAATGGGATTTTTGTTTATAATACTTTAAAAAAAATAAAATAAAATCATAATTTAAATAAAATTTAAATATAATTTAAATATTCATGACTAAATAAGTAGCAATCAAAGCTGACAACGTATTTGGGATCGCCTTTTTCCAACTGAGCCCCACCCACTTCAAATAAGTTATAAAAGCACAGAAGGGTTAAAAAAAAAGAAGAAAGAATAAAGAAATCTCTAATTTGACACAACCAAAACTGTTCTAACCACAATAACATGGACATGGAATAGACAAAAATGTTTGGTCCATTATTTTCCACAATGTAGCATATTGCTGAATGTGGAATACACAAAATGAATGAAACACACTGCTTAATCCGAGCACAAGAGCAGGCTCTCATGAAAGACTCCATGCTTTTAGGAAGACTTGAAGTGCAACCAACTCCCCAGAACTACTATACTTTCTTAAGTTGGAGAAAATAAGACTGTCTCTCCAAGGAAGGTCCAATGCATTTGTCAAGATATTCCAACCTAACAAATTAATTGTGGAGGGATAAGGTGTTGTGTTATTGTTTTGTTTTAATGAGTAGAGGTACAACATTAATGTGCTGTTGAACATCCGCATTATAATGTGTTTTCATTATTTTCCAGTTTGCTTGTTTCCCTACTGGTGTATGAACGTGTATTGTTCCGGGTCTAGCGGGTTCGGTGCCCACTTCTTTATAGAAATACATGTCTTTGTTCCTTGATGGAACATTATAAAAGGCAATTGTATTTGTCTTTGATACAAATGTTGTAGAATCCTGCAAAACCCAATATAAAAAGGTTTTAAAAAAAGAAAAAATTAAGGGTCTTGTGCAGACTTGGCGGTCATGGTGTTTGCATTGGAAATACACAGAAGGATTGGATCGGGCGGAAAGGCTGAGGGTAAGGGTAGGTGATGATTTCAGTGTCATTAGTCTCCATTGAGAATTTCCATTTGGTTACTTATTTTGCTAGCGCGCTGTACTCCATCACAGATAGAAAAAAACCTTATCAAGTCTGTTGTTATCTCCTCCACAGCTAACACTACAGAGCACCAAGTCCAGGGTGGCCTTCTTTGAGGAACTCTAAACTACATACCTGTAAAGGTGGGGATGCGCAGCTGCCAAGAACCTCATTATTCTACATTCCTGGTCAGTTTAAATGATTGGACACACTACAAGGCCTTATGCTCCACTTCCTGGGAAGCCACTATGAAACACTACAGACAAAAAAATGACCACTGCCTTGATCGGCACCAACTCCAGGGGCCTCATGTGTATGCACAAACAAGGATGCATGCATAATGTTCCTGCACTAAATCATAAAATACTGAGTGTGTGTTTACACTAAGAGTGTGTGAAATACAGCACATTCTCCTTGAAATAGTTTGAAGTGAAGTTGGGTGTGGGTTTTATTAATGTCAAAAGAACAAAGGGAGGTAGGCAAAAAGAAAAAAAAAAGATGGTCTCTTGACTGCTCCGGTTCCACTGTGGCTCTAATGAGACAGTATTTGTGGAGTTTAGAATGGTTATTATATCATGTCCAAATGGGGCAACCTACATTATTTGATTGCCTAAGTGTTTTGAAATTAAAATATAAATAAACCACTAAGGGATAAAGTTTAACAACAGAATTAATTGATTATATGGCTGTTGCCCTTACCCTGACCCAAAGATTTGATATACTGTATAGTAGTTATAGGCAGCAAAATACTTAATTGTCCTAGACTGCCTTCTACTTTAACATTGAACATTTGATTTAGAATGGCAACAAATCCCTCCAAATTAAATATATTGTTTTTTTTACTTAATGACTTCATGCTGCCTTAGTTTTCTTGTTTCACTGGAATGGTTAAATAAAAAACTGAAAGTCAAGCAGCAAAAATGAGGCAACAGCCATTTATTGCAGACAGTGGGAGTTGATGGACTGTGGTGGATCTTAAGCTCCACACAACACAAAAATCCACTTCTGTGATTTATAACATATATTTTATCGGTTGTGTAAGCAGTGTTTTTTAAATCTCAGACTTTGTGTCCATGTTTGTGCCTTTATGCAACTTTTTATGATGAATGTAGACAAAGTGTTGTACATGAGGCCTTAGGACCTGCGTTTACATCTTGTATACACAGAGAAGTCATGTTACATATCTCTAGCTGCCTCAAGCAGTTGAACACTTTATTAGGGTGTCCATACGCAAGGCACCGAGTGCACTATACTCTGCTCTCGAAAGTGAAGAGTCAATCGTTTGTAGTAGTTGGTTCTTGGAATTTGAACTGGATGAAGGAATTGTGATTCTTAGATGTGAGATTGTGTCACATCTATCATCTATCTCAGTTTTTTTTTTTGTGAAGACAACCACTTTTTCAAAACATGAATTTGCATCTATTTTGAATTAATGTGTCTTTTTGAATTAATGTGCTCTTTCCCATTCTTTTCCTGGAAGCAATTTATTCTGGGGAAGTATAATGTGAAGAAAATTGTTATTTTTTCTTCCTGTCTGCATTTAACAAGGATAGCAAGCAGTATTTAAAATGAAACTTTAGGTGAAGTTACAGTACCTTTATAACTAGATATACATTTTCACAGAAACATTGTAACAGATATGTATGTTTTTCATGTAAAATAAAAGAATATCAGGTTTTTTTTGTATGTTTGAGGGTTTTTTACTTCCTTACTTACTTTGTGTTAGTTATTTTGGCAGACTTTGATGAATGTCAGCATCAATATTGCCATTGCCAAGAGCCTCTTCCACCCGACCCAAGCAGACATCCAATTACACCTTTGAAAAGAATCAAATGTTACGTAAGCACCCTCCATCTTTTGTCAGATCACATACCCTGTTTGCTTGAGTGACAATGTCTTTGTGTGTGTGCTTACGGATGCGTAGGTGAGCAGCGTGTGTTGCATGCTCCATGCACTAGTTTTTGTAACCCCCCCCCCCAACACTGCCCTCTGTAACAGGAGAGGGAAGAGGGGATGAGATGGGAAGAATCACATCTTTTGTCATTTATCCATTCTCAAGGGATCACAGTTGACGTCACACCTGCACACACACTGGTGTACATACAAACACACTCATCTTGCAGCAGATTGGAAAAGGTTCCCAGTTGACTGCAGGGTGAGGGGAGCTGAACCTTCATTCAGACATCAAAAGAATGACGCAGTAACAGTTTTATTGGCTTAGTACAGTAGCCAATAAAATCTCCTTACCTTTTTAAGTTTGACTGTGCAGACGTAAGGCCATGGTACCTTTAAACCCAAATGACTTGGAAGTAAAGGCACTATGGCTTCATTGTAGCCACCTAATAAATGTTAATTTTCAAGCTTTCTTTAAATTATGAATCGAAATAGAAACATTTTATTACTTTTCTGCAGGTACATGCATTCATCATTATTATAATTTTATCCATACAACAGTTTTTCAATTGATTTTCCAGAAAACAATTCCACATTATACGTATATTATATCATGTTATATAATTTCATACACTGTGAATATTGGGGTGGTCAATACAGATAAAATCGTAGGCACAAATTTAAGTTAAATTGTATAGTGGCCCGAAGTTTAGCACTAACACATTACCATATAGGACATCATGCATATTGATGGCACATCAGACAGGCAGTACTGTTCATTAGCCACCTAATCCAAATGTTTATGAAGAATAATGTGCCAACAAAATAGGATTACTCAGAGTCCAGGGTGGGCTATGTCTATGTCAAAGCCAGCAGTCGAGTCACTAATAGGCCATCAGTTGTAAATGAGAGGCTAGTCACTAGCATCCATTGGCTGAACTCATATATGCTTAGCAACCCACTGGACTGGTCACTGACTTGGCCTGTCACTGGCATTTCTGGGCTGACTTTCTTTAGTTAGCAACACAGAATAGTATGCTATGTAAAAAACCTTTATATACTGTACTATACTTGATTTTCAACATATAAAGGAAAGTTCTTTTTTGTGTTCACTCTTCATTCATAGCTAGATAAGTCCTCTGTTTATTCCTTACTCTGGAAATTAGGAAGCATTAAATAATCACGATCAAAACATACAATTAAAGTTAATGTGTACAGCTGGTGAAATAAAGTCACAATATACATTGATTGCTGTGGGTGTAAAGGAATTCTGTAAACTTTATTTTTCACAATTGTATTTATAGTAACAATTTAGATGTGATGATAAAGGCTTCAAGAGTCTGGACATTTTTGGTTAAGGTAACATGAAAGTGCTTGCGTTTTACTCTTTAAAAGCTGTATGAACCATGGGTGCCTTGAAAGTGCTTGAAAAGTGCTTGAATTTTACTCTAAAAAAGCTGTACAAACCCTGTATATATGTGTATACTGCCCTGAGTGTTTTGGCTTCAAACAACCTGCACATCAGTAGAAACTAAACCACACAAAGGGTAGTCAAAGCCAATACTTTAAACATCTTTCATTGTTGAGAATTGAAATTGTAGCCTGAGTAAACCCTACTGCTATACTGTAGTGCAAACTGTAATGCTACAAACAAACAATGCTAAGGCCTATGCTTCATTCACAATCATTGGCTTCCATTGTTGCCACCTTTGATGTTAAGCTCTGCCCACAAATGACCAATTGTAGACCATTAGTAGTAATTTATTTGATGTAAGGTCAAAATCAACTTTGCTACAAACTCTTAGCAACCAACGTCCACTTATCACACCCTAACTTTCCAACCAATGCTCTGACACCGCCTTGTATTTTCTTTCACATGAGTCATCTGCTGTGTCCTCCCATGGCATTATGAGCTCCATGGACTAAACCATCTATTGTGTTTTATCTGCACCAGCTATGGCGAGGCTTGCTATTTCCTGTGGGCTTATCAACCGCTTCCTCAAATCTACTCCCATGTGCTAATCTCTTCCCACCCATACCTGTCCTAAAATATGCCAGCTCAGAAATCCTTTAGCCCTCTCCTTTTTAACACTCTGTACAAATGCAACAATATATTCACATCAGATGACAAATGAATTTCTAACAATTTGCTCTCAATTTCTGCTGCTAGATAATTTACCTAAGTTACCTGGCTTATCGTTCTTGGACAAACTGTAGAACTGAACATAAAGGAATGGAAGAGACCTCACCTATCTATAGACTGACATTTTGTTGGGGGTGATTTGGATAGGCGATTTAAAGGGATGTAACCTAAGATGCGCTAATATCATAGCTATCATAACACATCACAAATTTAATCCGGTTTGCTCCTTACTACAAATCTCCCTCCAACACAGATTCTTTCTACAATGTATCCACTGACTGTTTTGCCTGAGGGACAATTGTAACCCACCTTGCTGCTTTCTCCTGCCGATGTATTTCCTCCATGACCAGCCAGCCTCCCTATGGACTGAGGGAGTCCATAAAGGTTGCCTTTTGTGTGACCCTGTTCTTTCCCTCTCTCTTGTTGCACCTGCCCTACAACATCCACCTACCTGAGCACCAACTCTACCCATCTTGAACTACTTTGATTTGGATAAAGAAGACCCTGCACTTCTGGTTCGTCTTTAGATACAAGCCTTATTTGTAACCTCAACTGCATTGATTTAAATACCTCTTCTAGGATAGATATGTAGATAGTGTCCAGAATCCTTTACAACTTCCCTTTGACATTCAATCGTTGACATTGTCAAGCGCCACACTGGGCTTTTAAGTCGAAGTATATCTATCTGCAACTTTAATTGTTGCCTCATAGTCATGACCTTTCTGGGTCATCAGTGCCTCAAAATCTCTCATACCGAGACTGACCTCACCAGAAAAAATGACATCATTGGTTGTAACGCAGCGTTATCCAGAAAAGCGCTGCATTGGCCAATGAAATACATGCAAGTGTAATTACTGGTAGATTACTTTGTAACATGAACGCTGTATTTCTACTGTTTACCTCGCGATCGTCATTAGGAAAGGATAGTTGCTCCCACGATAACGAGTTGGAAAATCCTGTTTCTGAGTATCATAGACTGTTGTGCAGAGTTTGATAAACCTTTAAAACGCATTAATCCGTTACTCAAACACTACTACTTAAACAACACGCCCCCACCAATGCAGGCCCTTACATTGTTTAAACGTAGGACTGTTTTCGGTCTGAAACACCGCTAAAGCGATAGTTCTCACTAGTTTTACAGACGCTTTTATTTGGCACCTTCCATTGGCGATTTACTCATTATTTGAACACATTGTAGTAGTAGTAGTAGTAGTAGTAGTAGTAGTAGTAGTAGTGTAAATCTGAGCTTCTTTTGGTAAAGGTTTGTGTCTTTGATTACCACAGCCCCAGTAAGAACTGATTCTATAATTTGCAGGCCAAACGACGAGGCATCCATGTTAAAACTGAGCTAAATTTGGCCAAACATAACATAACCAGTGTTATCTTGTTGAAAAGACTACATTTCAATGTGAAGCAGCTCTTAACAACACATTAAAATACAATCACTGAAAGGTTGGTAAAACAATGTCTATATGTAACCGAGATAAATAAAAAAAACCCTCACACCATATTTTGCCCAGTTTTAACCTGGATATCCTTTGACCTGCAAATCACCAAAACCGAACATACTGGAAGTAAGTGGTGGTGCTTTTCTCCACCTACCACTCACCTTGATGCTTGACTGATCACCTCCAATGTCATTAGAAAAAGGTAGTAGAAGTAAAATTGTAGTCCCGGGATCTAGTAAACTGCTTTTGTGAGTCATCTCTGAATACCTAGAAAATACTGAATACCCAGAACTCTGCAAATCAAAACCATTCCACAATAGTTGATGTGGTTTACAGCAAAGAGGCATTAGTAAGGTCTAAAAATACCATATAGAGATCTCAGCTCTCCAGCTTTGCCGATTGAATTTGGTGCCAAGTCATGCTTGTATGCTCCAAGCATCTGAAAACGCCTGATATTCCAGGTTTTTGCTCTGGTGTGTCAATATACTCACTCGAGGTAACTGGACTGTCTCCACCACAGGAAAGAAAGTCTTCGCTTATACTACATGCAAACAAGTATAATCTGAGAAGCATGTACAGATTTTCATTCATGGAATACTCTGCAGCTCTACAGTGTATGCCCTGATGTAGGAGTACACTTTTTATTCAGGATGAGTCTTTTTGCCTACGCAAGAATCTCAAAAAGGTGGGTTTTAGTAGTCATGTAAGCTCATTTGAGTAAAGAACAATTTGAAACATCATCTGAATGTACACGTGTATACTGTACCCGCATGCTCTGTGAGTAATAATCACATTTATCAGCATGTTGTGCAGAATAGTCCTGCCAGGAGGATCCATTGACTCTTTCATTATGAAACACTTCCTCAAAGAGGTGAAATCCCTTGCCTCAATGTGTGGGGGTGAGGTGCAGCAGCCTGCCTGCTCCTGTGGGAATGTGTTTTATTCACTAGATATTCCGTACGAATCCTCACGACATTACTCCTTTCTGCTTCTCTTCATGCTGGTAATTATTTGATAGAGCGTCACCTCACCTTACACATATGTTTAGTGTGATTAAATTTTTCAGGTCCCTGGGGATTTGAAAACTTGGAAGCTTCGCTGTGCTGCATCAGGTTGCTGGCGTATGGATATTTTGCTCAAATTCATACACCCACACTCTTGACAGACACACACTTACACCCCCCAACCCCTACCCCCCAAACACACACACATACACACACACACACACACACAGAATCATAAAATCCTTCTCGGTCCTTCCAGCCAAATTAGTATCTTCTTTCATTCCAGGATGCAGATGTCTCTGAGTGAAATACCTGTGGAAAATCGCCATGATTGGGTTCATTATGTTGCCTGCAGTTAGCAAAGATGGAAATGAGTTTGGTATTTTAGGCTGAAAAAAAAAATTAAATCTCCCTTTTCAAAATATCAGCTTGTTAGACTCAAGGAAGTGCTGCTGCCAGCCTATTTTAGTACGTCTCTGCTCTGCTTGATGAGGGGCTATGAATACATTTTCTTATGACCCTGAGATAACCATGAGCTCTGTTTTAATTGTCTCAGTCCATTAAAAATTACAATATGAATATTTACTTGTCTCTCTCATCGTGATACGGATCAATCTTCAGTAATATCCGCTATTTCTTTGCTTGTCTGCGTCACTTATTTCCTCTTTTATCTCCTTTTGCTCCTACTCTCTGTCTGTCTTCAGGGGCCAGTGCTGCTGTGCGAGTCAGTGGTCATCATGATCATCCATGTTATCCCTCCTTTCACACTTTACTCTGCACCAGATGATGTAGCAAAGGTGTGTATAGACTGTCAATACAACGAGACTTTTAATGAGACTTTGACATTGGGTCGACATGACGAGAAGTCAGCTGTGAATTATTAATGACCTGATCTCTATTTGTGAATATTTAAGGCTGACGAGACCATGAATGAAATCGTTTTTTTTCTCCTCGATTGCAAAAACTCATTACACATGCACATACCCCAAGGGGCTGTTCAGTGCACCTTTAACTTGCAATTTCTCTCTTGTTATTTCCAAATTAGTTTCTCTTTACATACCCTCCATTCTAATCTCCTCATCTGGTGGCGTGACAGATGGGACTCAGCCTTTTCTCTATCGCTCAGACTAATGGTCTGACCGCCGGGCCGCTGGTGGCTAGTTTGCTGGTGTCTGGTGTCTGGTTTTAAACCCAAATACTAACATAGAGGGGAAAAAATAGCTCCGGTCTTGGAGGTATTAATTAGATCGTAAAAAGAATGAGTGTTTCCCTTGTTCATCCATCTTGACCTGTTTAACTGACCCACTTCTGTGACTACCTACCTGTCTGCTGCGGTGTTGTAGATCTTGCATCAAAGGTACTTAGGGAGAAGAGATCTGCATGAGGGTCTTTTGTTTTCCTGCCTCACCTTGCAGTTTATTTCCATCAGAGACCTGTTCGGAGGGAAAACAGCTCACTTTCAGTCTCCCTTGTTTGCACATTATGTCCAGCACAGAGGAAGAAGACGTCAATAAGTCACAAAACCACTAGACCAATAAGGCACATGCAGACTTAGCAAATAAGTTGTGGGCACCCTGCGGACTGTTTGTACTCTATATGCCTACACTTTAGCCTTTTATTTTTTTTACTAAGCTGTATATGAACTGAACAACTCCAGGTTAAAACAAGAGGGCCGAGCAGCAGCCCAGTGGTGGTTCTGTAATTGGCTGCTTTATTTATGATTTCTACACTAGTGCAGCAGCAGCAGAAACGTAGAAGTGTCTGGGGGGATGATGGTGCAATGTGCACATCTCTCTCCTCTCCACTTGATACCTCTGTATTGATTAAATCTCTTGAGACAAGACTGTACTTGTAGTAATGGCACACCAAAACTTTTAAGGCAAGCTTCAAGAAATCACTGGTAGAGATCCCAAAGCCAAGAATTTCCGGTTTTCTTTTTCTTTGGAGTCCAATGTGTTGCTGTCTTTGTGTTGTTTGTGGGCTCAAGACTCATGGATTTTAGCTGATGAAGCTGATGAAACATTGTTCATAAAGTGATCAATAGTGTGTGGGAGTTCTTGATTCAATTCAAATCAATAGGACTTTCTGTGATCAATTTTTCATTGATATTTTAACATAATTATATAGGGATGGGGTAACAAGTTGATAGATCACAAATAGAGTAGACACAAATGTCCATGCATTAATCAGCACAGAATTGCCATGTTAGCTTTGTTTTAACTTCTAATTCTAGTGTGATTTTCTGAACCAGATGTAGGGTTTTCTTTTTTTCTTCTGCTCTCAGAAATCTAATGAGTCCGATATGGCCGTGGTTGGGTTGACTGTCATCCATGTGGAATTTAAAAAACGAATCTAAACTATTAATAACAAAAATAAATAAATACAATTATTATGGGCTGTGGCTAGATTCAGAATTAAAATATTTTCCGAATAGGTGTGGTGCAAATCTGACATACCGGCGTGAATAAGCTCTGACAGTAAGGGGATCAGTTGGATTGGCAGAATTTGGCTAAACTTACCTACAGTGGAGATCCACACGGCCATAGTAATTGAAACTGTAGGCTTGGCATATAGGCATAAAAAATGTAAGTAAGTAAGTTAGTCAGATCAACTTTATAAGGTGTTCACAGCTTGTTTTTGTGGCCCCCAAGGGGCCAAAAAATTGGTTGAAGCAAATAACATTTGCTGAAAACGACAATGTCCAGCTGTTAAGGAAATGATCAGCCTTTCTTAAAAAAATTTATATTTTCATTTTCATTTTTAAAATTCTACATCTTCAGAAAGAACGAATGATCTTTGGGCTGAGAGCCACTGACAGGGTAGGGAAGTGAGGAAGTATTGAGAAACAGACACCTGTGATGGTTTTTCATGGGATTTGTTGACAATAAAATAAAATATAACATATTGGCAGCCTTATCCTTTAATATTGAGTGCTATTTCTGTGTAAAATCAAAATGGCAAAAATAAGGACTAAGGAGGAAGGAATAAGGAGTTACTGAATCCAAGTATGCCAGCTTGGTTTATCTGTACTCTAGGGACTTTGGATGTAATAGAGAGTTATGTAACAGTCAGAGATTGGGGCAGAATGCAGCACAGAAGGAGTGATGTCAGCTGCATTGTTCATTCATGTGCATCTCTTTCTCTCCAAGCTGCTATCCTTCTTACATCCTGGTGGCAGACATCCCAGTATCCCCGGTTGAGCGTAAGGGATTCACATACACACTTGGCAGAGGCTTCTACTCTCTCGCTGTCACTCTTTCTCTGTTTCTTTACAGCTAAAGAAATAAAACTCAAAACGTCTGGAAGTGCTCCTGCCTATTCCCTATTTTTAGGCTGGCAGTGAATTCTGTTCTGCTTTATGCATTTTCCCTCCTGTCTAAAATCTATACTCGTGCAAGGAATCTTTTTCTTCTTCCTCACTCTTGTCATCTCTGTGGTTTTCTCCTTCTCTGCTGCTCTATATTTCTTTCTCTCTGCCTAAGAGGAAAACAATCACACACAAAAAAAAACATATGACTCACAACGTTAACTACCCATATTGTGAAGCGTCTTGAATCTGTCTAGTGCGTTATAATTAGGGTTTCTTCGTAGCCGTTACTCAGCTCAGCAGTGGCTGTCAGTCTGTCCCATATTTTATGCTTGATTTTTATTTTTTATCTTTGTCTGCCTCGTGAATCACATCACCCTACTTCCTATCCTCTTTGTTGTAGTTTGTTGACCTATTTGTTGGCATTCGGGGAGAGTAACGTTTTCTGGCTTGTCACCTCTTTACTTCTCACAGACGTCATTGATTTGCATAGATGTCTATATTTGCTGCCACCACTGCCCCAGTACAAAGGACACCTTATTATTCAGTCTATGTGGTAAAACTGAATCCAGAAGTGACAGGTCTACACTGTCGGTGGGAATATATAAGCACTGATATTTGATCTGTTATAGAAAATATATACTGATGCTAATATATAGAATATATTAGTCCTATCCCCTTGGTTACTGTTGCTACAGGCAGTTTACAATAATAACAGTGGCAGATTTACCACTCCAAATTCTCAATTATTTTTTAAACAATGGGTCCTTGATTTCAGACAGAGGTAGAGAAAAACAGGCTTCTCATTCTGCAGCCGATTTTGATTTTTTCAGCTGAAATGACTGTCGCTAGCAGCTTTTATCACTAAGCTAACGCTAACCCCATGAGTTGGTTAAAGAAGCTGTCTACGGCTGACTTTTTAAAGTTTCTGGCCGACTTGTTTTAAAAGGAGAACCCTGTAAAAGAAGTCTTAAATTTGAGATATGGTCTTTATGGCTACATACACATCAAGTATCATGCAGTAATGCTAAAAGACAGAGGCTAAAGCTAACAAGTCACAGGCAGAAAGTCAGCATTCTTATCATTTGATTACCTATATACATGGTTTATGGGTAAAATTAATATGCAAAATGTATGTTTTTCTTTTGTTTCTTTTTTCATTTTGTCCTTTTAAAGCACTTTGAAATCTCTGGTTTTGACAAGTGCTATATAAATAAACAGCATTGTTCTTTTTGTCAAGGTTCATGGGGACAATCCGATAGTGGGTAATGGGATTGTAGTAGTGGGACCCAAACGCAGACATAACTCAGAGGTAGTAGTAAAACAAAGGTTTATTGAACTTAACTTGTGGGGATGGCAGGTAGACAGATACGTGAACACAGGTAAGTCCAAAACACAGGAACATAGAAAGTCCAAGGGCTCTGAGCATAGAAGTAATCCAACACAATGATAGTCCAAAACAATGCAGCAAAAATAACTAATGGAACGAGGAACATGGCGCAAGGAAACATTCAACAGTAGGTAATGACCCAACAAGACACACAGGGAAAAGACAGGTATAAATAGAGACAGACTAACGAGGGAAACAGAACCAGGTGAGTAACGAGACACAGGTGAACTCAAGGGAGAGACAAGAGAACAAGAGCTCACAGGAAACACAGACCAAGACCTTTCAAAACAAGACTGGAACATACTCACACACAACCAAGACCAAACAAAGATCATAATCACAAAGTCAAGACAAGAAAACATGAAACTACCATGAACATAAAGTCAGACCTAAAATGCCTGATTGAAACATAAATCACTACCAAACCATGAACTAACTCAAACACAAACCTAGGACAAGACTTTCAAAATAAATTCAGACAAATACCATAGAACCTAACACTTGTATTGCAGTGTAGAGCCATAGTTAGTCCTAGTATTGTAAATATGATAAGGAACATGTCAAGACTGACAAGGTCAGACTGTTATTTCTTTCTAACATAGAAATGTCTGGCTGCTTGGCTTACCTCTTTCAAACAGTATGTTTCACTTTTCAGAGAAAAGTCTTTAAGGATGAGGACTAAACGTACCGCTAGGCTACTGTACCTTATTGGGTAAAGTTGGCTGGGGTTCTAGAGTGTAACATTAGCCTAAACTCTGATAGTGGGACTGGTTTCTGTACTACACAGTGGATGTGGTAGTTGTGAACTGTTTTTTTTTTTTTTTAAATAATTTGCAATCCCACAAACTAAGGTAGTTAGTTAATTATGTGCTCCTTGGGCTCCTTGGGTTAAGTTTACTAAGCTCATTAGCGTGACATGCTAACTTTACGGCTTACATTAGAGCAGTTCCTTACACTTTTGTTTTGAAAGGCAAAAAAAAAGAAAAAACAAAAAATAAGACACCACCCTCCAAATTCTTCCGAGTATTGCTGTTACTACAGCCCCTTGCACACTGTTTCAACATGTGGAGAAATCCAAAGCTTAACAAACCTGGTGTGCCTAGTTAGGGTGGCTAAGCTTGGACAATTGCTGTTGGGGGGAGGGGTTTAGCGAATGGTCAATTGCTGCTAAATATTTCATTCATCATACCTAGGTATACATTATTTGATTGCCATAGCAATATTCCAGTACAAGTTTCAGTAAAATGGCACAAATAATGATGATGATGAGAGTGTTAATCATAGTGATATGAATGAAATCTAGAAAATGATATGTTCAGAAATTCATTAACCCCCAGGCTCATATTTACACTCTCTGAAAGAAGCTAAAGAGAGAGAAAGTGCCATTTCAGTTCCTAAGCGCTGGAGCAGCACAGTTTTATTAATAAGGAGGTCGTTCATTTATAGAGGGGTCTTCTGGCTGTTAATATTGGATAAACATAAAAGACCAAAGAAATTAGATAAGCTACCAATATTTGAAAGGCGAAATGGAGCATGAAGCGAAAGATTGACTGGATTTTTGCACCTCTCAGGGAGACTTAATTTTAAATATTTTTTAAATCTGCCAGTGTTTGGTAGGGGCTTTTCATTAGGGAATTAACTGATGCTGAAAGAATAATTTAGGTTTTCACTGGAGCACAATTGCCAGACTTTTAATATTACTGAAAGAGTATTTGTTGAGAGATAATATGAGAAGAAAAACTTTTATTATGTTATTTCATGTATAATGACCTGAAAACCTCAGTGACCTGATGTCACTGGGGTGTAATAAAATAATTTCCCAACCTTAAAGCTATTAAGGGAAGCAAGAGTTTATTAGGGGGTTAAAGAGGTCATCCATGACCTGAATCAAACTGCCCAGACCCCTAGTAACTGATACAAAAGTCACATTTTCCTAATACAGACAATTGAGTTAGCTAATAAGGAAGTGCAGACAAGGCATACTCCCAACCCTCTTCTCTTTACGCTCTGTCTGAAACTCCTATTTGCTCAAACAAAACATTCAACATCTTGGGAAATATGCTTATTTGCTTACGGGCTGAAATATTTCTTGGTCGGGTGCAGTGACTTCCTGTACTTTGCTAGTATGCTCACGGTGACAAGATTCCTTTATTTACCTAATATTGTCATTCAGTTTCTCCATATTGCAATTCTACTACTGCTACTTCTGTCTATTCAGTATACATGGCACATATTGTATGTTTGTCCTTGCTTAAAGAGGGATGCCTCCTCTGTTGCATTTCTTAATGTTTCTCCATTTTTTTCCAGTAAACGCATTTTGCATGTATGATGCAAGGGTCTAAGGATAGCGGGTGTCATACGGTATGTTGCACACATTGTGAAGAGACACATTTGTGATTTGTCAATTATTGTTTTATGTGTTAATCAGTTGTGTCAGAAGCCTGCATTTGAAAGGCTGAGTGCAACGTCCTAATTTCTGTCAAAATTCAACAGAAAGCATGGGTTTGTTGATTTGTTGAAGATCAAACTGGCTAAATTGTGTGTGTGTAAATGTGAAAGGTGACAGTTTTTAACATGTCAAAGCCGTCAAGGTTGAACTACATTTAGATGGCTATATTTCAGTGCGTCAGGACCTAATTCATATGTTGAAATCTAGTAATGCTGTTGAAACAAAGGTTTTATGTAACCTAGAGATCTAAATAATTTCACTTTTAAACCAGTTTTGTCTGAGTTTGAACCTAGATGCCTAAACATCTTTGACCCGCTATTTACCAAAACCATATTTTCTGGGAAAGGTCTAATGAAGTGGTAGAATATCACAGTACAAAATCCTGGGATAAAAGGACTGCTTAATCTCGTTTTTTTTGGCTTAAGAATGAGGATGTTAGCCCTTCATAGTTGAATTGTGCTCTGACACCTGCTGCTGACTCGTACTGCTGTCCTCCATCGCTGAGTGGTTGAGAGTACGAGCAGGTGGAAGAGACAGGGAGTGTGTTGAAATGTCATTATATGGGGAGTAGTTGTTCCAAAACCAGGCCAGAAAGTGAGTTCTGAAAGCCAGACGCCTCAGCACCTGGTGAAGTGAGTGTTGAGTCATTTGTATTTATCAGCAACCCTATTAAAGCCTCAGAAGTATTGGCTAATTAGCATTCGTCAAAGTGGAACTCATTCATAGTTACATGATCGTGGAGGCACTGCAGACGACACTTTGAAAAAACATAACACCGATGCATGATGATACCCTGCGTCACCACTGCTCGATTCAATTTCATGCCCACCGAGCACTGAAGCAGGTGCTCGCAAGTCCACTCGTGTATTTGACGCCACGGGCAACTCTTCAGGATTCTGTTTACCTCTTGGCCTGTCTGTGAGAGTCTAGCAACCCTGCTGGAGACCTTAGTCACCCCCAGTAGACACACACACCCCAGGGCGAAGAGCTGTCCGCTGATATACAGTCAGCTCCATCGCTTTTTTAAAGTGTTTTTATTTTTTCGCAGCACGTCTGTTATCTAATACATGGATGGGTTTTTGGTGTCAAAATTTGTGTGTATACATTTCCAGCAGATGTGCGGCAGGCTAATCTTGCTGACAGTCTGTTCATTTTAGAGAGATTCATCTTAAACTCAGGCCTCTTCCACACTGAGGAGATCACCGATTGGTTAAATGATAAAAAACAATTGTAAATGTTTGCTTTTATTAATGTATTTGACGGCCTTTCATTAGATCCTGCTAGTATGGCAATATATTTGGGTGTATAATAACTACAAGGCTTTTAATGGATCTAGAAAACTCACTTTAATTATTCCTTACACTCACATTTGTGGCTGAGACAGTTTGCATTTGATATTTGTTTTAGCTTCATGCATTGATCAGTGCTGTTACACTGTTACATTGCTGCTATGATTTATGACCGTACAAACAAAATTTACTAATTTGACTCATTTCAAGAGCACACATCAGAGAGGACGGAGGAAGTCGTGTTTGGTAATACACAGTATTTGTGCACAAAAAAATTTCTATAGAAGCACAGTACAATGCATGTAAAGGAGGTGGAGCAAAAGGCCATCACTTCATCATTTAATAGAAATAGAAAAATAGCTGCAAACATAAGTTACATTACAAACTGCATTTATAAAAGGGCACATTTTGTATAATTGTTGCAACTTTAATTGCATCATTAATACACATTACACATTTTGTTTCCGTCCCCTGGAAAATGCTTCTCCAAGTCATGCTTACTGTTTGCCACAGATGCCAAAAAGCCTATTATCTCACCAAGCCTTTCTATAAAAATGGGGAAAAAAACAAACAAAAAAAAGAAGAAAAAGTGAATTGGGTGGAATTGCCATTTGCCTCCCTCTGGCCTGTGTCGGGCTGCCAAAAGGGACGGTATTAGCTCACATTTTGGGGTTTTTTCAACATGAGTGAGTTTAATTGGGAAGCAGTTTCATCTGGGGCTATCAATACCAAGGTGTGGTCGGCTAGGGAGCCGATGCGCTGGCTTGTTCTGCAGGGGTAATTTCATTGGGATCGTCTACAATTGGCTCTCCTGCCTGTTTCCATTACCCTCAGAACTAGTGGAAAAATAAACAAGGTGAGATAAATGAAAGAGTGCTGTGGGAAAAAAAATTGTGTTACAAGGAGTTCCTGCTTTTACGGTTGGGTGAACAGTGTTAGAACAGTGAAAAGGCGTGAAGTTACCTTTTTTTGAAGGGGCCAAGTTAGGTCTTGTGTCAGAAATGTTCCTCTCTGTTGATGCATGAATGTGCATGTACTTGTGGATCTGGGAGAATAATTACATGATTATGCAGATGTCCTCTGGATAACCTTGTGAAGAGACTGAGAAAGACATCTAAATATTAAAAATATATTTCATTGTCAGTGATATATGATCTCGTCACTGTGATAATAAAGACAACATTCTCTAGTCTAAAACCCCTTGTCCACTTTGTTTCCAGAATCTTCCCTCCCTGTCATCGATCAAATGCAGTCAGTGCCATCTGGGAGACTTACATAAGTTCTGTGAAACCCGCCTCTTCCTGCAGCTTCCACTAAACGTGCAGCCTCTCGCTAACAAAAGATCCCTCACTTCAAAGACTCTTTCTGGCCCAAAGTGTCCTTGTGTGTCCTTCTACACGTGCCTCTCAAAACAAACAACTGTTGCACGTGAAATGCCGCATGTCTAGTTTGAAGAAAAAAAAGATACTGTGTGTGTGTTTTTAAGGGGGAAGATGTGGATACGCTGCGCACAGAAGAAAAACAACAAAACCCAGTGATGAAATCAAATGGGAATTAAGATGTGTTTGTGTCTATTTCACACTCCAGCTGTTGGCCCGTGTTGAGGAGGCAAAGCTAATTCATTCAACACAATCATAATGAAGTTTTATTACCGTGGTTTTCATGCAACACTATCACTCTTGACGACTTGACTTGATGGCTGCTGCTGTGAAATGCAGAATATCGTTTTTCTTAATATTTATTTTTCTCATACTGTATTTCAAGATCTGACTTCTTTGGTAGTTCATGGGTTCATATTAAGAGCACGACTGTGACAATCTTTGGCTAAATGTGGAAATGTTTTTCAAAACCTAATTAGCGAATATGGGTTATTCAGAATAGGTAATTAGTCTCCTAGTAACTTTGCAATTTCGAGAGACCCTCTAAACTGGCAAAAACATTTAAAAACCTCTCAGCAGTGGTTTCTGTTACCATCTGTTAGAATAATATTTTCCACAATGTGAGTGGCTTTCTTGAAGCTTTTAACAAGTAGAGTGCAGACCGCCGAATGCGCTCGGATCATTAATAAACAAACACGTCGAGAGCATTTTTGCACCTGGAGATGTGGGCAAAAAGCACAATGACGCCGATGTCCTGTATGTCGAAGTGTAGATATCAGCGAGACAGATGTGGCCTTGAGGCGTCTTTAGCTTTTCATTGACTGCTAACAGGAGGCAGAATGAGAATTCTTGTTTTTTGTGTCCAGGTAAAACAACTCATATCTGCTGCCATTTGGTGAAGGACTCACTCCCGTATCAAAAATGTAATTTGTTCTCTGTGGTGCATGATTAATTGGTTTTATGTTTAAGGTCACGCCAGTATACAACAGGTGTCCTTGAATGGATGGTTATGTGTCTAAAAGCTTTAGCTCCTGATTACCTACTCAATGCACCAGTGGCAGATGAATCAGTACAGGGGAATGGTGCTAAAGCGGTGCATTGTTTTACATGTTACAAAGTGAGAATGCCCTCACCAGAAAAATGGCAGCACTGGACATTTGTTCAAACACTTAAAGCAACATTAATGCATATTTTGGCCATTTGGGGTCAGTGGAACAGGCTGTAAACACAGCACTGACTTATTTTCACCTCGTAGATTTGCTACGGTGAATGTGTTAGCAAGGCTGCAGTGAATCGGGGAACATTGCAACATTAGCATTCATTTGGAGTCATCTTTCAGCTCTGTTTAGGTCTCTATCAACTCCTGAGGGAAATACCTGACTCTTTAGCTAAAATGCTTCACTATGTGCATCAGCTAATCGCTAACTTTGTCTGCAATTTGGTAAACGTAGTGGACAGTGAGTTTGTTGCTGAAAACAGCTCCCTTTTGCCATTGGAAACAAAGTTGATGAGAGTAGTGAGAGTGAACCAAACTTGCAGGACGTAAAACCAAAAGCATTAGCTTTAAAGACGCTAAAACACTCTTTAGAGCTGATGGTAACTACAGAGTCGGGCGGTAATTCTCTGTGAGAATTTGAGCACACAATTTCACATTACACATAGTCATTTGACACATTGTTAATATAAAAATATTGGTTATTGCAGCTTTAAACCAATATATATGTATGCTTTACTGACTGTTTTATGTCAGAACCAAAGACATACATAGCATGGCCTTGTCCTAGAGCCCCAGATCCTCTTGGTTGGGGTGGATGGCTGGCTCAACAAAGCTTGTGACATCCACATGGAATGCTGCTGTCAATACTGGTTTCTTTAAGTTTCCCTAACCAACCAAACCTTATAAATCGTTTTTGACTGTTTCGGAAGGCAGTGACAAATTATGTCTCCCTGATGATAACCCTATGAGAAAATACATATGGGTCATTTTGGAAGGCAATGACAATGAACCTATTTTGTCATTTAAGTTGGAGGACTAGTGGCCACAGAAGCCAAGAATTCTTAATTTTCTTTTACATTTACTCCTGCCTCCCAAATTATATTAAGCATGGCACCCCATCAACTGCTTCCTGTTTATTTATCCAAACTGCTAGACCTTATTTATATCCCTGTGGAAATCCACTGACATTGGACTCCCGGGCCCAACAACAGTGCCTCAGCATACAGTGACAAAATTATCCTAAATGATTACCCACTAGTACCAATTATGGGCACCCTAGAGTGCTCTTTCTGCCTTTTTAATGCCATAAATATTTCCCTTCGTAAAACTTCAGTCAACAAGGGGATAGGCCTCACTTGAAAAATGCATATCAAAGAAATGTGTCCCTGAGAATGATGAGGCACCATTACCCTGGGAGGTAATATATCCTCTGATCGTGTGAGATGTGTGCGAGAGGTTGTCGACAAAAAGGCAAAGCTGAGATTTGACTTTTTCTTAAGCATCCAGCATTGTGAAAGAAAAGGGAATGATGCTTGTATGATAAAATTTAAAATAACAGAATCCAGGTCACGCTAGGTCTGCGGCAGAAGTTGCTTAAACATTCAACTCACCAGTGCATGAAAATGACTGACATTATTTAAATGATTGCCTCATATGTTTTTGGATTCGATCAAAAGCCGTATCAGTTATCAACAAATGAGTGTTGAATGTTGTATCAGCAAGTGCTGTGATGGGTATTTCTCTGTGAAATGCAGATTTGTTCATTAGGGGTGTCTTGCAGCAGGATAAGGAGAGTGTGTGATTGAGATTGGCGATTCAGAAAAACGAAGCAATAAAAGTTATTTTTGAAGAATATACACCCATCATTGTCTTTTTTTTATGTGAATGCTCAGTGACAATACTCATAGAGTAACAAAGACATTTCCATGCTGTGGCACACACTTAAAACCAAATGTAGTACTTTGACCCTAATCCACCTAAAATATTGTTGACCACAGCAGTTTTACACCCTCCTCCATGTTAAATATTTAATCAATTCCTTTGTGATGTTTTTTTAAGGGAATTCTTTAATCAATTCTGCTACTTTGTGCTAGTCTCTTCACACATTATTAGTGGTATGAACTGTAGCACCGAGCGCAGAGGTGTAGCTTGGGTTTATGTCGCCAATGTGCACCTGGTAGCCTGCATACCTGGCCCCTATTCCCTTATCACCTGCTGTAGTACATGCAGTATACAGATCCACCAGCCCTCCCACTCTGCCAGATTCTCTACTGTGTCACTTGTGCGATCTTTACTCCTCCCAAATGTAACTTAGGTCAGTGCAAATAGTCACTCACAGGATCTGTCCTTTTTGGTAATGGTGGCTAAAGTTACACTGAAATTAGCGTTTGCACTCCTTGTCTCTTTAAAGTGGCAGGAAAAAAAAAATGTCTGCAATGAATTCAACACATATGGCCATACTGAAGGCGCACCAAGATGTTGTAGCATTTATTTGATCCCTGGTCAGTAACAACCACAGGACAAGTGAGTGCTCTAATAAAACTTTTTGTATTCATGCACATGTTTGTGTTATGGATAGTTGTTATTGTTGAAAAAATACTGCTGAAGTGCATAAGTTATTCCTTTTCTGGTATTTTTGGCAGTTAGTAACAGCTTCAGGTACATCACCACCACCCTCTGCATCGAAGTAGCGGCGACCCTGATTTACATGTAGCTCGGGTAAAACCAAGACTGGATTGCAATCAAATTTGTGATCTTGCCAACGGAGATATCTGAAGATGAAATCTCATCTGGATTTATCTAAATATGAGAACCTTGCAATAACAAGTGTAAACGGGGCTTAAGCCTTGATGGTCCAGCCACCATTCTACCTACCTGCTTATGATCCCAGCCTGTTTTGGGTTTTTGCTCACCTGCCTGCTCTGCTTTTGGACTTGCTTTCTCTTGCTGACTGCCTACTTGCGGCAGACTGTGGGTTTTACCTTACCTGCCCCTGTGTCCTGTTTTGATTAGTCACAGCTATAGTCTTCTTGTCAAGGTAAATGTATGAATTTGAGGTGGTGTTGTACAGTTCTGCGAACTCTGACACAGAGAATAAGCTTTTTGTCCATTGCGAGTCACATCCAGGTAGTATCACGGGCAGCTGTCATCTTGTCGGTTGCACATTTAAAGGTCACTGGTAAACAAGGTCAAAGTTGAAACTTATTGAGCTTTGACTGAAGTGGCAAGGTGTAAAATGTAGGCAGCATGCAACACCCAAGGCAGATATGGTCTTTACTCTCTCCATAACAAAACAATGAATCACAAGTGCAAAGTGATTCGGCCACAGATCATGTGTAGAGGGCCTCAGAAACATCTAGATGCTGCTCATAGTCCTAAAACTGATAAACTGTGTCTTTGACATAAAAACTGAAAAACTGAAAGATTCTGAAATGCATTGGCACACACTTAGACACTAGCTTTCTTTTTTTTTTGTCCAAATGGGACAAAAAGATAAAGGCTCCCACAATCCTTATCTACTCTCTTCTATTGTATTCCAGTCTATTCCACTGCAGTGTCATCTCTTCTATTCTTTTCTTTCTCTTCAGTGTCATGCCAGACTTTTTATTTTTTGCATAATACACCCCTCTCCAGGTGAAGACTTTTTCTTAGTGGACTCTGCCGCAGTACCATTGCAGCTCAACTGACAGTTGGAACAAGTGTGTTGCAGAGAGAGAGAAAGAAAGAAAGAAAGAAAGAAAGAGAGAGAGAAAGACAGAGAGAGATAACGAAGGCAGGCGTGTAGCATGGTAGCCTTAAGGTGGGAAAGGAAGAAGACAGAAGACGAAAATATGACTGGTGAGTGTGTGTGTGTGTGTGTGTGTGTGTGTGACAGAATGTGTGTCTCATTTGAGGGAGAGGGGAGAGAAGCAAGGGGGAGAGGAGAGACAGAGAGAGAGTGTGTGTAAAGCAAGAGAATACCCCCTCCACCCTCGAGTGAAACCTCAACCGGCGTGTTGTGCAGAATCTTAATAGACTGTACTGTCAGATACGGGGATTTTCCATCCAAATCCCCAGACATAAAGGACACGTGCGCACACACACACACACACACACACACACACACACACACGGACATTAAAGAGTTAGTCAGGGAGGGAAAGCACCCTGAAGCAGATAACGTGTTCAATAAACTATTTATGTGGACAGAAAATTCGAGAGAAAACATTTTATCAATCAATATCTTATTATCTGCTACTGATAGTCTATTACCTTTGCTGTGTGGCCAGCACAGATAGGGTTTTATCACACTCATCTGTCAGCAGTGAAAATTAATTCTACTTAGTGTTGTTTACGTACACAAACATGCACACGCACGCACATTTGTGAGTGAGTCCGTGTGGGAATTGTAAGCTTCCAACAATCTGAGATTCAACTCAAATAGTTGCTTTCTGAGGCACTTTTACAATATCTTCAGGAGCCAGAGGGTGGGTACAGTGGGGAAATATACTCTCTGTTTGACACAAACATGCTGTCTCCATTCTAAATGTTCGTCACGGCTGGTGTCGGTGTCTTCTCTGTTATAATCACTTGTCAGCCTGCTAATTTGAAGCAGGTACTTCATATAAAAAGAAACTTTCACCCTCGATAACTGTAATTATGTAGAAGTCAGGACAGACTCCTGGACTGTTAGATGTAGCGCTGACCAAAAGTCAGAGAAGAGGGTTGACCGAGGCATTTAACCCCCAAACTGCTCAGTGGACAACAGATAAGCCTGCAGTAACTTCCACATGTGAGTGTATCAAACTGTGTGAGTGTTAGATACACTGGGCGTTGCTGAAATAGAGCTGAGTTACCTTCAGCCATACATACACATAAATACAACAGAGAATGCACTGAGTAAAGCCATGGAAGATATATATTATTTATATAATAATTGATTTTGAATATAAATAACTTGGCTACATAAAACAAATTGATCATAGGTATTGTAGACGTCCTGCTCCATGTATTATCTTGCAACAACAGGCTACTGCAGACAACTACTTCTTGAAAATAAAACAGCAGAAATAAATCTGAATCATGCAAGTCTCATGTTTTTAAACGGCACATCAACAATTGTAAGGAATGAAAAATGTTATTTATAAAAGAGCAATGCAAAACTGCAGCAGTAAATTAGTACATACTTGTAATATGGCACTCCTACAGTGCTGACGTCTGTATCGTTTCACATCATTCGTCACTGTCCAGTGAAAACCGTGTACCTCCAAATTTGATGATTTTTAATTTTTCAGATAAACTGTAGGATAAAGTGTCCCTTTTGGTGTTAAAACAATTCTACTACTTCTTAAACGAAATAAATCATTAAAAAAACATGCAATGTCACAAATCAGAAAACATGACAGTTTTCTTAGCTCATAAAAAATGTATGTTTTGGAGATAGAGCAGGACAGCGACAATATTATATTTTTTTTATAGTTTCTTATTGACTGCATATCCAAACATTTGTTTTGAGATGAGTAATTTGACTTATAATGCACTTTCCCTGTCCATATTGCACATAGCCCGTCACACCTCCAATATATGAACAAAATTGTTGGTGCGTCTGCATTGACTTTTTACACATTTGCAATTGCAAATAAGAAATAGAGGTCTATATAACAAATTGCACAGTGCAGACAATCAAGACAGCTCGGAATAACAAGTAAAAACAAACTCTGGGAGTGAAGTGGTCTGCTAAGGTGGAGACGTGGAATTAACTGTGGGAGGCTTCATACATAATTCAGAGAGTTGTCCTAACATATGCCTGTCTCCTAAATGCTAAACCGAACACAAAAGGACACTTCTATTGACAGATAAACAATATTTTATTCTGAGCCTTACAGGTATTTGGATTTCTGTTACTCTTCAGGCCTTCCACCTTAAAACTTGATTGATTTGCCTGATCAGTTTAAATCAGTTAAAATTTGACATTGATCTCCCTCCATTTACAATATTTGCAATGTTTAGTTTCAGTTTATTTCATTTATATAGCACTTTAAAAAGCAAACAGGTTTTGCACCAAAGTGCTTCACAAAGACAGACATATATGTGTACACATGCAAGCATAAAGGCATATATGTGCATAGTAGTTGTTAAAAAAAAGATTAAAATAGAAACAAGTTAAACACAACATAAAACCCATTGAAAACCACAATAAACAGGGGTTGTTTATGAATAATTTCCTGGTTTAGGACAAGTTGCAATTAGCTAAGGTTAATAGAGGCTATGTGTATTTATTTTTTAAAAACATTCATTTAGAAATATACCCAAAACCTACAACAGTAATTTATTTCAAGTGGGGACCATTTTGTCAGCAAAGGCAGCAGATCCTCTCACTTAAATATAAAACTTAAACTTCAGTTTGGTGTGGAGCACTGAGCAATCAATAAATGCATTCAGAAACAAGTTTTTTAAAGATTTCTCTATGTCAATAGTTTCAAAACTGCCCTACCATGCCCTCATTAAAACTACAGCCAGAGAGGAAGATTTAGCTTCCTGTAAATACACAGAACTGTGACAGTAGTAAGGAAAGCACAGCTCCCCTCCTTCTGAAGTTGAACACTACTTCTGCATGTTGATGAATTTGCTGGAATTCAGGAACCCCTGACACTGTTGCAGGGCAAAGGCATTCATAAGTGCACATTTGCATAATGACATATTATGTTGTTTACATCGGAAAAGGGAAGCAACAATTAGCGATGAACAGAGGGGGGGAAGAGAGGAACACCTGTTGAGATTATATTAGAGACAAAAAGACAGGTTTCTCAGGTTTGGCACTGCATACAAGTTAGAATTGAAGAGATCCATCTCAAAATGTTACGTATCTATTCAGACGTATTTTGGCTTCCTGAAAGGCCTCAGTTAGAAAACAAATATAAATACACCAAAATCCTTATCATTTACTAGTGTTTTGCATTGCTTTAGTGAAGGAGGGCCACTACTGTTTTGAATCAAACCTGAACCTGTGAGGCCAATGCTGACATAGAGTCAACTGGTTGGGACCTATCTACGTCATGAAATTTATATTAAAAAAGATTCTAATCAATGTCAGTCAGTCTCCCCCATGTCTCCTGACCCACACGCTACGTAGCCACGAGGCCACGCCTCCTACAGTTGTGGTTCCCTAACTCGTTGCATTTTTAAGTTTGCTGGGAGAGACGGTTCTAGTGGAATTTGAGGGTGGAGTTACACTTCTATACACATCTATATGGAAAACAAACCATAGTACCAATCATTTTGTCATCATAGTCATCAGTTATGCTGCAGCATATACATGTAGGTGCGAGATTCATTTGAATTGTGTGCAGCAGTGAACAGGCAAGTCTTGTATTTTCCATTGCTTTTGGTGGTGTCCCTTATAATACATTGTTTTGATGAGTTAATACAACTACCCAGCAAGCACTGATTAGGCAAGCTTACTATCTACCTCAGTGGTAGATGCATCCATTGTCTGTCTGTATCTGTGCTTTTTTCTTATTTCTCTGTTCTCTCTCAAAGTTGTACAGACCTGGGAACCATTGGGTAGCACTGATGTTAATATAATTAAATCCATTTGGCAGGTAAATAGTGATTAGCAGTTGATGGCTGAATACTGCAAACAGTACAGTCATGCCCTATGTCTCTTAGCTGACAACTTTGCTGAGTCCACAGACCGTCTGTGGTTCTATGATTCTCTGACTTCTAGTGACTTGTTGATATTGTTGAATCATTAAATAGCTCAGATTTCTGCTGCATATGCCCTGTGTATACAGACGCTGCACAAGCATACATAAATGTACAAACAAATGAGTGTGCAAACTGGAGCTCATTAACATTTACTCTGAATCATGCCAAACCAGGAGTAAAGAGTGTCTGCCCTAACATCCAATCCTCTTCCTCCATGTTGATTGGGCTGTAAATCAACACAAACTGGAGCTTGACATCTGTGCACACCCTTGCCTGCACGTGTGTCCACTGAGGACTGGTCACGCCACCTGGGCATTGCCCAAAAGGCTGCGTTGTGGTTGGCTTGGACAACTGAGATGGTGAACATCTGCTGGAAAGAAACTTCCTCTGCCTCTCTCTTTCTCTTTCTCATCCCTCTCCAGGCCGCCAGACTGCACACAAACACACACACACGCACACACACACAAACAAATATACCCCTAATGAGATTTACTTGTCAAGGAATGGTAGTTGATTCATGACATGCCATAGCAACACGATAGAATAAACATGAGGCTGCTATCTCTCAGTAGAATATAACATGCGCCATTTGGTGGATAGGTGGTCATCTGCATTAATTTCAGCAGAGGTGGCCCCAGGGAAACAAACTCCAACTGTGCTCTTGTTTCCAGGACCACAAATTGAGAACCTCGTCAGTTAAAATTTTCTGGAGGCCCCCCCACGCCCGTGACCATCATAAAACATTAACTGCCAACTCTCTACATCCAGTTATAGCAGTCAGATACCACCATCAGCATGCCAAATTGAGATGAGTTAAGAATGTGGAGTTGCATAGCCAGGGTGTCTTCGATGCCATTTCAAGACCCAGCAGTGGCTGTCAGCGGCTGTCCAGGAAGTGATTGTTGATTTTGGACAGTCCCCAACGGAACAGCTGTCCAATCATAATGAGTTTGGAAGAGGTGTCCCTCCCGTTTGCCTGACTCAAAGTGGACGTGATCCAGCTGGCGAGTACTCCAGTGAAAGGAAAGAGTTGTGTTAATGTGATGAAGGGTTGCATCCAAGATTGCTCCTGTATGTGATCAGACAATATTGAGACATCCTCCTTTGGTTTTATAATAACATAATGTGCATTACTCTCGTGCCAGAGATTATTTGTGGCAGGAGGAACATTTATTTCCCGAAGGGTTATATCTCATTGACAGATGTTGGTTCGGTGGGTCAGTTATGCCTTGTCTATCCATCAGATGTGATATCTAACCTGATAACCCTCTCACATCTAGAGGTCATCACTGCCCTTATCTTGTTTAGACTTCTGCTTCTCCCTGTAGTCCTCACGTACATAGAAGCAGAGTTTTATTTATTTTTTACTTAACCTTTATTTAACCAGGATAGGTCCCATTGAGACTGAAAATCTCTTTTTCAAGGGAGTCCTGGTCAAGATAGGCAGCAGCAACATTTCTGTATAAAACTGAATGTTTTGAGTTGTGTGAAAGAACATGTTACACATTTTTTTGTGTTTTTCACCAGATCATAATCAAATTTTTTTATTTTACTGCAGTGCCTGTACAATTTATTACATCAGGACAAACCCTTGAGATGTATCATCTTATTTGCAAGGGGGTCCCTTGTAAACATGATTAAAAACAGCATCATAAAATGTTTTGTTGTTGTCCAGTGTTAGTCCATGCATTAACAGATCTATCAATCAATTATGGGAGTGAAAACAGGTTCCAATCCTGTGTTTTGTATTTTGATGGACTGCATTTACAGGAACTGTGCCTTTAAAACAACCAATTTTAGACTTGCATACTTTCTTTTAGTTAATTTCCTCAGCGTATTTATCTTCCTCCTAATGTTTTGTTTTTCTGGTTCTTATGAGTCTTATTTTATCTCCTCTTTAGGGATGTTACAGAACTTTTAATTTGTTTGTCTCCTTGTAAAGGACTCTGTAAACTCTTAGGTGCTCATGAACGGATGATGCATCTTGTTTTTCTGACGCCTGTATGATTTGTGTGGGAAGACACATTTACTTGATTTTGAGTGGAAGCAGTTATAGTACGTGTTACAGATTCATAGTCACAGTTTACCTTGAATATACAGTACAGTAAATAGTTTGCATACATTTCTCTATTTCTGTCCAGTGGTTCCTTCTGTCCTTCACATCAGACCATGGATATTCATACTCATGTCCAATCATAAGCACCTCAAACATTTAGCTTTTAATTATTTGCCAACTTGCCACTGCCAACTTTGTTGCCATTCATTATGCCAATCAAGGTGCAAGGTCCAGGGCAAAGGAAAGATATGACAATAAACACAAGCACAAATATTGCTTGTGCTGTACCTTTCATATTATATATACAGGATGTACTGTGTATCACCTTATACATTTTTTATACCAGCATTGTGGATGGTAAATATGTGATTAATGTGTGAAAATCAAGTCATTGTCACACTTTCTTTCTAAAGGAATACCTGTGGCACTTTTATAAGCACCTTCTATCTGTATGATGTATGTTAGGGCTTTATGTTTCATATCCTCTTCTCCTCAGTTTTGAATAATATCCTCTCAGTATCCAAAGCTGGCTCATTCTCCAACTTTTCTGCATCACCTGAAGCTTCCTCTGATATCAAAAAGTAGTATTTGCCTCCTCCAACATGTCAACATCATCACCGTCAACTCCAGACTAAAGATATCCGTCAAAGATGTTCCCCTCTGTCTCATTCACTTCCTTACAAGGGCTTTATTTACCCCATGATAGCAGTCAGTGATGTTATATTGATTTGCGGCACCAAACTTAGCAAAGGCCTTGTCTCAGGCTGTGATTGACAGCGCTGCCTCATGCGGACACCGACGCCGGAACTGAAACATTGACTGTAGGCTAGAACCAAAATCAATCAAGATCACAGGCATGACCAGCTCAGCCCGTCTTTCCATAACCATAGTTGTCATGTGACTTGTCAGATGGAGAACTGACTTGACTGCAGTGATGAAGTTTGTACACATGGAAAGAGATGGATGGAGTTGTGTAAGAATGAAAAAAAAGAGCTTGCCTACTTTCTCACCTCTGCACACCTGGCCAATCACTGGATGAAGTGGGCATGCTTGTCCGAAAATTGTTTTTTAGGTTGGAAAAGTGTGTAGGGAGGGGGTGTTCAGCCACCCAACAATTACTTTGCTTGAAGCATAGTGATGTCTGTAACCCTGCACAGTTGGGTGACAATTCTCTGTGGGCTCATCACAGCACCGACAACTATGGGACTCTCCTTTGATTGAAAAAATATTGATTAATGGAGCTTTAACAATTCTTCATTCAAAGAGAAGTCATGTTGTCATGCATGTCTATAAAACAGCAATCTTTTTTTTTCTTTTTTTGCTACTAACACCAAGATCTGCACCCAGCCCTCCTATCCATCACGGCATAGCCCTCAAAACGGCAACTTTTTCGAACCTGAGGTTTTACAAGTTCAATGGATGTTTTTTTACAAAATCCACTGTCGGTTCTTGGATGCTTTTAAATATCACTGTAATCCTGTTGTACTATCACATAACCCACCACCACCTCCACCATTGTCTAGACTCTGAGGAAGCATGTCCTCTTCCCTATCTTCGTGGGCCTACGCTTAATGAAAATGCCTCAAATCGGTGGGGTCTAATCGCCAGTCGTATTGTTACACATATTCTTACACTTCCAGTTGATCTCTCCTTATCGAAATGCTATTAAGGTGAAAGTATCAACAGTTTTACTGTATATGGGGCAGCTCCTCGTGTGTATATATAGGTAAATCCCTGCCTCCCTCATCTTTAATGGGGTGTTTTTGTGGTACAAAGCTGTATATAAAACTTCAGAGCTGCCTATCTTTAATATTCAGGCTTATCGGTTACCTGAATCCCCCAGCAATGGAATCCCTAATCTCTACTCAGGGATGGCGAGGAGAGCCCATTTCAGATGGTAGTGTGAGGAGGGGAAGGGGAGGGCGCTTTTTTTTCCACTCTAATGAAGGCTCCTCACCCTCCTGCAAGGCACTTGGTTTGATATTCCCCGACAGGCAGAAATACATTAGCTTCTGACTGTCCATTTCCCATTTGACGGCATTACACAGTCAGGCAGACGCAGGGGGGAGCACAGGGGGGATCAGGACCGCCTCAGAAACAACTCGCACCTTTCCTTTTCCCCGTAAAGCTCTGACTGACACCTAAAGTCACCGCTGTCAGAAATGCAAATAACAAATCACATGCTGACGAACATCAAACAATATGAATACATAAATAGCAAAAAGTATCAGAATACAAGTGACCCTTTCTTGGTGTAAAACACCCAATGATTTATTTGATCAGCAGTGGATAAGGGATGATTTATGATTCATTTTGTGGCCAACGTTCAACGACCAGCACAACATATTGGTATGCGGACCAAGTGATGTTTTTGGTTCACTGGTTACAATCAAAGCTGGGTTATTATAGTGGTGCAGCTCCAGCAACAGAGCACCAGAAGAGAGAAAGAGAGAGAGAGAATGTGTGTGCAGGAGTGTGTATGTATCTGGAGTATATTTGTGTTACTGTGTGTATTCAGGCTGGAGCTTATCTGGTGCTAATGCATCTACAACAGCAGGTCCCTCTTCTACCGCTGTGTTATACGTCTGACTTATTCTCTTTCACAGTTCATAATTCCCTGCTGTTAGCAGAAAAAACCTTTATTTAATTACAAATGTTATCCACTACTATATGTAAAGTGCAGTTATATTAAATGTCAAATACTATAAAGAAGTAAATAAACTTCTTTATAAATAAACAGACATTACTGAAAGTTCAGGAAAAAGCTACTAAGTGCACCTTGGGTTAGGATTGTACGGTTACATATTTTCAATATATTGTGACCTGATAAATTCTTATAAGAACAATCAAAATGTATTTGTAATAATAATAATAATAATAATAGAATAATAATAATAATGAGCAGAGTGCAAACAGAAGGGAGGGTATTTTATCTGTACAGACACTTCAAAGACAAAAAGTCATCTCTCCGAAAGGTAGATTTGTTTTTCTCTGATCTCCAGTTCATCTTCAGGAGATGTGACTGTCAGTCAGTCTTTTGCTGACCTTGCTCATGCCAGCACTGTTCCTGCTCTGTTATCTTTCTTGCTCATCAAAGCTGCTGTAAAGCTGCTCTAGATAAGGTTCTGCGGTCATGAGGACCCTTCAACCCACTCCCCCCCTCCCCTTAATCCATCTCTCAAAAAGACAAGCTTGTGTGCTGATATATATCTATAT
>LKNJ01000315.1:135606-376162 GCA_002120245.1 Maccullochella peelii
TATATATATATATAAATACTGTATGTGTGTGTACAATAAATAGAGGCTGTTTTTTTGTATGTAATGCATTTAACATTTACAAATGATTACATTATTTAAATAGAAACAAGTAAGTCTAACACTTGGAGAATGCAGAATAACACACTTTTCACTGATTCAACAGAAGTTATAGAATCCTTAAAATATGACACTAGAATATTTTATGTATCTGTAATCTATAATATTTGAATTGTCTAGTGTCAGAAGTCTTCTGTGCTTCTGAAAGTGAAAATATACGACACTGAAATACTAGAAATACAACACTGGAGCACTCATATGAAGCCTGTGTGCTCCGCTATGTATGCTCCAGTGACTAATGTTACTTTGGGTAGTCTAGGTAAAAAGCTACACAGAGTGCCTCCCGTATTTGATTAATATGACAAGCCAAACAAGCTATGACACTGTTGCCTTGCTACCAACTCTACTACATCCACAAGCAAACTACATTAGTTACTCACTATCCTGCATCCAGTGATGCTGCTCCACATGCTGTCCTTGAGTTAATTGTCTTTATCATTTTTGTGTCACATAAAGATGTTCTTTCTCTATATTATCCATCACAATCTGAGCACTCTGGAACTAAAAGAACTGTACTAACAATGGACAACTGACAAGAAACAACTGACATCCATCACTACTGGGCAAGAACTAAAAAGAAGTTAACATATATAATGACATGGTTTTCCTCTTTTTGTGTAAAGGTGGCTTTTGATCCCTCACATGTTTCTCCAGAGAATTTAACTGGTATTCCTTGCACCTTGGATATGTTTAATGTACCATGTCAGGACCCTAAAACCATTTCAGTAAGAGAAAGCATGTGTTACTGCCCTTTAACTCTTTAAATGTAATGAACAAATTCAGTAACATCAAAAAACATTCCTCATAGTACAGGCAGAGAAAAATCTTTCTTCTTTGAAGTCATGACATTGATGCAATGAACATGCAGAGCTTTCTACAGTGCCAAATGTGTCACAGTTATACAACATATTACTATCTAGCACAGATTGAGTTGACTGCAAGCAGTGGAAGAGGAAATAACACTTGGTCCATCTGTGTCAATACTTGGCTGCGAACACATAGTCTTAGTGTCACAGGGAAATGGAGTCTTTAACAATGGGGGAGTATCGACCACAGGCTGTTACCTGGGAGAAATGCTGTTGTGAGAGGAGGTTTTTGGGGAGGGAGGAGGGACCGATTGATAGACAGGACCCATTGAGAGGCTCGATTGAACTACTGCCATCTGTCAACAGTGTATCTGCACATGGGGCGTCTGAAGGGCTCCCTGAAAATAAAGCAGGAAGTAGGGGTGCTGCACCCATTCGTCTGTCCTTATGTCACACCAGCTAGCATTAGGTGATTTTCCATCCATCTTTCATAGTTTTTATGTTTATTTTCAATTTGCGCATAAAAAAAAACCCAAGTAGAAAGTTGAAAAAAGCCCCAAAATTGCAAAAACTCTTTTACACTTGGCTGAGGTGGAAAAGTTGATGAATCGATAAAAGCAAAATGCGCAATGTGCAATAGAAACAGACTAAGCAAATTAGTCATGACATACATGAAGCATGTGACTTAAATGTCCACTGAAGAAGTGAGAAATGACTGCAGACGAAAACAGACCAGTGTGGAGCGATGAGGAGACTGTAACCTTCCTCAAATTAATACATCAAACAAACATAAGTACCATATTTCCATCATTCTTTTATACATGTTTCCCACAATTTCAGGTTTGACTGCACTTTTAATTACATCATCGCACCCTCTTCTTCTGCAATGGTATAATGGCACCCGACTGGAGAAATAGGCTTCCTACTGTTTATCTTGATGAACCAACTCCTAATATTTGCGTAACAGTAGTGGATGGAAACATGCATAAATCCACATTTTCTTCTGATGATTTTCTGAAAATTCTGTAAAAATTTGCACTACACTTGGATGGGGACCTGGCTAGTGCCTCCAGTTTGCCCACCAGCAACGCATCATCTCACAACAAGGACACTGGGGTGCCCTTCATAGATACTGGGGAAAGCAGATTGACACCAGCTGTTTTTCTTCTGCTGCACCTCTGACAGGCCCGTGACTGATGGAAACCTTGGAGAGCAGAGTGATTTCACCTTTGTACCTTTGAGTCATTGCAAGTTTGATTCAACAGAGCTAATTCAGGAGGCTAAAAAACAGAATCCTGCAGCGAGAGCGTGCTCATGACAGTTAGAGGCATGGAATATTACTCATGAATTTGAAAGACATTAAATGAGGTATGTTTCTCATTTACATTTTAAAGCATCGTTTTCATAATGTATGCATGCAGTAATGCAGGACTCAGGAGTAATCTAACCAGAGACTTCTGTATATATTGCAGAATCACAAAGCAGCATATCATTAGGCCTAGCCTACTGTATGTATGACTGGCTGAATTAGACAAATAAAGACCATAAAGTGAAGGATTTCACCTATGTTTAGGTACATTTATTCCAGCATTTACATTCCTTACAGCTACAACAATTAATTCATACAAGCAGGATAAAATTGACATTTAAATTGCTCAAAATGAAATGATTATCACTTCCATTGTGAATATCATTAGGCAAGAAATGAGTGGAAAAATATATTTAATCAGAGAAATCACATATTTAAACATGACTGATGCAATTAAGTCATAACATGAGCTTTCTGCTGTTCCATAACAACACGAGTGTAGTGAAACTGACAGGTAGACTGCATGCATATATAATATGAATCAAAACCATCAGCTACAATTCCTGCACTTCTTTTCTATTTCTTTGGTCACAGTCTGGTGATTCCACCTCATAGAGCCAGGGTTCGAAATACGGGGGAGCTACGGAGAGCTCGGCTCCCCTGAAAGAGACATGGGCTTCCCAGAAAGCCTCATTTCAGAAATTTAGGGTGAGCTCTAAAACATTTTTTGGTGCCACTGTTTTTTTTTCTCTATAAATGTATACTTTCCTGTATATTTAGCCTCCTGAAATAAAAGTAATCTTGATATGTTTTCCGTAAGACCAACATTTGAGGCTGTGCGCATGTTCATAGTTGTCGCAACCTAGGTCTGGTCAATGGTGAATCATTTTTCTGTTTCTTTGCTGGCCCAGGCTAAATATTCTCTGTATGAATTGAAATGTACTAATAGTATATTTTTGCACATAGGCGGGCGCATTCATGTATGTACGTGCGTGTATACAGTACCCTCCCACCCCTGAAAAATGGGGCTCCCCGAAAGCCACGGTTTAATTCGAACACTGCATAGAGCGAGCACATGTGGCTGGGCCATGCTAAAAGGCTGTTAAAGAAGAATTAATGGCAGGTCAGCACAGGTTTATTACTGGGTCACACAGCAATGTAGTAATGTACCGTTAAGACACTGACACAGGAAGCTGAAGATGGAGCATGCCTTGTTTGGTATTCAGGAGGAAACCCAGTGCGGTGAAGTGGAGAGGAGCTGTTGATAGCATACAAACACTAGTGAAAGTGTGTGGCTGTCAGACATTGACTGCTGTGATCGACCAAGCTTAGGCTTACACTGTAAATAAACACATAACGTGATTCAGAATGAGAGTGAAGCATGGAGGCCAGCTGATTGAATGAATAGTATAGAAAACTGACAAGGACTTTCTTATTAAATTAAGTGCTCCCAGCTAGCTACAAAAGCCAAAACAGTTTTAAAAAGGAACAACATGCAACTTTTCCCACATTACAATAAGTAAAAACGATATCATACTAAACATTATTAGTCTACCTGTCTTTGACCAGACCCGAAGACAAGACTATACATTAATGCTTTGAAGCTACTGAAGGTGTAGTTATGGTAGACATTGTTAGCATTCTGCCCACAAGCTGACGTAACCTCAGTCTTACTTGGAGTTTGTCATAAAACCATTTACAACATATCTTATTAGCCTATAAGCGCATGTAACCTGGATCTCATGTGGAGTTTACACAGTCAAAAGACAAGTCACAACCTTATTCTAAAAAGGTAGATACTTGTTAGCACGCTGCATAGAAGCTAACATAACCTCAATCTGATTTGGAGTCTGCAGGGTCTAAAGACAACTTACAAACTAAAAGGTAGATATTTGTTATCATGCTGCCTAGTAGCTAATGTAACCTCAATCTAATTTGGAGAATGTGGAGTTAAAAGACAACTTGCAGCCTGTCATATTCTCAATTTGGTATTTGTCAAACTTTTTCGTGCATTTTGTTTCCTCCATTCCCTTTTATTTGAAGTAGCTGAGGGGTTCAACAAGGTCTTCACGCTATAGTTTAAGAGATTCTGTCCAAATGAAACTTTTTAGTTAAACTAAACATACCAGATGAAGCAAAAAAAGTGTGAACACTTTCATTATTAGTATTTTTTTTGTTTTGTTTTCTGTTGCATAATGGCTTCGTTCATCATCTAAGCAGTTACCTCAGCCTTTAGTTAGATGCCGTTTCAGGATAGACAACTCATCAAAGTGGGTGACATGTGTGGGAGTGGAAAATGGACTAACTAACTTATAGGGAGAAGGACATGACTAGCAAACACTTGGCTGACTCATGTTAGAAAGTGACAATGTAGCTTTGAATGAAGGCAAAATGTTTTGGGGATTTTTTTGTCTCTGAAAGTGAATGTATGAAAAAAATTATATATATATATATTATAATATTATATATTAAATTATATTACTATACTTGAAATGATCAGCTAAAGGGGGGCACGTTGCAATATGTGTCTTTTAATTACGTTGTAAAATTTACTTGTGAGGATATTTATTCATGTTAAGATGTTTTATTTACCGTATCAATATCAATTAATTTGCAAGACATAATCTATGTTGCAGCTAATTAACCTGACATTTACCTCAAGGACATGTCTAACAAATAAAGGCATGGAAACAACAAGGACAGTTTCCCCAGTATCTGTAAACAGATATAGTATTTAATGTGTTTGTGTTTTCTTCTTCTTTTGTCTCTGCTTTGTCTTACCCTTATTCTGAATGCATCTGCTGACATAAACATTTTGTTTTTAATTAGGCAATTATAAACACTAGCTGTGTGACTAATGCAAAGAATTATGTTACATTATGTTATGTCACAGAATCCTAGGCTTATATAGTGTGGAGTTGGGGGTGTATTCTCTGCCAGCTGTAATGGTAGTAATATTTGTAGTACTTTTAGTTGTAATAGGAGCATTACCAGTGGAACAAGCAGTACCAGCATAGCACTAGAAATAAATGCTATGCCCAAAGGCCTCAGAATGTTTATTTTTCTGATAAAATATTGAACAGATGCTAAAACATCTCGCATTACCTGAACACCAGGAAGATGTTAAATGTGTGCCCATATAGAACATAATAGACATAATTTGACAATTACTATATGGGACATGATCTCCTCTTCAACTGGCAGGCTACTGGGTATGTGCCAATAGTTCCTGATATGGGCATTAAGTATAGTAGAGAAAAGAAAGGAAAATGGAAACGAAAAGAAGCACAAACACACAGTTCCAGTCACAGAAGGCTACAGAGGAACAGTGCACGCTCTTTCTTTATAAAACATTCACAACTTCTCAGCAGTGAGATAGCCAGTAACACTCTACACTAAAGCGACAATGTAACCTTTTCCTATCTGCTCTTGCAGGCCTGACTGAGAGGCCCATTTTCTCAGCGGGGTTCAGTCATGGAGGAGACGGCGGTGGCAGGGGGGGTTTGCCCGGCTACACTCTTCATCCTTAATGTTACTCACATTATGCTAAAGGGTTTAGCTTGAACCGTCCACATACTCAAACACACACACACACACGAATCGTCTTAGGAAACTGCCAGGGCCTGCACATCCCAAGAGATGACTGTGAATAACTGATTTTAACCAGGGAGACGTTTGCATTTTTCCCTCCATTTACATATAGAGGAGAGTCTTGAGGAAGTGATTCAATAGTTCACTGATACTTGCAACACTTTGGAAAAGTTAGAGAAAGTATAATTTGTAGGTCTAGGATGTGTCCCTAAGGATGTTAGGAAATGATGCCAAGTTTTATTGAGAAATCTGAGCAAAACTGTATGAATATTTCTCTACAGGTTGACAGGTTGGATGTTAATATTTGTATATATTACATGGAGCTTCAACTACCCATGCAATATTCTAAACAGCTTACATACACCACAACCCTTTAAGAAACTTGAGTGTTTTCATGTTTAAGGACTTCCACCAGGACATTTTCTGCCCTCAGGAACACTGGTGCAAAATAGACAACAAAGAACAATTTTTGCCAGTGTCACGGTTATCTAATCAGATTTCACCTCACTTTTACTGAACTTGGGGTTTGCTTAACTTTTTTCAAAAGGTTAAATTCCCTTGTGGTTTCTCTTTCCACTGCCTTCAGTGTTGTCTTTCATTTCTGGGTCATGAGAGGGAAAACAGACTCGGGCGTTTTTGATGTGTCGAAACGGTTCCTGTAGAAAAGGTGTGTAAACACTCGGCAGCTCACTCAGGAGGTAAACATCACGCAGCTTTCTTACCCTAGATTCCACAACTTTGATGTTTGATGGCATTAACATTCTGCCGGTAGAGCGAGTTTGGTGTTTGTCTTCATCTGATATCCCTCAACCTAGGAGCTTAAGGCAAGAATTTTTGCGCTGTCCTGAGCGGTTCTTGGATTATTCCGTTGCTGCTCAGGCGCCTCTGGCTGTTGGTAACACGGTCAGTCTGACATCCCAGGGGTTTGTGGGAGAAGCTGGGGACGAATGTGTGATAGCTTTTTAAAAGATGATGTCTCATCAATATCATTACATCAGGAGTGGTCTCAGTACTTTGGCTCTGCAAGGACTAATGGGCATCCAAATCATTTCAAATCTGATTGATGCACTCTTAATGGAACATTAAGTTTCATAAAATGGCTGGGGGATAACCCTGCACTGGCCAGCAGCACGGGGTTTCTGGTTTTAATGAGCAGTGGTCTGGGTGATATATGCACAGTGTTATCTTTTCATTTAAAACTGCTCACATAGCACAGTTGCACTTAGCTTGGGCTCATTTCCCCTTAACACAGCTGCAGCGCTGAGGTGCTCATTTGTCCAATAACCAATCATTAATAAAAGGTTGATCAAATGTTGGGCTGTTTTTATTTTACAGTCAAGGAGACTTTAAACTGCAGAAACGTCCTCAGGGCAGTGAAATGATCTGGCCTCCTTGGATCACATTATATACAATAGCACCAGTGATTACTGCGTGCCCTGGGTGTCTTATTTCCCAACACTACTGCCAACAATAAGAACGTCAATACGTTTTTGGACCGGAGGAACTTTTTCATAGTTCTAACAATTGGAGGCCCCCTTTATATTGTGTCCGCAATGGAATAACTGGGAATGATCGTAGTTCTTTGAATGCTGTTTTGAAGGATTTTTTAGTGCCTACTTCAGAGTAGGTACTCTCCCAGCACAAGAGGAACCTTGAGTGACGTAAGTGTACGTTGATTGATTGAACACATGAGCCAATGCAGCACCAGCAACTGCCATTTTTAAAAACCTGTGTAAAGCGCCTTGTAAACATCAGCTGCGCCATCAGTATGTTGTGCAGAAGTGAAATCGCTATACCAACTGTCGGCAAGCTTACGTCACTTCAGCGTTCCTATTAGCGGTGCAACTACAAACTGAAACTGAAAAAAAAGCCCTTGAAGGTATGTAGTTCTCTGGGGAGCTCCTGAGTGGGCAGTTCCTCTCAGGGAGTCCCCAGAACTGGTCCAAAAATGCCAAATGTTAAGGTTAGGGAAAGATCATGGCCATGGTTTGGCAACTAAAACACTTTTTGAATAAATAGGCTATTAGGTACGGCTATTGAAAAGGTTGACATTAATTGCAGGTCTTTGACGGGACACAAACTCTGGTCTCTTTCATGAAAGTCAGATGTGTTACACATCCATCTGCCACCCCAAACTTCACACCTTTACTTCCTGCCTCGTACACATAAAGGGCACAGTAGGCTACTTCTTGAATTGGCACTGAATCCTGGCAATGGACACAAATTGTGACATACAGTGTCGTCCAATATGGACATAATTTGGAAGGGATACTTCCGCTTATTATTTCCTTGCTCTGTTTTGAGCTTTTCATTCATTGTTTGTGGGATTTCTTCATGCTTTTATGATGCTCATTTAATGATTTTATGTGCCATATTTTTTCCAGTCTTTCTGCCTGTCAGGAACTGTCAAATCTGTCAGTTTTGTACATGTGCTTTGTTGAATCCCTCTGGTGACTTTTATAGTCCTCAATCATAGGTCAACCCTGTCAAATGAACAGGGTTCATAATTGTGCTCAGGAATAGTACCTGAACATAAGTCAGACATTTTGTAAATGGAACATATCACCTCCAGAAATTTTATTTTCAGAAGTAAGGAGTCGTTCAACATTTCAGCACATATAAGCATCAATCAATGGACGTGATTCAGGTGTTACATAAGTTACGTATGCCTAATATGAAAATACAAAATTATAATTAATACACTTTGCCAGACAAGAATATGAAGGCATAATAACAGACAACGTATTTTGAATGATGCCATTCTGCTTGTTCAAAGTCAAAATCCTGCAATCTCTCTTTTGTTTTCCCTCATAACAGTACCTCAAATACCCTCAAAGTCTCAGGCTCCTACAAAGGCTTGCATGACTTTTAGTTGGAAGATCAAGAGCCTGTTACTACAGGGAGGAACCAGCCTGCATCTGTTTGCCACCAGGGGTGGCTGTTTCGTTTCTTTCCCAAATAAAAGAGGTTTTCTTTGCTTCCAAATCCAATCTTTTTTCCTCCTACACCTCCTCCCGGCGGAAGCTCCCCAAATAGCAAAGCAGCACTTCAAACAGGCAGCGACATCCTCTGAAAACCATCGACAGGGTCCAGCTTGGGGCTGCCCAGCAAGGAAAGGAGGAAGGAAAGAGAGGAGGGCGTATTGTGGTTATAAACACAAGCCAAAACACAGAGGGAATACATGTTTGGGCCTGCAGTGGAGCTTATGTTGATCCTACAGCTTCATTCAGAGGCGGATTCAGCGCAGGCGCCCACTGGCATCCATAATTCCCTCATAGACTGGAACTCCTCTTCCCACAGCCAGAAACTTTTAAGAATGGCAGCACCAGGCCAGGCATGTTTTGTAGAGGAAAGGCATAATCCGAAAAGAGGGATGATGCCAGTTCTCCCAGAGGGTGTCTGGCTGTGTAATGGGACTGGGGGATGCTGGAGTGATCCAAGGTAGAGCTTAGTCAGTAATGGCAGACTTTTTTCAGCATTTCAGACTCCCAACACATCCTTCTTGTCATGTAGACGTTTTGTAAATGCATCAACTAACGACATTAACTAGTTGTAATGCAGAGCTTTAATGGCATAGGTCCGTTCAGGGGTTTGTGAAATGAGCACATCTGTCTTTCCCATTTCTCGCAACCGGAGAGGAAAAGCTTTTTTCTCCGTCTATCCTCTTCAGTCTCCAGCTCTCTCTGGCTCCATGCTTATAATCCTGGAGCAGCTCAATGGGCTCACAGTATGGACCATTATTCACTCCAATACTTTTCCTCTGTGCTGGTCAATAGCCAAGGATGTAGTCAGAAGTGAAAAGGTGTTTTTGTTCCATGGGGGCAGATGGATCTGACCACAGGGGAATCATCACAACAAGCCCTCATCTTATAGACTTGGACTAGGTTTATTTCCAGAGAAATGAGAATGAAAATGTTCACATATTTTCCACATATGGATTTGTTTATTTATTTTTTTTGTCCAGGCAATTTGGATGTTGTTATTTATTTTGAAAAATGGTAAACCCTCAGAAGTAATAACGTCTGGCAGGTAGCCTCACATGAAATTGCATTCTTTTTCTTCCTTTCTCTTTAATCTGCAACAATGCAATCAGGCAGCTTGTGTGGACATGGGCTCTTCTCTGTGCTTTGTCTGTGTTACAATCTCATCAAGACTTTATCTTCACTTATCTGAGGATGAGATGTGGGGGAAAAATTAAGCAAGAGGGTGAGGATTTCAGGTTTTTCCTATTACTGTCAGATGAGCTGAGAATAACAGTTTTAAAATCTGTTAAGCCAAGTCGGCGTAAAGGTACAACCCCGTCATATACCCCTAATTCAATTCAGACTAACATTACAGCATATATGTTAAGTAATAACATATATTTGTATACATTGTAAAACATTTCCTCTTGATTTTAAGTGTTGGTAGGCGCAATATAAAAAATGACATTATTTACTCACTTTCAAATGAACATGTGAACCACATGCGGTTGCCTAGAAAAAAAGCGCTGCATCCAGTGTCTTTTTTCAGAGCACTCCACCTTTTTTGTGCGGCCGCAGCGACCAATCTTATATTAGATGGGGCTCGTCACCCTGGTAACCAAGAAAATGGACGACCTGCAAGCGTTTTTCTGCCTGAAAAAAACACTATGTGGACACAGGCCCTTAGTCTGTCCCCTGTCAAGCTATGGCCGAATCACCTGTAGTGGATGGAATGTGCAGATCACAAAGCTGAAAATTCACTGCAGCAACATGAACCATTCTATTAAGATATATAAATATAAATAATTTCTACTTGAAATCTATAATAGATTCACACTAACATTTTGGTAGCTAGATAGGCAGGTTGATTTTACAGTAATTAAAGCTGCACCAATCAATATTTTTTATATTGACAATGAAAAAAATGACTTGATTTAGTGTGAAAGGGCTCACTTGTAGTGATGAATCCAGAGATTATTATCACCCAACTCTGCAGTTCCCCTCAGTTCTATGGAAAGTTTTAGTGTCTCTCAGCTCATTGTTTTGGTTTTACAGCCCGTAACTTTACTGTTTTGATTCACTCTCACGGCTCTCAACCTTGTTTCCACCTGCAGCAGGCAGCGTTTTTTAGCCAAAAAGCATGGGTGAATCCACTGTACACTACCTGCCCAGCATCAAACGGCAGACAAAGTTAGCAACCAGCTGGTGAACATGGAGCATTTTATCAAGCTGAAGAGCCAAACATGTCTCTCAGGAGTTGGTGGAGACCTTAACAAAGTAGAAAGGAGTGTGAATATAGGACAGGGGTGCCAGAGACATGACTCCAAATACATGCTAATGTTGCTTTGTGTGCGCATTTGATATGTAAATAGACAGTGATTTGCCAACAGTACAAAGTGATTAAAAAAAAATAATTTAATGCAGTTTTAAGTTACAGGCAAGAATGAAATCACACAGTCCTGACATATAATAAAAATTGTCGAACATAAAAACACAAAAAGAGCTAAAAGCTTAATTCAATCATCTTCCTTGTTAAGAAAGGGGAAAGATTGGATGAAAGGTCAAGCAAGACAGTCTCGGTCTTATTGTCTTGCTCATGCAACAAAATGCACAATTTTATTGAAATCATTCATTCTGGAGCACAGGTTGTTCTGCACTTCTCAGTCAATAATAAACGACGCAGGAGTAGATTTTTTGTGATTATTCAGAGGCTATAAGTACTTATACACAATGAGTTTTAGGCTTGTTTTCAAAACTTTCAGTGGAAAGAGGAACTTATGAGCAGCGAGACTCTTCCACCAGACTGCTGTAGGGTGATGCATGGTGAGTGAGGGAAATCTAGGACTTAATGGGGGAAATATTGGACTCTTGAATCCACAGTGTAATCATTTGGCTTCAGCACACTTGGATCATGCTGCTGAACTGTTTGGGGTAATTTGCTGGTCATTTTTTTGCACTATTGGAACACAAAAGAAATCAACTGATTCACACCCTCCACCTGCTGAGTTAATGTGGATAATAAAACTTGGTTTTTAGATTTACTTGAGGGTGAGCAGAAAATAACATTGAATGAGTAATGATTCCAGTAGAGGAAAAGCAAATATAATTCTAGTCCATAAATATATATGTTTTTCTTTTCAGGTGGATATCACTTAGAATTAAGGTTTCTAACACATTCTTTCATCTACAGTCACAGCAGCATTTAGTGTTCAAACAACAGAGTGGGAAGGCACTGGGGTGGCAGGATCAGCTGCCATCTAGTGCCAGCCTTAACACCAGCTCACCTCTCACATACACAGAATGTGTATAACCAGAACCTGAGAGACCTTAACCTAGCAGGGGGTAATCATTAAACATTTTCACTGACAAAAGAGCCCTGTGACGCATTGGAGTCTGAACACTGCGGCTATTTGATTCCGAAAGTGGTCTGACCTTCAAAGTTTCCTCCTGTTGAGAGGGCTTTAGGTAGACTGTTTTTGTGGAAATAAAAGGTGCCACATGTCACCCGAGGATACAAAGTTGGTGATGCCCTTTTGTGTCTAGCCAGCGGTTGTTGGACACTGCTGACACTGTCAGACTGACCAATGGTCTGTTGAGCATTAGAAAATACCAGCCAGCACAGTGGATGTTTTCATGTGTGGACTCGGAGAATGTTGCAACTCAGTGTCTGGGTAAAGGTGGAATCCTGGATATGTTAAACATCATTTTCAGGGGTTATATAACCAGTTCAGACACTGCAGATTATAACTGATCAGGTCCGGCCCATGCAGGTAAACTAGCCAAATTCCTGCAGTAGGGCACCAACCTTTCCTGGGTACTTTATCAACTAAGCTTTTTGTCCTCACCTGTTTTTCACAGACTTCTTGGTTGTGTTTCTGGGATTGTATCCATGTTCAAGTGTGAGGAGAATGGCGATATCCTTAGTAGCCCTGATGTACAGTTTAGGATCCTGGAAAAAAAAACATACTTAAACCTGCAATAATGGATTTTTTGGCCACTTGGGTACAATACACCAATGGAGGAACATTATCATTCATTTGGCGTCATGTTTCTGGCCACCTGGAAAATGTGTGTCCAATATTCACTCTCTTTTAGCTCTGTTTTTGGTCTCCACCAATTCCTGAGGAAAATATCTGGCTCTTTAACTGTTAACACTCCAATATTCACCAGCTAGTCACTAACTTTGTCTGTCTGCTGTTTGGTGCTGAGCAGGAAGTGAACAGTGGGTTTTCAGAGCCTTTTTCTGTGGTCAAAAATGAAGATATGAGAGCAGTTAGCCGGACAGCTAAACGATGAGCTAAAACTCACTATAAAGCTCCGTAACGCTGAGGGGAGCCACAGGGGAGATTCAGGTGATAATTCTCTGTAGGTTCATCACGAGCGATCCCTTTCACATTGTGACATTGTTTTCACATTGTCATTTAATACATTATTATCATAAAAATACTGATTGCAGCAGCTTTAAGTTTTTTTTATTAGTTTGATTATGCCTAATTTTATGAGAATTGCTTATAATAGTTCCTTTGAATTGATCATGTTTCAGATTGTCTGCTACAGAAAATGACACTTTGTTTGGGGTCTCAGAGACAACAGCTGTAAAACATGATTAAATACAGTAGATGTGCATATGCTCTTTATCTGTGATTGGTGTTGACAGGGTACCTTACAGGCAGCATAACTCTACCAAATCCCAAAATAAGTCTACTTAGATTTATGTTGTTGGAATTGTATAACAGCTTGTTTGCATAAGTTCTAACAGGGAGCTAAGTAGGATAACATATTGTATTTCTTTGTCTGTGAGTGACTTTTTGGCAAACAGAATATATATTTGTTCATGCATAGCCCATATAACATATAAAACAAGAAATATTTCCCCATATGGCTTAATAACACTGCTATATGGTCATTTTTGCAGGTACCTTAATCAAATGTGCAAGCCCAGTTTGTGGCAACGGGAAGGGTTACCATCTCAGTACTTTTCTATACATTGGGTTTTAAGAAGAAAGAAATGGTTAATTTTGCAATTATTATTATTATTTTTACACATACAGAGGTGGGGTCTGTGGGTCCCCAAACAATAATAAAGTAAAGTCAGTCTAAAAATAAAACACAAGGGTTCCTGTGGAGCCATTAAATCAACTTGTTTCCATAAACACTTTGCATATTAATAAATCACTTGTATTGCTTTGTTCACCAAAACAGATCCAAACACCTGTCAAATAACATGCTTTGCCAGGACACCACTGGTTATGGTCAACTATAGTTTCATCCATGAAGCAGGAACATGGTTGAAATCACGAAAGAAACAAACACAGTGGATGGAGGCCCCAAAAACAAAATCTCACCGTGGGGCCCCAAGAAGGCCATGGCTGGCCCTGTAGCTGATTGAAACGAAAGAAAGAAAGACGTGTTTGAAACATACCTGAAATGAAGACTCCTACCAAAAGAGAGATACATTTCAGGGAATTACCAAAAAGACAGCTCATGGTCATCAAAAATTCAAGTGGCTCCATTCGACAGCGCCCCACTACATATTACCCCGAACTGCTTAGCCAACCATGTCAATTGAAAAGTAGGCTACAACCATTCATTTCAATTGAGTCTCTCTGCACAGATAGTGGTGCAGCAAAGCATACAATTGGAGATGGATACTATATGGAGATAATACTGCAGATGATGAGACAAAAAGCTAGAGGGAATTTTAGCTTAATTTTGACTGTTTCTCCCCTTCTTTTTTCTCTCTTTTCTCTCAGAATATGCAAAATACTTCCTACTGTATGTCACCTCAGTCCCTGCCAATTAAATCAGCAGTAGATGCAATCTTGCGTCATAGCAAAACTTCAAATGCATAATAGTGCCTGGTCATCCGCCTTATGGATTAACATTGAAGCAAGCAGCATTGCAATGCATTACTTTTTCTTATAGCTTCGACACAAGTAGGAGGAAACCAACCATACACCTACCACTTGGTCATCAATCACACTTTATAATTTTTAGCCTAACATGGTGAGTAACCGGAATGCGCACGGGGAGACTAACTGAACAAAAAGAAACAGAGGCAGGGAATGAAGGAAGGGTAGGTGGGTGGGTGTGTTATTCCTGAGGGATTGCCTACACCCATGCAGTGTGTGTGTATGTGCGGACGTATGTATGAGAGAGACAGAGTGACGGGGGGTTAGACAGGAGAGAGAGAGAGAGAGGAGACTGACTACAAATCAGATCCACACAGAGTGCTTCCTTTAAAAAAAACAAAACAAAAAAAAAAACACTCCTTCACTCCTCCACTGAAGATGGAACAACTGGATCGCACTGCGCCCCCGTACCCATGACCAATTAAGGGCGAGCGAGCAATTATTGTCTTTGAGGATCCGGACACGCGCTTACCTGTCATCCTTTCACGTTTTCAAGGGACACATAGGTTTTTTAACGCTTGTTCCTCATCGATCTTTTAAGTCTAACGCGTCGTTTCTGTGGATTATACGAAGGTGGCTGGATCTTGAGGACTGAGTGCGTCAAGTGAGCGCACGTATCCAACAAGTGGATGCATGAATTTGCTCACAGCAGACAACCGCAGGGACTAAAACCACAAACAATCATTGGATTGATAACCTACAAATCGGTATACCGATTGATCGGTTTACAACAGAGACTAATAACCTGCACTAATTAGCTCAGATGAGGAGCTTGTCTTGGTTGCTGGTGATGTATATATGTGCGCATTGTCTCGGTCTGAGGTAGTTTTTAAAAAAAATATATATAGATAGATATCTAGTGACTTTGTGTATTAATCAGGAAATTGTTTTTCAAGCAAATAACAAAACTGCAATGAGGTAAGACACCCCCCTATAATTTTCCTGCTCTTCCGTCGTTGACCAAAAGCAAGATTTCGGCGGACACGCTGCGGAATCCACTGTGTCCCACCTCACCCCTCTCCCCCCATCCATGGACTCGCTTCTCCGTTCCCTCGGTGACCGTGGGGAGAAGTTGGGATCCTCTCTGTAGACATTTCTGTATGACTAGGGCGCAGGTGGCAGCCAAAGGTCGCAGTCATGCCGATGCATCCAGTCACCTCCACGTTGATGTACCGGGGAATCTGCACCATCCCTGACATCCTCTCCTACAGCGCCCCGGTGAACCTGCCCGAAGACGAAGTTGAAGGTGAGATGTTACGTTACCTGTTCGTGTATACCTGAAGGTGTTCAAGGCTATAGTGAGCCACACAGAAGCTGTTTATTCATAACAGGCTCATGTAGTGGCGGTGTATGTGGCTGTCGTCAGCTCCTGCGGTGGAGCTCATTCAAACAGACGCGCGGTCAGCACCTTGGACAGCGCTCAGAGGTCCATGATAAAGATTTTAAATAATTGAATTTCAGCTTAAAAGAGGCCTGTTTTAGGGTTTTGGATTTATGTTCGAATGCTCCCCTTTTTCTGATCTTGTCTTATCTTTATATTTCAAACAGAATGTGCAAAAAGAATTACCCACTTTGCTATCAGTGTTACTCAAAGATCAACTATCTTGTTTAAATTTTCACTAATTGAAAATATAGCTTTGCAGCTCATTCAGAGGGTTGGTTGCACATGCCCTCACTGTGGAGCTGATTTGGTTAAATAAAATAAGGCATCCCTGCACCCATTCTGTCATAAAGTGTTGCTTCTTGATGACAGCAATGATGCATTGGCTCTAACTAGAAGCAGAAGCCGCTGGTTGGATATTTGATTCAAGGAAGCCCGATTTCACTGGCCCATTAAGCCACACAGAAGTGTTTGATATTCCTTTTCTGGGGACTGTGAAATCTTTGTACCACAGCTACTAAATGATTCAAACCAACATCCAGAGTAAATCCTCTGCATAAGAAAAAGTTCTTAAAATCATCTTTCTACATCAATATACACATTCAACCTCTACAGCACTGTAGAAGTGACATCCCCCAACAAACATGCTGACACATGACAACTATTGTGAGCAATTTGGTTTTTTTTTAGTATCCTGAGAATATTCATGCCTGGAGCCCTTGTGATGTGAACCTCCGACATCTGCACATTATTATGCAGCAGCCCCTGGGACATTGTTCAAATCCCAGAGTATGTGATGACAGTAAGTTCTTGGCGTTGTTGCCATGTTTTCAGTGCAGTGACGCTGTAAGGTATAGCTGACGTATCCCTGCTGAATGATTTGTTCACTGCACCTCTCACCCATGTTACCTTAATAATGATGCACACATTGTGGACAGATTCAGAGAGATCGGTGTGCACACATGTCTTTAAAAGTGATGCATTTCTTATTAGGTTATGACTGAAATGCATGTGTGTGAATTACAGACAAGCTGGGTCTTGTAAGCAAATCTTGTTTGTGGGTGCTGGTGCAGAATTTCCCGAGGAGAAATCAGAAATGAACCGTTAACTGAACCTGGAGTTGCACCCCATTGAAATTACACAGCCACACACTCGTACACACATAATAAGGTTGGCAGGGAAATGCTATTCAGTTCTGAGGTAGATATTAATTAGAAAAGCTGAGTGGAAGAAGCGAAACATGAATTGGGTTTGACTCCCAAAAGGTTTTCAATGAACAGCCTCAGTACCTTTTACACAACACCTGTTTCAGAATGCACACAGTGCCAGAAACATCCAGAAAAGACAAGAATGGGTGCAAGATAGATCAGGTGGTTTATTCCCTTTCTTTTTTTGCTTTGACACCCAACAAACTGATCCTGTGATAAAAGAGAACTGTCATCATGTCAGTGCCAGAAGCATGATGTCATGCCAGTGATTATATATGCATCACTCAGCGCTTTATTGTCAAACATGATTTCCAGCGTGCAGAGACTTTCATGACAGAAATATATTTTGCGCACAGCAGCAGCAAAGAAAAAAAAGAAGATGCGTCTCATATTCCAGTCATTTTTATGGACTCCAGAAGAAGCTTTTGGTTGTTGAGGAATCTCAGTTTCCCTTCCACCCTCCCACTTTAATTTACGCTCAGCTTTGGGTGTGATAAACAGACAACACTTCATTTTGACTTTAATTAGTCAAATCCACTTGCACTGTCTTGCTGCAGTCACTCTGTCGCAGGACTAAGTGAGCTGTTTTGGTTTTACAGCTTGACTTATAGTGGTAGTTTGACTGGAGAAGCAATGGGATGCTTTGTGGAGAGAATAGGAGAGCCCGAGGTAATGCACAGTTAACAGCAGTGACAGAGCCTTTTTCAGCTGTTGTAGGGCATTAGTGATCCCGTGTGAGGGATGTCTTACAGGTTGTGAAAGAGGCCGACTTTAAAGGCAGTGTCAATGAGGATACTGAATGTTGTTGTTGTTGTTGTCAAGAGTGTAACTGAGATTCACAGCTTTTCCTGCCAGATAGCACAAAATGGGAATAATATAAATGTGACAGGGCTGATTAGTTTGTTAATTGTTAAAAAGCTAAAAAAAAAAAAAAATAAGTGACTACTTCACTATGTGCCAAGATTTGTGCTTTAAAAACCCAATTTTTAGCTTTTGGAAACAATCCTGCCTTTACGCTTATCATCTTTTCAGCTGCTCAAAGATGGAGGACAGTGCTACACACAAGCTGCTGGGATCATAACGCATTTTCCTCCCAAGCAATATTATTTTGCATGGTGATATGGTTACCTCCTTATTGGACTTTTGGATTTCTGCTCTGATTTAGTAACTTCCTAAATCCCAATGTTCCTTTTTGGCTTCTCTTGAACAGCTCAAAAATTACTTAACATTAATTTATTAGCTTGATACCTCATGATTTTCAGGTGTGTATGTGCATCATGAGAGTTGCTTATAAGCAATGGATTTTTATTTGCGCTATATCTGTGCTTGGTGTTGACTTTTTATGCAGCATTACCCTCTGAAATCCCAAATCAATCTATTAGGATTTGTGTTACTGGAGTTTTATAATGGAGAGGTCTAACAGGGAGTCAGACCTCTCTGGGATCTTTTTGACCCAAACATAAGTTTGGGAAGTTTACCTTCAGGGCTGTCTGCCTGGCAGAAATTCCTGATGGCAAACTTCTCCCATGTGCCTGTGCAAGGCCGCTGCGACTGGATTGGCCTCTTGGCAAAGATAAGTGAGGGCAGCAACTGTCGAAAGGTTCTGTCTGTAGGACCCTAAACAATGAGGAAGTAAAGCCAATTTCAACAATACACAGTTATTGTGGTTCCTGGGTTGCAGATACTGTAAAGGTTGGTCAATTCTAAATTATAATATGCATTGAATCTCGAGTTCATGTCAATCAGATCAGAATCAGGCTGCCCAAGTGACAGTCTTCGTGTCTTGCCACCCCTCTCATCTCTTGAGAGATGGACGAGAATTGGTTGGACGTCTAAGGTGTCACATACATCAGCTCGGCCGTCAGGGAGACGGGGCTTTGTCACGAAACGAAATTGCACATTAGTGAATATGTGTGTGTGCGAGTGCATGTATAGGGACAGGAGGCTCAAGCCCTATTGGCACGCATGGCCAAGGACTTGATTTTCAATTACTGGCTTGGACACCCCAGGGACTGGACCAACGGCACCATTCTTTGCGGCAGAGAAGGCTATAATTGGAACAAAACACTATTTTTCTGATACTCGATAAGCCTGTGTGTGTGTGGTAGAAGATGGGGGGGGTGGTAGAAAGTACCTGCACAATGATGCGAGCATAAATTGAATTGGACTCCATATTCTCCATTTCCCCTCCTACACAAGAGGGACGAAAAAAACAGTTGGTCAGATTACAGGAGCTTGATATAGTTTAGACCTCCTCCACCACTAAAAGACACAAACACACACACACAAAGCTCAGTGTCAATATCACTGCAGGTAGAATTAAGTGGGTAGCCCATTTCCACACTGCCTAACAACAGCCCTATTGAAAGCAGCTTTAAAATAGTCCCAGGGCTGAGCTTAAAGCATTTGTAACAGGTCCCAGAGTGAGGCTCATGTAAACAGATGGCAGTGGTTTCCTGTAGACACAAGCAAAATGTTTGCATTGTTTGCACAAATGTTTGCATCTTTCCGACAAGGTGCAGTTTTTTATCGCTTCAGTTCAAATCTGCTTTGGCTTTTCATTAATTGTTTCTCACTTTTGTTATTTTCAGAACTGGTGAATTGCATAGAAAACCACAAATTTACCAAGATAGAATAATACATATTCCTATGTCTGTCTTTTCTCCATAGAAATGAACTTTGAAGATTGCTTGAAGGGAGTTTATTTAATGAATTAGGCTCAAATTCTGTTTGTTACTGACAGAGTCTCAAGAGAGTTGTTCCAAAAACCTCAAAACACCTTTATTCATTTGGGATCAAGTGTAAAAACAGAACTTCTTCATAAATAGTCAATAAATCCATTCGACATACATGAACAAACTGCTAGAAAAAGCTGAACAAAAGGATAAATCGCCTATTGCTTAACTACATTTTCTGCTTAAAAATAGGAACATAATAGCTGCAATTTATTAGGGAAGTAGAAGAAGTAGCCCACGAATATAAATTAATTCATAACAAAAAGCTAAATATTGTAACCATCCCAATCTCTACATTACATTACATTACATTACTCTACAAATGCAGCACAAATAAAAAGAAAAAGAGAAGCAGACGGGGGGATTTACTTCACATTTGCAATTTCTGCAGATGGAACCAGAATATCAAACATTCCTCAGATTAAAATGTCAGTGTACACCAAAATTATGGTTTTATATCCATAAACATGTTTAATGATACTTCCAGTTCCAGTGTGTTTGGTCGGGCATGAAAGCCTTCTCTTAATCGCTGACAAAGAAGCATGAAAGTGTATCCTGAACCAAACCTGCCACAGAGCCCCAGCAGGGACAAAATCTCTCAAGGAGCATTTTAAACTCGCCGAGTAACTGTCTGCGGTAATCGAAATCACCGCAACCTACAAAGTTGTCTCCCTGTTTGTTCACGCTTGTGGCAGAGTGAGGGGGCTTTCCTCGCCTCCGGATCAAACACAGATTGGGCTGTCACTCCCCCCAGGGACAGGAAGCCGCGATGTTCCAAACAGGAAGTGATTGGAATAATGGCACCAAAGTCACTGAAACTTAAAGCTGGATTTATAACAACTGTGTTTACATTCTTTCATTTGCTTTGTGATATAAGCGATGGTGGGAACGTCTGCCTAGTTTTATTACTGAAAAGGAGACTATCGGCATGCAGTCACCATGTTTACGTTATTTCATTTACTTTGATAGAGAGCGAGGATTGCAGTGTGCAGAAGGTTTGCAGTGGAGATGGCTATGTTAGATGTGTGTTGTTGAAAAGAAGATCACTTAGTCGTTCTTAAAATTCCTTAATGTTTTTAGTAATGCTAGCGACGTTGACTCTAGGAATGGCTCTTTCAGTTGGTCGGTCAGTCAACCAGTTTGGTCCTGACTGAAATATCTAACTACTGTTGGATTGATTGCCATGAAATTTGGTACACACATTCATGTCGCCCTCAGAATGAATTGTAATAACTTTGGTGATCCCTTTTCATCTAGCGCCACCAGAAGGTCAAATTTCTAATTTGTCCAGTACTTTGGTTTATGACCAAATAACTGCAAATCAGCTGTACTTAATTTAGCGCCAGTTAGGAAATGTTAGCATGCTAACAGGCTAAACTAACATGGGGAACATAGTAAACATTTTACATGCTTAACATCAGCATTTTAGCATTGTCATTTTGAGCATGTTAGCCTGCTGACATTAGCGTTTAGCTCAAAGCACCATTGCAAGTACAGAGCTGCTAGCAGGTTGTAGACTTATTGTTTCACTCTCAATCTCCACCTGAAAATACATATACAAGCAGGCCAAGCTGAAATATTCGTAGCCACCGTTACCCTGACATTCATTTTTAAGGGAGTAGCATGTCAGCTACGATGTTGCTAAGGTGGCTATGTGCATATAGGCTCCGTAACCCCTTAACGGGCAATTATAATCTCCCTTCACAACACCATAGGAGAATTCGGCATAAATTAGTGAAATCAGTCCACCAAAGGGGGTATTGAGTATCTTTGGTTAGGCTATTTATTACAACATGCAGAGCTCCTAAACAAATACATTTTACTAAATTGAGGTAGTCTTGCCTCTGTCTTGATCACACAGCTCATATGTGTCAGACAGAAGGAAACTCTGTGGGGGCAGGAATGTTAGGTTGAATGTGAAACCTTTCAAAAAACAACCAGCGACACTCAAATAGTAAAGGTTTGTATACTTGGATGATGAAACTCTGAAAGTCAGCGCTGTTGGCTTGTGGACAGGACTGATTGGGGAGTTTATTTCACCTCATGTGTCCCCTTGAGTCGTAAATCTGCATTTAAGAATAACTTAAACTGTCTTAAGATATTCTGAGTTCCACACTGCATTTTGTTTCTGAAAGTAGTTTGCTTTCAGTAGTAAAAATTTAACACATGCTACTGGGGCTTCCTTTTCAACAATTTTAGTCGCTCCCTTGGCAGAGTTTTTGGGACTTTGTAAATCACTTTGAATGACAGCTGCTCAAAAAAACACTGACACCACTGTGTTCCTAAAGGCATAAACTGCCTGTGAGGCGATCTTGATGTTTCTGCTCGACTCCTACTGTAGCTGCAGCAGAAAACATTGACTCATTCCTTCGCCCTGAGGTGGAGGGTTGACTTCCATTCCTTTGGAAATACTTACATGAATACAAATGAAGATATTTAAAGACATCGGCATCTGCTGGCAAGACAGAAATTATGCACATAATGTATTGCTAGTGCAGAATCAGTGGGCGTTGTGGGGGTGTACTTCCAAGGGGTCAACTAAGACCATTTTAAAGCTTGTGCTGCTAAGAAGATTTGGACAACAACACATAACAAAATGACCAATCATGATGGCAGCGGATATGCTGGCTCATTTTCAGGAGTGTGGAGTGTCCAAACGATCCAGATGTGTTTACCAAAACCAAACACTTATTTTTCTCTCCTGTTCACTTCAGCTATTGACTGCTATTAGCAAGGCTCTCTCCCAGGAAGCCAGGATTAGTTCAATTATTGTTCTCTTACAGAAAAAAAACACCTCATTTTACCCTTAAATTGGATCCCCTAAACAAACTGTTTGTTTCCCCTTGCATAGGCGAGAGTTTTTCATCAAAGCATTTTCTCTCTGAAACAAAAAAGTGAATCAAGCTAATAAATGAAGTGTTTTTCCACTGCCAACACCATTACATTTCCACTTCCTGCCTTTCAAATCCTTTTCACAATGTTGCATCTCTGACAAACATCAGTTTATAACTCAGCTTTTGTTAATGATTTACAAAGAAGAAAGAAATGCTTCAATGGCATTGACTGCTGTAATTGTTAAATTACTCCAAAGTTAAATGCCTATAATGCCTGCAACATATTCAGAGTTCACTGTCAGAATTTGACTTCTGTAGTGTTGGATTTGTGACTTTTTTTTCTATAAAACACTGATGCGAGATGGTGAGTATAATGTTGCATAAGTGTGGAGGGAAGGTGGTGGACCTGTAGCGAAATATTAGTTTTTTCAGCCTCAGACGCATTCCTGATTATCATTAAAGACCACCAAAGAAAAAAAAAAAAAGGTACACACCTGAGTGAAGAAAAGAAACAAAATGCAAGGCAGAAAGATTAACTTTTGAAAAAGTACATAGTTCGTGACATTCTAGATGCAGAACTGGGGACACCCATGAAAGCATTCTGCTTGTATATAATCAGGCTGAGAATAATAAATCTCACTTTGTATGTATTCCCATCGCTCCGCTCAGTCCTCAACCTTTCCCGCTCTACCTGCATGATGGAGGGTTGTCTTACACAGCTCTTCCAGGCAGGCTGGCAGGCAGGCGGGCAGGAATGGATTTCAAAATGGCTCTCTCGGTTGCACATGTATCACCTGCCTGGATGAGACAGGCAGCATATGAAAAAGCTCTACTTGACATAGAAGGTGATAAAGATGTGAGAATATTAGGAGGGCGACGTGACCCAGCACCACAGCTGGTGAGCCACAGGTTCTATCTATTTTGTCTACTAAAATTGCTGTTTAGAAAATTTGTGGAAATGTTGTGGAGTTTGTGATGATATTACACAAATATGAAGCTACCACCAGCAGGCAGTTAGCTTCACAGACTGAAAACAGGGGGAAACAGCCTGGCCCAGTGTAAAGGTACAAAAATCACTCTACCAGCACCTCTGATGCTCACTAATTAACAAGTTATATCTCGTTTGTTTAATCTGTTCCAGAATATTATTGTTATTCCAGGAACAGAGAATCAGCTAAAATGCTGGCATTCGATATTTCCCTTTGCCTTTTCAGTAGTGACCACCTAATGTAGTTTGTGGTTGTTGACATGATCTGGATGTCAGAAATGTTTCGTAAGTCTCGTATAAATTCTCAGTTGATCAGCTGCTGTAATCGGCATGGTGTCCTGATTTGCCGAACTGGGTTTTGATGGAAAACGTGGTGCAGATTAGCGAAGAATATCATGAAGTGCTGTGATTATGGCTGTCGGGTAGGCTAAAGTGAAGTCATTTGTTTCCATTTTGATTGATTGCCATGAAGGAGTGAATCCAGCAGACTTTATTACCTGTGAAATTAACTGTGATGAATGAGTTCTGGACGGTGAATTGCCCCCCCCGAGTAATATTTCCTCCCTTTGATGAACAATGCTGCAAAGTCTACACCAGACAACAAAATCCAGCGGTAGAAAAAACGGGATCCATAAGCTAGACCGTTAACGTGGTGGAACTGATGAGGGAGTGCTGGATAAACTGTAATGCATAGCGGAGGCTTTTGATTGTTCACATCTGACCTTTGTTTGAGGTGCTTCTCACGCGTTTTTGCCTTGTGGATATTGGCCGCGGCTCAGCTTGGTATCGGCTGTGATGATGAAAACTTGCAGCTTTGAAAACATAAGAGCGAGGGAGGGGAAAAAAAATGGAGACAGATCAATGATTCCCCTGAAAGCTGAAAGAAGCAACAGAGATGGGCTAAAATTTCACGGCCTTTCACTGACTTCAATCATTCAAGGTCAAGTGGGGTTTAAGAAGTTGGCTGGGGGATCTTTTCTTACTGTGGATAAGGCACCTCGACCTTTCCAACTTTTTTTTTTCTCTTCCAGTTTCTCCCTGTGGTCCCTGAGGTTAAAACACTTCAAATTTCATAATGGAGGGAGGAGTTTCTACCCAATCGCAGAGATGGGATTTTTCCTTAAGACACAGACAACTTAGACTATGCCATATACCCCTTATGAATACTCCAGAGCCTTATTAGAAGCCTGTTATGGTAATATTCAAATCTTCCGGGTGCCCAAGTCAGCCCATATCCAGCTAAAGATGGATTAAGGTTGCTATGGGTGTTTAAAAATAGTCGCCCGAGGTTCACACACACACAAAGCAAAGCTGTGTTTTTCTCACACTGATAAGGTCTTACATAAAGAGTGGGTGTGCTGCAATTACCGATCCAAAGCAGCCCTCAGCAGATGCAGGTCTGACTGAGGCGAAGAGGATCTCTGGCTCTGAAAAACAGGCCCTGGATTACGTTCACGGACACTTCACCGCTACAAAAGCCGGCACTACCCTGTTCTGCTCAAAGTGCATCGCGTGTAATTAGCAAAAGTTTTCACTGATGCTAAATTTAGCCTGAAAAGGGGTAAAGCTTTGCTCCAGGCATGCCTTGAAAATCCATGTAAATATTTCCCATGTGATGTGTTTCTGTTCTGTGAGGACGAGGAGAATTCATTCCACCCATTTTTTTTTCTGATTACTGTTCTTTATTATATGTATACAGCCAAAGATAATGACATTATTAAAATCCTTTTCACTTTGTCACTAGATCCTCTAGAGTCTAATAGAAAACACCACACAGAAAGTGGATGTCATGACCCTTCTCATTGAAGTTTCACCCTATAGTCACGAATCCAAGCATTTTCTATTTGTCTGCATGAATCAGCTCCATTTCCAAGTGAATCCTGGCTTTGTCTAGTGCTGCGTACAGTTCACAGACTATTCAGTGTCCCTGTGCTGCAGCAAGGATCCAGTGCACTTCATTGATATACAACAGTGTACAGGGAGAGCAGGGCGATGGGAGTACACTGCACCTTTCTCTTATGGGAGTTCAGCTTCAGATGCTTGGCTCTCGCAGCACACGATCTTACCTTGGGCTTTTCATCCTCTGTCAGATCGCACCACAGGGGACTGCATGGCATTGCATCTTTGAAGGCCACCTCTCTACATCAAAGCAAGTACCACATGCTTTCAACAAAAAATTCCCACCTCCCTGGTGGAGCCGTGGTCCCAGAGACAGAGTGGAAGATGCAACAAGCTGATCAATCATTTATATTAACAAGGGATCACATGACAATGTGTAATGTGAAAGTAGTTGCTTGTAGTGACAAACCTGCAGAGAATTATAGCCCGACTCTGCAGTTCCCCCGAGCTGTTACTGTTTTGGTTCATTCTCTCCCCTCTCATCAGCCCAGTTTCCAGCCACACACAGGCAGCTGTATCCAGCAACAAAGCTCTAAAAACCCAAATGCATGCTACCTGCCCAGCACCAAATGCCATATACAACAAGGTTAGCAACTAGACGTTAAATGCTCCCTTATGTTCACCAGCCAAAGAGTCAGATAATCTACCAAAAGAAAGACTAAAACATTGAATACTAGACTGTCTGGTGGCCAAACGCAACTCAAAATGAATGTCAATGATGTTTTAATGTCTGCTGGATGTTTAAATAGGCAACTGTTTTGCAACATGTTCCGCATAAAAGACTTTATAAGGTGATAATATGTCAATGTTATGTTTACAGCTTGTTGTGGTGCCCCCAAGTGCAGCACAACAAACTTATTGCAGCTTTAAAGCTAGTGGGATTTCAAACAAAAACGACAAGACCACGTTAATGATAAAACGATTAGTCAATAAATTGATTAGGCCAATGGACAGAAAATCAATCAACAACAATTTTGATAATCTATTAATCATTTAAATAATCAAAAATGGCAAACATTCTTTGGTTTCAGCCTCACAGAGAAAATCAACAAATCCTCACATTTGAATTATATCATTGTAAACTGATTTTCTTTGGGTTTCGAATTGTTGTTCGGACAAAACAAGCAGTTTGACAATGTGGACTTGGACTGTGGGAACTTGTGAAATATGGAGGACTGAAACTGCCAAAAATAAATGAATAAATGGCTCAATTCATAAATTAATATGCCATTAAATGCATTAAATATAATATTAAAAATAAATGTAGGCATTAAAGAATTGATTAATCAATGTCATAAATTGATATCTGTTTTAATTTGCTTCTGTATTTATTTGCTTTGTATAAATTCCCCTATTTATTTACTTTCCCATTTAATTTTCCATTTTATTTATTAATTTATTCATTTTTAAATTAATTTACTTATTTCTGTATTTATTTCTGTGATGGGCGTTTTTCATTATTTTCTCTCATGTTAGAGAATACACAATTAAAAATAACAGTCATCTGATTAGTGAACAATGAAAACAATTCTCATTATGTTATATCTTAAAAGGTGTAATGTGAAACAGTTGATATGAGGAAGTAGCCAACAGTGTGAAAAAAATCAAATCTCCTGTCATTGTGGCCAGCCAAAAGATCTCTATCCACTGCTTTATTATTATTTTTACCTCTATGATTTAGTTGAATGATGAAAGTGTATTGTAGCTACTGACCCACTGTCGCTTTAATTATGTGTGCCTCGTGTTTAGATCCATTTATTTCAAGGCTACATGACTAAGCTGTGGTTAAATTTTGCCAACTGCCTTCTCTTTGATTGGGCAGCACAATTCAGTTCATCTGTGCAGGCATACACCAATATCAGAGCTATTTATTTTTTTATAATGCATATTTTATTTTTTATTCACAGTCAGGGAGAGAGAACATTTTGGATTCTGACAGAGGCAGTTTCTCAATTACAATAGAGTCTCCGTGGGGGCATACATGTGAATTTGGCCCATTTTGGGCTCACGGAGTAAAGTGAAAATGGGAGAATATAGTTGTCTGTCCTGAGGACAATTATGATAGATAAACTCTCAAAGAGATAGCACTCTATCTGGATGGCGTGTGGTCAAAAAGAGAAATTAATTCTTTCAGAGGATGATTAGTCAGGCTGTTTTTGATGAATTGGAGTGGGAATTATGAATGCTCTGCTTTACTTTAGAGATCTGTTAGTTAATTCTAGTAGTACTCTGTGCTGATTTCAAGCAGAGCCAAGCGGTTTTGATGATTTGTAATGGCTATACATACCCCAGCTTTACATTATCTCACTGGACGTGATAAGCCATTCATTATAATTTTGGCCCATGCGGTACTAAGACATTTGTATTCCGTAAAACAAATTGTGCCCGTATTTCATTACCCAGTACAAACTTTTTATATCAAATATACCATGCACCACTCTCTAGTCAGGATATTTTGCTCACCTTGGCCTATGATCAATAAATAAAGCTTTCAGGGGACAGAGTATTGGCTAAAACTGTTTTGACACCTTATTTAAGAGTGTGTTTGCCTCCTGCATGGCGGCAACATGCTTTTTTTTCCCCAGCAAGTGTCTGTTGGAAATCCCCTCTTTCTAAAGTAAACAGATGGAGCGGGGACCTCAGGTGGATACGGAGGTATTGTTATTCTTTAAACAATAAGATCACACCCAGGGACGGAAAAAAACACACAGCTGGAGGCGCTCAATGACTCAAACTATACCTACAGTAAGACATTTTGTAGGGAAAAGCAATGTGAAAAATAGCTGCTGCGAATGTCACTGTGCTTGGTTTTATAAATTGCATGCCCATATGTAATCCATTGTAATACATGACTGCCAAGTACCCTTGTCCCTGTGGCAGGGTTTCTATTTTGTGGACGTGTACTTGGTTACAACAAACTATTTCCTGAAGTCCCGCTACCACATTACACACAGAATGACAAACACTGTTTCCTGCCATCATTGATATTTTATGTTTTGTCTCTCCAACTGAAATATTTGTCACAGCCTGTCACGCTGTGGATTTTGGCCCGAGGCTCTGCCATTCGTCGCCGTTCTGACACAAATCACCGGATTAGCAATTTACATTTACAAGACTTTGGGCTTTGCAATGGATTGATAAAGTTTGTTTAGTATTACACTTCAGTAACTTAACAGCAGCTAATTGACTGTAAACTGAGATGGGAAAGTCATTTAAATTCACATTTGAATTTTTATTTTGTCTACCTACAAGATCCTGTTATTGTCAGTCAGTTGTATAACAGAGACAAGTTATGCATTATTTAGCAACAGCATTCAGTTCTTGTTTTGTTTTCGTTATTCATTCAAAACCCACTTTACAATTAATTTACAAACTTATCTTTACTCTGACCTAATCTATAATTCTCTATCAGACCTCTGGAAAATATTTCCCTGAACCTATTTTCAAAGCCTGAGTATGACTCTTACGGGACTATTGAATGACGCATTTTAAGGTTTCTGATTCAAACACATGTTAGATTAGAGAGATTACAGATATTTCATGTGGTTTTCTGATGATTTACATCATCTCTATCTTAAGATTCATCTCCTGCTCTGCTCGTGTGCTAATCAGGCGTGTGACACGAAGATATGACAAGTCTAACATTGTAGGTGACTCGGTTGTGGATGTTATTGCATATAAATGAAGGGATTCAGGCCCTCATGAAGAGTAAACAAGCAGAGTGCAGTGTTGAATTGAGGATTAGCTGCTTAAAGATTTCCTTTATTGATTGTGGCTCTGTATTAGTGAGGGGGGGCATCTCTTTTTCACTGTGCTCCTCAGAGTTCAAACTGTGTGTCCAGTACTGTGATGTCTTTTTATTGGATTTTATTTTGCTATTTAGCTCTTCTGTTTATCTCAAACTAACTGCTGTTACTGCTGCCAATAATGTAAAGCACTACTACTATCCAGTTATGTTAAAGGGGTATTCCAGTGGTTATCCAGTATCAACAAGCCCTCCAACCCATATGACCACATAGGTCATTTGTTCTTAACCTCTAATACGACCCACAGGAGTGTACTGTACCTTTGTTAACGTTGCAGTTTGGTTAGGTTTAGGCAGCAAAACTACTTGGTTAGGTTTAGGAAAAGATGATGTTTTGGGTTAAAATAAGTAAGTTGGTAAAGTTAAGTTACATGACGTGACTTACGTCATGTTAAAGTAAGTCAAGGTTGACTTTTGGTTTCACACGGGACATGAACAGTGGTCTCCTGGGTGTCCTGTGTCGTTTGACCTGTCCATCACCATGACCTCCTCCGGACTTTGTCGCTCTTTATACTACCTCACCGGACTTCCGCCTTTGCACCAGTCATAATTACTATGGCCAATAGAGGCCATAACAATGAAAAAAAGAAGAAGCAGGATTCTTCCACAGACACAGATGGGCTTCCATCCATCCATCCATTACCTATACCGCTTATCCTGTAGAGGGTCGCGGGGGTGCTGGAGCCTATCCCAGCTGACATAGGGCGAGAGGCAGGGTACACCCCAGACTGGTCGCCAGTCAATCACAGGGCCGACACACACAGAGACAGACAAACATCCACACTCACACCTACGGACACTTTAGAATAATCAATTAATAATTCAAACTACAAAAATTAAGTTTAGTCTCCTAGCTAATATCAATAAAATAATGGGACTTTCTAGCATTTAGTGGCCCAGAAGTTGTACGCAACCACATCACTTCATCATCTGATCGAAATCACATCATCTGTCAAAAAAGCAAAGAATTCACTCCAATCCTCTGTTAAATGACAGGCTGAAACCATCACTTAAGAAAAGAAGCTGATTATAGAAATGGTTCTGGACTGGAAGCATTTAAGATGACCTTGTTTTCTCTGGTATCAACACAAATTCACATTCAACAACTAGATTGGGAATCTAATCTCACACCTTAAACTCCCCCCCTACACTGAGAATGAGTTTACCTTTCATCGGCACACGATCAAGCAAGGGACCCAGACACGTGGACGCAAAATTTGAACATTTCCATCAAAGACAATTATTTAAAAAGTAGAAGAACAGAAGAGTGTATAGAATAGTATCTCTGCGTCAGACCTTCCCTGCCTCGTAAATGCCAACATCTTTAAAACTCCATGCCCACAGTTTGTAATGCAGGCTTTCTGTTCAAAATGTGTAGTCTCCAGAACAAGCTGAGGATGATATGATTAGGGTTATTTTGTCAGACGTAGAAGGTTCAAAACTGCTATATTAACATATAAAAATGTCCAATTATTTACTTAAAATACTACATTTTGACCCCCAGAGGGACTCAGAGAAACATGGAAATCATACTCACTTTCTCTTCACTATTGAATGCAAGTCCATTAATCACTCAGTTTTAGCTCTGATTAGGTCAACCATCCATTGTGTCAAACATTTAGCTCTCTTTGGCTATTATATATTCTTCACCATCCATGTAGTTACCATTTTGTTATACATGTTTTATCCAGTGGAGCTCAGTGCATGGTAGTATGAGTAATCCTTTCACATTATTACTTGATTTTAATGTCAACTCTTTCACATAGGTGATCATTTTGAGTTGGCAGTAATCATTTCAAATAGTAGGTATCTTATTCTAACCTTTTTGTCATTCATTTGTCTTTCTTTCTAAGAAATTATTGGACTGACGGGAATGTAGGTAACGCAACCACCAGAATGCTACACTTTCCCCACTTAGTATGACAGCAGAACACATTCTTGTTAGGTTATTTTTGGCATTAAAGCTTTGTAGATTTTGGCAGCCAAGAGAGTAAGACTTCATAGTTTTGATTCACCCCCATACAATTTCAAATACAAGGAAGGCAGAGAATACTGCCCTTTAAATTGTTGTCAATTTGTCATGATCTCAGCTCCTTGTTCAAGGGTATTTATTTTGTTTTGGCAGTTTGTTTTGTCATTTTACTGGTGGAATTTGTTCTCCTGAGCTGCCAACCCCCATATAACTATGACTCAAGCATTGATGCGGCATAACAAATGTGTCTTTGGTGCGTGGAACATTTCCCACTTTCATATCCTGCTCTGCCGTAAGACTTCAGTGTGTGTGTGTGTGTGTGTGTGTGTGTGTGTGTGTGTGTGTCTTCTCTGCAGAGATCCGTGAGGCCTTCAAAGTGTTTGACCGCGATGGGAATGGGTTCATCTCAAAGCAGGAGCTGGGAATGGCCATGCGCTCCCTTGGCTACATGCCAAATGAGGTGGAGCTGGAGGTCATCATCCAGAGACTGGACATGGACGGTGAGGCAAACACACAGCTTGGATTTTATTATCTTAAGTCACAAAGCACAGAAGCAGTTTGCTCTCTATTTGCCCACAAAACTGGACTGTAGTAGGCAGTAAAACCAGCGACAATAAATACCAACTGTTCCTCTTTTCCGCAGGCGATGGCCAGGTGGACTTTGAGGAGTTTGTCACTCTTCTGGGTCCAAAGCTGACAGCAGCTGGGTTGCCAGATAAGTTCAACGGCACAGACTTTGACTCTGTTTTTTGGAAGGTGCTCATTATTCAGTTACTCATTTCCTGCCTATTAGAGAGAAGACAGCTGTCACAGCTGTAGCAAACCTTCAAGTGCAAAAACATTTAGTTGCTGTATGACTTTAAAGGAAAACCAGTTTTAATTGCCACATCCACTGGGTCGTTAATGGGAGGATTTTAATCTTGGAGGTTTGGATTCCCTTAAGAACTGTGTCCTTCATCAAGACTTTGAGTTGATATCTTTGCGTTTTTGTGTGTGGCGACAGTCTTATTACTTAGAACATTAAAGTCAATTTTTATGTAAAATAGATATTAATTTATTTACAGACACCTCATTAGATAATCAACTGCTCACTTTGACAGTGGGATGAATTTAATGGGATGGCGCTCGTGTCAAAGACGCCTTTATTGTAGTAACGTGATAACAGCGCCAGAGTGTCTGTCAGAAAGTGAGGCTCCAAATCGAGTGTGAAAGAGAGGGGATTTATGGGAATTCTTGGTGCAGTCAGTATACGAAAGAAAAGAAGCACAACCAAAGGCACCTGCTGGGAGAGTCAAGAAACCCGAGGGACTTTTGCAAAGGCAGCATAGCTTCACATAACATCATATGTGAATAGTAGTCAAGCATTTGCTGCTGGATTGATCACACAGAGCCTCCGGTCACACTGGTGAGCTGAAAATGAGTAACATAGATGAGCTTTCCAAACAGGCACAGATCCTGGATTGGCATTTTGGCAGGGATTTTGTTGGTCTTAGTCATTCACAGATTCTTTATTTCATTTAACTCAAATTTTACATAATGCCAGTGGTGGAATGTAACTAAAGTACACTGAAAAACCAAACTTTAAAGTTACTCTACTACTACTACTTTTTTTGCTACTTTATACTGTATTGCTCCACTGAATTTATCTGACAGCTATAGTTACTTTGCAGAACACAATTTTACATAACATAAGCAAAACATATGATCGGCTAATAAAATACAATGCAGCATACTCCATAATGTGTACTTTTACTTTTGATATAGTATATTTTGGTTATACTTCTACCACCACTGCATAATGCAAAGTAGTATTTCTTAAAATGTAGTAAAACACAACATTTTAGCCAACATGTCACATTTTGGTCAGATGTGAGATTTCAATTGGTTTCTCCATCATATTAGTGACCCAATAATAAAAGGTAATCCAATATTAGCATTTCAAAACATCAATATTACAGGTGAACAAACAAACTGAGGACGTTTGAATAAAGTAATTTTTTTTTTGGTTAGATGTCAACTTAGTCAGAAGTTTAACTTTCTGTACTGTTATTCACTCTGCATAAAACTATCCACTTTTCCATATACTGCTATTTCTGCTGTTATTGTTCACTTCCTTTTTATGTGTTATGTGTGTGTGCCTTCATACTGTATGCACGTGTGTGTTTGTGGTATCGCGTCCGCCAGCCCGTGTCCATGTTAATGTTCAGTTATGTGTGTGTATCTCCAGTGTGACATGCAGAAGTTAACGGTCGAGGAGCTGAAGAGGCTTCTGTATGACACCTTCTGTGATCACCTTTCCATGAAAGACATCGAGAACATCATCATGACTGAGGAGAACCACATAGAGAACCCTGAGGAGTGCCAGGTGGATATAGACAGTAAGGAAGAACCTCCTACACTTGAACAGACTTCTGCTATTTATGATGCACTTTGCATTTCAGGGATTATTTTGCATTTGGTGATATATTATTCCCATACCTGTCACATATCAATAACTGGCCAAAAATAGATGATGTAAATGCTATATTTTATGAGTGCTAAACATTTATTAGTGTTAAACATTAAAGGGTCACTTCACCCAAATAACAAAACTGAAAGTGATCCAGTACCACAAGGACTAAGTGAGAAAATATGTTTTTTAGTTGCCAATGCTCTTCTGCCACTGAGATATCTGCCAACATCCCAAATACAGTGGAGGTAAATATAATTGTATTTGGAGTGGTCAAAGCTGTTAAAATTAACATTTGAAAAGAGAGAGAGGTATGACATGCAACCAATGTCCTGGCTGGTATTAAATCAGGGACATTGCGGTTATGTTGAATGCGTCTTAACCACCAAAGACGCCCCTCCTTTTGAATATTTTCCAAACGTCATTATATCTAAGCTTCGAGCACCACAAATAAATTGTATTTACTTCCATTATATTAAAATCTTAGGAGGTGGATATCTTGAATAAATAAAATCAAAGCTATCTGCATGGCTAGATACTACTAGGGGTAAGTTAGTAGTTTGTGATTTGGGTGAAATTACCCTTTAAGATGCAAGCAGCATCTCTCCTTAAAACTGCATCAAAGATGATACAGCTTCTACTGGTCAGTCAGAACTTCTTTCTGGTCTCACTATTTTGTGCCAAAATCTAGCAACCACACAGGGAGAACTGTGTGGTTGAAACAGCAGCGATACCAATTTCTCCCATCAGCAGCTTCAATAGATCATGATGTACTCCAGCCAGTTATTAGCAGTGTGTGAAACGTTGTGCCCTCTTAGGCAGCTGTTTTGTAATTTGAGCAATTGTGCACAGCAAATGACATTGTCTCCTCTCCCCTCTCGCTTTCTCCTCACTTAAAAAAATGATCACACTATTGCTAAAACTCCATCCGCCTACACAGACTCTCCATGGAGAACCCCGTTCTCTGGAGCTCATTTGAAAGTCATTGTCAGAAATGCAGGAAATCCTTAACTGAAGTAGAAGTAGAGGCAGTTTAGGGAAAATGTCCACAGTGAAAAAGGAAATTACACCTCTTCAGTAAATTCCAGTTATTTTGTAATGAAGATGGAATTTTCCTTTAATGGTTAATTTATAGGATGCACATTTTATATGGTAATGTGTCTAATGTGTAGGTTTAATGATGGTTGGAGCCATTACAAACCCATTCTATGATTTACAATGAGAACATCTTTTCTTTTCTGTTGGAAAAGAAAAGACAACAGCAATGACCTCTGGAGGAAATAAAGATACATCAAAAGCCAGATCAATTTTAAGCAGTTTGAAATATCATCTATTTGGACACAAATAAGGTAAAACAGATATGAAAGTTTCTCTTTCAACATTTTGTGCCTTGGTTCTTACTTGAGATGATTCGGCAGGTATGCAACACCTTTTCTTGGAGCGCTGGTGTTTCGATGAGCATCCTTTAATATGCCAGTCAGGTGCCAATCCATTTGTCTGTTGTTCCAAAACTCCAATCAACATTTCAATCTAGATGCAGTTAAGCAGTGTATAGGTGTGAAAAACAAATCTTCTTGGCCGTGCTCATCCCTTATAACTGTGTTCATGTAATTGTAAGGTTTGGTGATGAGCTTTTTCATTCGGAAATTACTATCAGATATCTTTCAAGCATTAAATAACACCTGATTCAATGGACCTTAGGGTAATTTCTTTCTCCCCCCCCCCCCNCCTCCCTCAGGTTCCAGCCCAACGCAGCAAGTCAAGCAAACTTGTGTGCGCAAGAGCCTGATATGCGCCTTTGCCATTGCTTTCATCATCAGTGTCATGCTCATCGCAGCCAATCAGGTGCTGCGGAGCGGCATGAAATAGGAGCTGCGGTACTTTCAGCCTTGAACACCACCTAAAGGCTGCCTTACATGACTGAGGAGATAAAGCTAAAAAAAAAAACAAAGACAACAGACAATCGCACAGCTGTAAAACAGGCCAACATATGACTGCAGAAGAACTGGAGTCACCAAGGACAATACATGTGCAGGAATTTGTCTTGGTATCAGAGACATGCTGACAACTTGCAGAGTTTCAAGGACAACAGGACCTCACATACAAAGAGACAGCGGTGTGTTTAAAGCAGACAACTGACTATACATATCACTCTTCGTAATACAACATTTAGTATTCATTAGTTATGTGCATTTCAGCAGTGTTTTCAGTATGGTGGCAGCTATAGAGAGAAGTGTAGTGTCCAGTTTTGTATTTGTCCAGTGTACCATGCAGTTTATTATAAACGAGTAGAAAGAAATCTGTGAAATATTGTGGGTACATTGGAGAAAATGTATTCCTGAGGCTGGAAAGTGTTGTTATGTGTGAGGTCTGGAGTGCACAGCGTTGTGGAGATATTGTATGTGGTGCAGCATTGTTCAAAAACCACTTGGGAATAACAGTAGCTTGGTAAGAAACAGATGAAAGTGTTTGCAGGGAGGTGCATGTGATTGTGTGGATAGTTTTACTCATTCACAGGCTGCAGGGCTTCAAACTGAGAACGATGGAGCAGGGTGGAGCAGGTTAACAGCTCTCAGGAGGAAGGTGTTGAGGTCTGAATGGACAGGCTGGATATGCAGTAAACACTTGACTCTCTCTGTCTCCACAGCGGGGCTTTGCAGGCCTCAGAGGATGACCATCATCTATGCATGAAATGCATGGATTTAAACAGTTGTCTTGACACATTCGTAAAAGTTCTTATCAATGTATTAATCATTATGACTGTGTAACAGAGCTGTTTTCAATTACTTAATGACAACTGTGAGCAATTGTGTGTGGTGGGGGGGGTCAGCAATTACAGCAAAAGTAAAACATACAACTGCATGAAAAAGAAGGGCTGCTTTAGTACATACTTGTAAAAATTATTTTCGGGATTGCTAAGCTATGGACCTTTTGCCTTGCCGGGCGCCTGATGATCATCTCTCACTGCCACCGAAGAGCAAACGATTTCAACATGTATGCCACTCAACTATCTAAAGAATATGCATCGAAACTGATCCGGTTGGTAGTGCTGATACAAATGTGCAGGAATGTATTTTGTTCATTTTTTTTTTTTTAGTTCTTTTCCGTCTGGATGCGTTGCTATGGAGCAATAAATGTGTGTAAAATAGACATCACAATGCTTTGAACAGATGTGAATCTTCAAAAACGTTAGCAGCAATGGACCTACTAACTGTTGAGGGTTAGAAAATGTTCTATAGCACTTTTCAAATTAAGGATTTGGCAATACAACAGAGACATTGACTCTGATGTTCAAACAGGGGACAACCCTCTTTTTCAGTGAGATACAAAGATCAGACAGATGAGTGGAAACTTGGGTGTCAGAAGCTGCCCAGTGCATTGAAGTTTGACAGGGGCCAAATGGTGTAAACGGTTGCAATAAAACATTAATATCTGTGACGCACCACATGAATTTGACTGGGTGTAGTTTGGATTGTTGTGCATGCATTTGGGTAAGGTCTGTCACTATTGATGTGTATTGTACATAGAAACCAACTTCAACCAAAGCTTTGGATGGATCTGTGACGAGAGAACTGGGCCACATAACGGGAGCTAGCTTAGTAAACAACTTATAAAATTGATGTTCGAATTATTGAGAAGAAACCAGAACCAGAAGTCAAAGATTCAAACTTACCTGAAACCAGGTAGAAAAAAAACGTTTGCTTTAAAACCAAATTTGAATTCTTGACAGGGCCAAGACGTGTTTGGAAAGTCATAAAGGAAAAAAGCCCTTCAAAATGCCCTCAAAAACAAGACAGAGATCTAAATAATTCACATCTTATGCATATCCCTTTTTAGGATCGCTATTGGCAGCTCCACAAACTTGGATCTCACACAACAGCCAGAACCTCATAGAGGCACCAAAATTAGACTACCCTATCGCCCAGAGCCAGACGGGATAACGATTATCTGATGCACCCGGGCAATTTGTCAAAAGTGTCAACTCTGTCGGGAACACACTAAGAAAAAAAAAAAAGAAAAGAAAAGTCAATTTATTAACAAATACCTTTGTTTCCATTTTGCACTTTAAAATGTGCTGCAGCGCACAACAACTCACCGCCATGATTGTTCATCCATTTCCAGATATAATTTAGGCATAAAGAATTACTTTACCATAGATGTATCTATTTTTGTGAAAAGAACGTGATGGAATAGAATATTAACTGACTGACAAATGATACTCATTGTCATTAGTTTTCTATTATATCATTACTGAGGGAACATTTTCATGGGGAATAAAGTTATACCAGTAATTTGATGTGTTGCCTTATTCTTTGAGACACTTAAATACACATAAAAAATACACCAATCACGGGTTTATTATTTATCACCAGAGCAAAATGTACAAACCAATATTTATTCTTTTTACAGATGAAAAGGACTGTATGAACATGTTGATAGTCTACTGAATGTTCTATTTCCATTGTACTGTACTTTGATACTTGTCTTTGGATCTTATATCTTAGATCTTGCGTGATATCTGTTCATTGACTCCACCCGATGTTCTTCTTCTATGTCTGTGGAATGGTATTTCACATGAATAAAATCATATAACAACCATGTTATGTGCACCTGAAATCATTTTCGATTTGTCAGATCCTCAATTGGGGAGCTTGTGGTGACTCTATGGAATGGTGAGGATCAATTTTGCTGTATTGATTGACATCCTGACATTTCAGATTGGAATCCGTAGAAAGTGATGGATTCGCTGAATCCGTGGATTGCTTTATTCCATTCAGAGATGCCCTTTGGCTTAGCTCAGTGTTTTGGGCCCCATCTGTCACATTTATCCCAACAAAATCACCTCTTATATCTCTTATGTCCACTAGCAATGGTCAGGCTGTTCTATTCTGGCAGGAGACTGGCATTCACTAGAAAAATGCTACTTTATACATACTGCAAAATTGTCTACCTAAGTTATGTAGACAGACTCTGGTCATTAATATATTTGCAAAAGGTGCATTAAGTAATCAAGGACAGAGGCATTCCCTACAGTTGTGCCATTCCCCTGAGCTACTGTTGTCTGTAATGGCCAGTAAGGTAGGTAAAATCCAAGAGAAACATTGTGTGAGGCAGTAATACCTCAACATACAAATACTCATATAAAATAACACTGCATGTGCATTTGCTTTTTTGGGTGAAAAAGGAGACATCTCGGGCTTTTTAGCTGGTAAATGTTGTGATGAAACTGTATGTTGTGTCTCTTGCTCACAGCACCATGTTCCATCTTTGAGCTGCTGAAAATGCACGTAGGTGGTGTGAAGAGATTAGGAGTGTCTTGACTTGCCAGGAGGCAGACAGTTTGTGTCCCAAAACTGAGTTTAAACCAATATGCTGGAAATCTAAGCTCCCTTTGATGTAATTGTGGAATCATTGATACACTTTGTGCAATAGGATGATGTGTAGACACAACACTTGACAAAAGTATTTGGGTGGTCTTCACTGGTTTAAACAATGTAATGCTTTGTTTTTTACTGGTGTAACAATTAATGAGCCTCTACCAAAGAGCTGGCAATCCATTTGTCCATTTAAAGGTAAATGTCCATTTACAATCAAGGTGCACTTGAACAATCTGCATAGATATCTCTGCATTAATGTGAAGCCAATAAATAAAACCTTTACATAGAACATACACATGAGTTTTTAAAAAAAAACAAAAAAAACCAAGACTAACTTAGGGTCATATCTGAAGAGCAAAAAGTCATAATATACTGTACAGTGTAAATCAGACATATTCATCTGTGTATTGGATCCTTTTTGTGGTACTGTACAAAAGTATCGCTGCCTTGAATAAGTATTTCCTCTACACTTTCCTCTGGTCATACCTTTTGGGCAGAACTTGCACCGCCTCCAGTGGGTTAAAAAAAAAATCTTGCTTTGTTGAATCATTTCCAAATAAGTGACTGTATTTTTTGTAACATGCTTTTGTAAAATATTGTTAGCAATACTGTACTACCTTTAACATGGATGTACATCTCACCGGTCGAGGCAGATGACCGCTCACCCAGAGCCTGGTTCTGGTTCTGCTCGAGGTTTCTGCCTGTTAAAAAGGGAGTTTTTCCTTGCCACTGTCGCCTAGTGCTGCTCTTGGTGGGAATTGTTGGGTCTGTAAATATAAAGAGTCGATCTAGACCTGCTCTATATGAAAAAGTGCCCCGAGATAACTTTGTTATGATATGGCGCTATATAAATAAAATTGAATTGAATATCTCTCAGTGGTGGTACTGTACTTAAGTAGAAATTCAAAGTATTAGTACTTTACTTGAGTATTTCCATTTTATGCACCTTTATCCTTCTACTCCACCACATCTCAGAGGCAAATATTGTACTTTTTACTTCACTACACTTTAGTTACTTTACAGATTACAATTTTGCATACCCTTCCTGTCCAGTGAAGCAGCATTGCTGTAGCTCAAACTACCCAACAGTATATAAAGTAGTTAAAATTAGCTCAAACTTATACAACGATAGCAGTAAAATGCAATATTCACCTTCATGCAGCAGTACTATGAATCCAAAATCATCATATATAAAATAGTAAAGCACTGACAGGGACCATTTTACTGCAGAATGAATACTTTTACTTAAATTTTGCTGATAATACTTGCATACTTTTACTTAACTAAGGTTTTGAACACAGGACTTTTACTTGTAGTGGAGTATTTTCACAGTGTGGTATTAGTACTTTTACTTAAGTAAATGATCGGAATACTTCTTCCACCACTGACATATCTACCACTTTTTTTGGGGGTATGCATTTACATCATACCATCCTGTAAACCCGCTGAAACAAACAACATAAATATATTTACCTTTAAAAGAGAGTTTTCTGCTTCAAACTTTTGGAAGAAACCGTCAGAAGGTCTGGTTCTGAAATGGCACTGTCACCTGGGCTTTTATGGGCCTAAGACACTTGAACTGATAGTTAGACATGGCTCAGGCAGGTTGAGTTAGGTCCAACAAATTTTCAACAAGTTATCACAACTCAAAATGGGCTCTACCAAATGTAAAAATCATTAAAATTTTAATCTGTCATTTCTAAATTAATATCTATTCCTATAGGCTATATTGCACAGCGTCTGCATATGTTTTTCTATCTTCGCCACACAAGCCATTCATATCCCTTAAGTGTCAATTCTGCATACTAAGTTAAAAATGGGACTCACATTGCTGAGAGCGACAGCAACTGTTACATTCCTGTGGAATCAGACAACAGTATAGTGATTGATGTTGCATGTTATTGATGCCTCAAACAGAAATAGCTAAAAAGAAAACATTATGAGGCATGCTGAGATATACACATTACACATATATTGAAATAAAAACAACTAAATCATCCCTGTCCTTCTAGGAAAGTTCAACATAAATAAATATACCAGATTAGAACTACTCAAGACAAAACTTTATGTAAGAAATGAATAAAATATTTGCAATTGTAAAGAAAACCAAAATTCCTGCAGGGACAATTGTGTTGCAGCTTCTAGAATGCTTTTTCATGCATTATTCCATAGTAAGGAAATCACTATCAGTGAACAGATAACTAATAAGCATTATTTTGTGTGTCCTTTACCACATTTTTTCAACTTGATATGCTCTAGTTCCAAATGGCAGCACAAGCTCTTGCCAGAATGAGTAACAGTTTTGTCATTCCCAGAGGGAGAAGAAGTAGGAAAAGTATTTCATTTCATTTCTTTTGTCTCAACATTAATCAGTCGCTGAATGCCTCAAGGTGAACACTGGTAATCAAAAGGAAATAACTGGTATGACATCCATCTTTTTTGTGTGTGTTGCGTAAAAACCTTGGAGACACACCAAAAAAAGGAAAAAAATACTCAGCAAGCAGCCGCCAAGGACCGGCGAACCATTACAGTGACCTGCAGATCAATGGAGGTCAGAAAATTAAGTTCTGCATGAGCACATAAATCATAATGGAGGAAGAAGAGGCACTTATCTGTTTCTACATGGCGGTGGAGCGCCAAAGTCAAAAGCCTTGGTTTTTTTTCCAGGAGAGAAGCCAAATTTATCCCAGATTCCTCTGCGGGATCAGTGACTCACGTTAACTTTATTACTCAACTGCAGGGTTCAGAAAGAGCTCTATTGCATCAGTCCGTAAAGGGCTTTCACTGAAGTTCTGCATATCACCAGTGCCTCCGTGCACCCAGGGACGATCTCCCTCCTTGGCAAAGCTTAAATGCTTTTCATTTAAAAAAGTATATCTAGATGCTGCTTCAAAAGAACAAGCCAAGGTTTGACATGGTTCTTAATATGACTTGAAATCCAGAGATGGCATGAGCCCAATGGGTGGCAGAGAAAGGACACGAGAACAGGTTTAACAAAAAAAGATAATACCTTATAGCTATGTATCTATGTAGCTCTACCCTTAGAGGAAGTTTCGTTAATCTCATCACAGCTGCACAAACAAAATGGGCAACTGAGCATGTTTTCCTCTTTATCATACCTAAATAAGCACTAGAGCTAAGCTGATATGGTGCAGTAGCAGAAGTAATCAAATTTATTTATGGAAAGGAGCGAATTAGAGAGCATATAAAAGTTTGTTCTGGGGATCTCCATGTCCATAAAAAGCATATTTAAATGGATAAGCAAATGTTCACATGGGAGGACAATGATATTCATGCAGGGAAACACTAAATGTTAAGTTGCTTGATTGTTTGACAGTCAGGTGCATAATGTGTATTTGTGTGCAGATAGTGAATGTGCATGTAAATGTTTGCAAAGTAATGGATCGAAATGAAACTCAACCTTAGATATAAAGGCTGCCCATTGTTGCTCGCACCAGTTCTTTCAATTGTCCTCGCCCTCCTGGCCCTCTGAGCACAACAGATCATTATCATTTCCCAATAAGGTGCTAAACACATTTGCACTATACAGCTAAGTTAATCGTCAAGGGACTGTCTGTAGTGTTTGCCAATCACCATCAATTTGGACTGCCGAGGCTGCATACAGATTACTGACTTGCAGTCTATACATGCAGCAATCTTTACAACGCAGCAGTACTGCAATTTGTATCTGTGCATATTGCAGCATCAGATCACATTGTTTTTAGCGGGGACATTAGCAGTCACATCAGGCCACACTATGATTTCCCACGGAGAACGAGTGATTAAAAGCACTGGTTCTCACAGCAGTGGCAGAAAAATGAGACATTTCTCATCCATTACTGATGAGCCTGTTTAGTATCCATAGATGAAACCAGGGATCTGAGCTTATTAATGATTTATTCTTTTAATCTCAAATTTCAGTGAGGGCAGAGTTAGAACTGTTTAAATTAGCTTTTTCAAGTCATTTTATCACCCACAGTAATTGATAGTAAACAAAGGTGCAGAAAATTGAAACCATTTAGGGAAGTTCAGAGTGATCAATTGCACTGACCCAAGTTATTGTGGGCCACAAATGATTACACATCTATGTAAAATCAATCCACTTTACTTTCTCTATACTAAAGACACAAGGCTTTATGTGTGCTTGCACCACAAACCTAAAACATGCAGTGGCCATTGCTCAACCTCCCCCAAATATATTTATCATACTGTTACACCAAACTTTGACTCTCAGCCTCTTAGTCACAAAACAGTTTTTATATCAGCCAAAAGTTAGAAAGAGACAGAAAGATGAGACAACTCTTCCAAACACTTCTTCTGTGGGTTTGAGCACAAAATGCAGCAATGCTGAAAACAAAAGTTGGACTTTGGGACTATGGGTTCGACATGCTTTGCTGATTAACCAACTAATCCTGACTGAAGAGGGAAAGAGAGAAAAAAGAAAACTTTTTTTTTCAATAAATCTAAATGTTTGGTCAAAACTAAACGTCTTTAGTCAGGGTCAACTATAAATCAAGGCAGATATTTAATACCTCTGCACACAACAAAAGATTTCCGATAATCCTGAGGCTTTATGAATCTGCTTCATGAAGAGGGAAAAGGGGAGAGGCTGGGGGGGAAATAACAGAAAGATATCGGTCAGATGTTGAGCTGAACACAAACACACACACACACACACACAGTCTGTTGATAGCTTGTACAATCTGTATGTTAATGTTTGGCGCACGTAAACATGTTCTGCACAAACTTTTCATTTTTAGGACATTTGTTCCACACAATGAAACACAAAGAGACTATCGTCCCAATAAATACGAGAACCATAGCCATTTTAGCAAATCAACTAAAACGGCATGTTAACAAACAAGTTCCAATAAGCTTCCACACGGCCAAACATGAAGGCAGCTCATCTCCAGCCACTTTCCACTTAGAAATCACCAATCTCTGGAACAACATGTCCCTCCAGCTCAGGCTGCCACCCCCCTCCCACCCTGTGCCCCGTTCCAGCACGTTCACAGCTCAGGAGATGAAGAGTAATCATCAGACTTCCAGGAAATCAAACAATGTTATGTTATATTTCCTGCCAAGAAGAGATGTCATTCAAGCTGACCTGTAGGTCAGGGACAGTTTGTTTATGTGAGTGAGGATCTGGGGACCTATTTGATGCCATCAGTGCTGGACTCGATTGAAGCAGATGGAGCGCTCGCTGCTGATGTCGGGCCAGCTGCAGCTGCCAGAGATTTCAAGTTTTATTTTTTTATTTATGTATTCATATTTTTATTCATTTTATGTGTTCTTTTTTGACATGAGGAAGCTTTGGTGTTTTTGTTTTTCAGATATAATGTGGCAGAGCTTTAATGAAGGGTTTGCAATTGGATCACAAATGTCTTTTCTGGCTATGTTATTAAGAATCGGAAAATTAGAGAAATTTTGCGATTTAAGAAAAACCCAACATAATTTAATGGCTCTGGACACCCACACAGTAGTTAGTTATTTTAGCTGCTTAGACCTAAAGGTTTAAGTTGTGTGGAGCTCTGCTGGAAGTGCATGAGGTCACCAAACTCCATACTACTATAACTAATAAGTGCGTAAAAGACTTAACAAAACAAGAAAACTCCTGTACACATTCTCTGCATTTGCAGTGCTTCTCTTTCAGACAGCAGGGAGTGTAGTTTAACCCACCTTTCTGAGTAGGGAAAGGTCAGGAGGCAAGAGGAACTAGTCCAATGAACACATTTCTTGTCTCTTTAAGTCGATGAATAAGACTCTTGGTTAATGAAGTATTCTGTTGAAATACAACAATTGCTTATTATTTTGTACCGTCTTTGTACTAATTTTAAGATTTAACATTTTTAGTGGAATTTGGGGAAACCAGTCATTTTTGGAAGGCATTCAGTGAATAAGCAAGAGAACATTGGGGAAACTACCGAAGAAACCACCCTGGCAAGAGAAAATTAAGACCCCACAGATAGTATTTCAAGCATTGCGTGTGAACATCTCCAGCTTAAAAAAAAAGCAGTGAAAGAGTAAGTGGCCCCAAATTAACAGGAGAGTGAGGGAAAACATCAATCAAGAACAGCCTGTACGCGCCCACACACTCCCAAGAAGAGGTCCAATCAGCCCAAATAAGTAAAAACACCTGTGTGGTGTACCTTGTGTAGGAGCTTTAACAGACTGGAAATATGTAAACTACACAAAAAGAGTTTAGGTACCTGAAAAAAACCCATTATGATGTGGATGTTGATTTGTATATTAATTCACTTTATTCATTATATTCATCCCACATTCAGTGAGGTGTCTAAAAAGGTAGATTTGTTCTCACATTAGGGTTGCTGTCACATAAGCAACTGGCCTGTCAAAGTTGTGTGATTTCATCAAAAGTTATTTTAAACCCTAACGACAGTGCTTATGCATGAGGTACTGTAACTTTCCATTCGCACAAAAGGCTGAAAGGCACCCTTGTACCTAATGAGATCTATTTGGAGAAATGCCTAATCATTTCACCTTTACAAAGCTCTTAATTGAAAGCTTAAGGTCACAGCAAACGAAAGGCCACGGTTAGTCAATTTCATGAGCAGTTTGCAATGTCTTAAATTTAGGGAGCCTGGATCTCAACATTTAGAGCCGTGACCCTCTGAGTCTGCAGTTGTAGAGGGACCTGACTGTGTTGATGGCCAAAGGCAGGCAGAGGCTCAGTGGCTCTGTGCTGCAGAGGTGTCAGGCAGTGGTGCTGCAGGACGCGGTCACACAAGGTACTCAAGAATTAAAGAGTGACTACAGACACAAGGCTTTGTGTATTATGTATGCTTCCTCCACATATTCAAAATGTACAGTGGTTATTGCACACTTCACACCTCACTATTACTTAATATTTTCACAGGAAACTCCTGTCTCTCAAAGAACCACACAGATGATTTCCCCTCTGGGCTGGAGCACAAAATGCAGCAATAGTTTTATCAGGAAGCTGTGAAAAAAATGTGACTACAGTATTTGCAACACTTTGGGTTGCAGTTTTGTGTGTAAAGTGTGAGTGAAATGTAAAGAAATTTGTGGCCTGTGTAGACAGCAGTATTGTATAATGGAAGCGAGATAATTCTATGGCTAACCTTCATACTAGACCTAACTCAATCCCTAATAGCATGGACACTGTATTGTTCTGCAATTATTATTTCATTGTTGTGCCTTTTTCTTTTTTTTTTTTGCTTTTCTGTTTACACTTCTATATCAGATCTGTGCCCCATTTTTCTTTTTGCCATCAGTTAATGTTGCGTTTCTTTTCTCCATCAGCCTGACGGAGCAGTGCAGCACACAGTGCAGAATTGGGGGAATTTTCCGCTAGCATTCAAACCAAAACATCATCATTGCAGTCTCTTCTGGCCATCATGTTGCAATGACTTACAGACATATTCTTAGTCTCACTGTTTGTTTTTATTCATCTCAGTGCTACATTTCCATCATGGTCCTGCCCGTCAGATTCCAGTGTGTCATGTTGCTGTCTGTCTCTGCAATTGTCTTCAGTGGTATTATCATTCACGTCATGGTCATGGACCGGAGCCAAGAGCTTGATTGGATCAGGAGTCACCGAACTTCCAGTTTTAATTGAATTGAAGCTGCTTTCTCCCCAGGAGTCTACCAGTGGCCCGTGGGCAGAAAATACTAAGCAGAGCATTAAGAATATGCATGAGATGGCTAGGTTGCATTAACTGGAGGCTTTAAAGAGGTTAAAAAACAGTGAATATCAATGCATTATTTTTCTTTGACATTTTAGTAGTCAGAATACATGTGGCTTAAATTCAGCCTGAATAATAAAATATATACAAACCATTACTTTGGAAACTATACAGCCTGAATAAATATTTCATGAAGAATGTGAAGATAAATGCGGCGCTATGAGATGGAAGTTGTGCCCTCTTCTGATCATACATTTTTAATCTCTATATCTTCATTGTCAAATACTTTCCCCTTTTTATCTCTTTGATGTGCTGGGCTTCACATGAAGAATTGTCAGACTAGAAAGCAGTTATTAGTTTTCTTTCAAAAGCCTGGCATCACTCTCCGCCATGTTTTCCCTCAACTGTTTGTCAGCTTGGAGGCAGCCTGATCATCCGGCTAACTATCACAGTTAAAACATGTTTTCCCATAAGCGCCTGTGGAGAATTCTCAGAAGCTAAGTGGCTTCCGCTTCTGCTGTTGCTGCCCCTGACAAAAACACAAACACACAAAAAATAGAGTTCACATGAGATTAATTATTGGGGAGTTAAGGGTAATGAGTCATTTTTCCTGAATAAATTATCATTATTCCAAAAATTAATTATAATTTTTGTGTATTTGCACCACATGCATCACACCGATCAATTAGCGAAAAATACTCTTATCCTCCTGGAATCTCACAGACCAAAAGCTTTAATACTTGTGTCAGAACACACCTTAAAACGGATATCAGAGTCCCACCTGAATCAAACGGCTGGCAGGCCTGCGACTGCTTCATCCCAGCTTGGAAGTGGAACTCTGCTGCTCTGCTGTTTAATAGAAGGGCCCAAAAGAGCCTTAGTATTTATATTCATATCGTCAAAATTTATTTTGAGAACAAAGAAAGCATTAATCAAAAGCCACAAATGGCAGGAGATTTAATTGAAAACTTCCAACTTCATACAGAATATACAATATAAATGTGAGGTCTGAGAACTTAGATTCAATTCACAATGAGATGAAAAAAATCCGAAATTATTCTTGACCTCTTAAGTAATACACCATATAGAAATTAGGTTCATCCCACCTGTTATTCATTTTAACAGAAAGCACTGGGACATTTTCCATGTTTTTGGAGTCCAACCCCATAAAACTTTAAAGTGATAACCTTTGTTAAACAGCAGCCACTGTGGCTACAAGATGCAGGAAACTTTTCCCTTTACTTTCCAAGATTCTTTTGAGTCAGTTGCTTGAAAGATATCATTAGGCAACCTGAGTTTGAGTGAGTGGAATGGGAGACTCTCCACAAACCACTACAAACTGCAAAGCAAGGTTCACGTATGACCGACTAAGACAACCAAAGGTGTCAGTAGGCTACTTTTTGGTAGCCTTGCTAGCTTTTCTACTTTTACTGTATAACGTCAGGTAAGCAGTGAAGAAGCGCATAACACAACTGTCACAGAAAAATGTGTAAAACGCTCTACAGCAAAGAGAAAAACATGGTAATGTTTTTTTTAATCAACCTACCATGTATTTACAGTAATTTTAGTAGTAAGCTAACACACTTCAGTGGTATTGTAGTGAAAAGACAAGCAATATTTTGATTAATCAATCCCTACTGAAATGTGTCCATCGTAACATGTTTTAGATGTTAATATTGTCAAACCCACAGCCAGTGTGGTATATAAGTTAACATTGTAATAACAGCACACACAGCCAATAGTAGCAGTAAATATGCTAGCTATTAGCCTGCTAGCCATAGTGCTATCTTAGCTACCCCCGTCGGTGACATGACCCTCACATTGTAGATCATAGCAGTCCGTTGAGAGTGGGACCACAAGCAGGAAACAACAAACATGTCTCCTGTTGAGGTACAGTTACAGTGTGTTTAATTCTTGATTTACTTTTATGATAAAACCACTGAAATGTTTGTGACATGCTAAAATGTGCCAGTGTAACTTTAGTCAGTTACCTAGCAATATCTATCTTAAGTTTGCTGACATTAGCGAAGCTAACCACACATGCTTTAAAAATTGCTCTCCTTTGGGTCTTAATTATTAAGCATTTAGCTCGATGTGCAGTTGAATGCATAAGAAAGCTACATAAGAAGAAGCTACGTAAGAAAAAACATCACTATAGTCTATAGCCTCTCAAAAGCATGCTTCAGTTTCTTTACGAGCGCAGGAATGATATTATTTCTATGCTGATGCAAGAAAGACGGTTCATGTGCGCAGTCCCTGCAATCAAGTGAAGCGCCCTTGAGAGAGCTGGTTAACCCCCACCTGCTCACTCAACGACAAGACCCTTCGATCATCAGACACTGTCAGTGGCTGAACTGTAATTTACACCTGCTCAAGTACGATGTTTTTGTCATCTGTTCGGTTATGGATTGAACTATGGGTCAGAGCTGTGGGTCTGAGTGGTTGTTGCCTCACAAACCTTGAATTATTGACACGTAGACCTACAAATCAAATCAATGGGTTTGGCAAAAGAAGCCTTTGACTTTAAAGCTGCAATATAGGCAATGTCACACTGAATGAAAGCTGGAGATAACTCTAGGTAACAGTTTGAAATTCAGTGTCTGGAAACTATGTAATGTGAGTAAATTCACCACAGCATGTTTTGTGTTTACCAACCTGGCTAGTCTGGGATCATTTTATGACTATGGAAGCTAAAAGAGACAAAAGCCTGTGTTTCTTTTGGATGAAATGTTTGGTCACAGATTTTTTCGGCAGTATTTTGGTTTTCATCCATCAGTTCTGCTGCCAGTGACCATGACCAATACCAGAATTTCATTTTGGCAAATAGTGACTCCACTGGATCTCATTGAAAGAGATGGGGTGCTTTTCTCTTTTGCACTTCATGCAGGTGCCTTCTGCAACATATCTTACCTTGGTAAACATATTGTTGTAATTGTCCTTTAACTGAAGGATCACTGGCTTAATATCCACCACAGCTAAAGCATCTATCAGATTGTCTATTGTGTTCAGTGTCCTTGACTACTGCTCTCTGATTTAGCTGTTTCAGATAGGCGTTTCCCACACTTTAAGTGTTACAGTCATACTACTACTTGTAGAATTCACCAAGGCCAAGGGATTTGCCAGGCAGATGGATGGCTTTTATGGTGTAGTAAAATTTAACCTATGGTAGTGGGGGATTTACAACTTCTAATGCTGGATGGATGGATGGAGTGACTAGGTTTGTTGGCAAGATTCCTGGCTAGATTTTTGTGAGCAGAGAAGAAGATAGCTGTAGCCAGACTGGAGTAACTTCTCTTCTGCCTAAAACGGTGGCTGTTTCATGGGAGCTCTGGGAAGGCTGTGCAACCCTCCAAATGCATGTTACATTTTGTTTCTTCATTCATTCACTTGAACACGTAATGTTTTATAGACATAGATTGACAACGTGATTGAAGCTGGTAGCGATTGGGTGCAAGACTTTTGTAAACTGATAATTCCTCATCTTTATGTACTATGGTGGTTTAATGGTTGATTATCCTGGTAAAATCAAGAAAATTGAAATTGGCACCACTTGGCACCACAGACAAATTTATTTCATGTAGACATGTGATTCAAATTGTTAGTCAGTACTTGAACGTGGGGGTTCATTCTTGACTTGAAATATTACCGTATGTGTAACAAAGTAAATGTTAAATTATGTCAAATTATTTTGTTACACATTAATTAGTATTGTTTTTACATGTATGTTTGACTGAAGCCAGATGTTAATATATTGAAATAATATTGTATCATGTATATTTTTGTCATTAATATTAAATATGTTTTGCACATGTCATCATATTACAAATCTTGTCCTTTGAGGTCAACATTTACATAGAGTCTCCAGTTTGTAAAAACATAGATACAGAACTCAGTCAAAGAACAACATGGACAGAAAATAAGTGTTATTTCCTTTTCCTGCATATACAGTACACCGCAGGTGCAAACCCAGCCTGAGCTCTTCAAAAGATTAGAAATCCAGCTCCCAGAGTGAAACAAACCTCCCTCTTATGTAAGGAGCAAATTCAGGTAATTTGCAAATGGTTCTATTCAAAAGCCTCTCAAATTATAGCAAAATAAAAAATAACCCATAAACTCAATATAACAGCTTTTATGTAGTTTGCTCTGAAGGTAGTACATTCTCCTGTGTCATCAAACTCTACAGATTTAATACTGTTGCTCCTGATAAAATATTCATCTGTACTGTATTGGTGAGTGGCCATTTAAACCAGCGGGAGAAGTGAATTACCCTGCCATTCTCCCTCACCCAGGTAATCAGACCCAAATTGAAAATATCCAGCCACCAATTTCAGTTTCAATATTCCCTGGCTGCCGGTATGATGTCACATTTTCTGCGGAGCCTGCTGGCTGTAAAGGTGGAGACAATATAAGTGGCTTATGAATGAGATTTGAATTTCATGACCCAATATCATTGAGTCAGTAATTGGGCAATATGTATTCTGTACCCTTAAAATGCACTTCCGCACATTCTGGCTTGGGTGAGGAAGCATTAGGGTCATAGGAATTGCGTCTAATAATGGAGCCATACATGTGTTCCCATCAACTTACATATTGCTATTTCTTTGAAGATGTCAGGTCCTATTCTATTCGCCATATCTGGGGAAATGAGTAAGAAAGACTGAACAATGTCCCAGAGGATTTAGCGGTAGGCTCGCAGCTTGACACTCCCTGCAGGCCTGCACAACTGAGGCTTGCAGTATTTTCCTTTAGTTGCTAATGGAAACAAGTTATGGAGGAATAGCAGGGGCCTGCAGAGGTGGGTCAGTTGTGGAAGTGTTACTGATTTAATTTTTAATAGTTTAGCAGATTCAGATTAAGTTAAAGGTCTGGTTTACCAAAATTTCAAAAAACCCTTTTTTCATCTCTAGTTAGTTTGCACAATTACAACATCGTGGCAAATGACACACAATAAAACTAAATAGATGTTGTAGGGGTAAGCTCAGTATCCCTAGGAATTACATCCATATTGGATGATTCTTCACCTCATGATTAATGTCCAGTGCCAACTTTCGCGCAGGAGACGGGATTTTTCCTCCTGAATTAACATTCACATTTGTATTAATCGTAATCATGATCTTTTTCTAACCTCAGCCAAGTGTTTTAGTTGCCATATCTCTCCCTAACCTTAACCATAAGGTAGCCATGCACAGATATTGTAGGAAGTCAAAAGTTTAGAAGTGTACATTAAATGGCAAATGGAATGAATGTAATCTGGGGTTTTGCATTATTCTGGCAATAGTGTTGGCAGGGGAGGAAACACACCAAGGGGCTTATACAAAATCCTACCCGATACAAAAAACAAAACAAAACAACATGAACAACAAAAATGAGATAAAGAAACATTAAAGAAACCTAAAAAAGCAACAAATAAGTACCCAAGCAGATAGTTTTACTTTTCCAGGATTTGAGAAATCTGTCTCATATTTCTCCGTTAATACAATAAAAAGGTGAATAGAATATTAATTATGGTTCTCACAGCAATGAAAGACTGTGCTGAAAACAGGTTCAAAGAGACTATTTTCTTGATAGTAAGTAGTTCCCAATGGTATGTATGTATATATATATATATATATATATATATATATACGCAGACACACATACACACACACACACATTAAAACCTGGGCAAATATAACCGAAATTGTCTGCGTGGTTTGATAACACAAGAGTTAAAGGATAAGTGTGGTGATATTGTGTATTTTCTTATTGTCTACAAATCGTATGAAAAGATCAAAATGTTAGTCGGTCTCTCAAAGTTTTTAGACTTCCCTAACCTGTCTGTGGCCCCAAACCTACTGCTACTGAAGAGGCAAATCTTTGATAAAAAAAATAAAAAAAACAGCTCACAAATATATTTCATTTAAAAAAAAAAAAGGTCTTAACTTCCTAAAACAGCTGGGCACTGTAGCTCTTAGAAAATATTACTCAAATAGGTAAATAGTGCATTTTTGGGGGGATCATTTTCATCTGACACTTTGATACGCTAGTGAGTATTCACAGCAGTATGACTGTGCATGTGGGATTGACTCAATAAACTACAGTGCCCATGTTCATCATAATGAAGGAACGAGTCACTCAGTGCAAGAGTGTGGCACACTGATGTGTTTTTAAAAGTTTTAGATAAAAGTTGTCTATGGCAAAGAGAAATCAACAGTAGGCAATACTTTGGTCTTTTCATGGGATTTGACGATAATAAATATAGAATATCGCCAGCCTTATTCATTAAGTGAGAAAATGTTTTCTTGTAATCTGAGTGAACTAACCCTTTAAAAATAATAATCATGGTGCGTACGTGTCACCACAGTTTATGAATGAATCTGAACTACAATAGTTTGTGAGGGTTAAAGCTCATTGTTCAACCACTTGGGATTAAGAGAGGATGGGAACATTTCCAGGCGTCTTGGCAGGGCCGGCGAGCTCTACACCGTGAGGGATTAGTGAAATAAGGGATGAGGATGTCGTTGTGATGTCTTGGATATTGCTTCCCGCCGGTGCTTAGCACAGCCTCATCAGTCACATTCTGTGATTACCTCTGAGCTGCACCCAATCATAATTAAAGGTGATGACAGACTCAACGAAGCCCAGCTGACGATTCTGTATTGTGGAAAAGACGTGAAGAAGAAAACTTGATCAGAAGTTGCAGGGGCACATTTTCAAAAGGTTGCTAAAAAGCATGAGGGAAATAGTGTTTAGTGAGATACAGAACGTTATGTCCCCAGATTATCCGAGGCCATTATTCACCATACTCCACCGACGAAAGGCAATTTGATCAGGCGAAGGGTGTGAGGAACTGCTTCAGATGTGACCACTGTGTCTCCAGCGGGAGTTTCTATTTCTTTTTTCACCACCAGCTGGTTAATCTTCCTCTCCAGCACATAATAGAGTCCATACTTATTAAAACTGGATACAGGAGAAGCTGAATGGGTCAGAGCACCCTGGTGAACATACCATTCTCTCTGGAGCGTGAAAGCAGTGCTAGAATACAGAACATGTCAGACTGGTTTCTCTCAGAGAAAGATATAAACTTGACAACGGGTCTGTCATTTCTCTTCTGAAATGTGATCACTATATTTCTGTTGATCATAATGAATATTAGTTGAAGAGTAATATATTAATATATTAGTTGGGGGAGAAAAAAAGATGCTCCGAGTAGCATTTTCAACAAATCAATACATGACAATAAGATTCATTGTGACTCCTTGGTATTATTTCTGTCAACAAATGAGAACAAGGCTGAGAGGATCATAGCTCTACGTGATGCGCGCAGCTTTAGCAGTGTTTCTGAGAATTGCCTCCTTTTGTCGGTGTCTGTCTGCATGTGTTTGTTTACTCTCTGGCTTTTCTGAAGAGGATAAACAGGTTGAAAGTGACTTTTCCATGAGCGCTTTACTTGTCTGAACATCTGCCATTATGAGACAGCTTTAGCTCTGTTTGCACTGAAAGACCAGTCAAAAAGACAAACAGTCACTTGGCTCTCCTCCTGTTATGTGCTGTAAATCAAATTTTATGGAGTGTGAATTGATATAGTTGCTTTTCTTTAAATTCTGGTAAATGGTTTGAGATGGTGACACAGGAACTGACACAGGAGACAGCACAGGTACAGACAGACAACAATCTGGAAAAAAGAAAACTGAAAACAGCCCTCTATATATAAACTGGGAAGAGCTAATGAGTGTCAAGGTGCAGCTGGGCAGGCAGGTGAACAAAATCAGGTGATTAACTAATGAAGAAACCTCAAAGAGGAGAAAAAATGAAAGGGCCTGACACAATTTGAAATGATGAGACATTAAACGCTGTATGCCTTATTTCCTGCTAAATGAATATTTCACAACTTTCAGAAAAACCTGATATATATATGTCAAAAATATTATTTATGATAACTACATGCAGAGCACTCACAACAGCAAATGACACTGATCACCCCTTCAATCTACTCATCACATTACTTCTGTCTGGTTGCAGATACATGCAGGACTTTAAGTGGTGGAAGTCCTAAATGAAATCCCAGTTGAACAATAACAATATGTATATATATGTGTGTATAAATAGAGATAGAAACATTCTTTATTCATCCCTGGGGGGGAAATTCGCACTTCACTTCAAGGTGTACAAAATGAATGTAATTATAAATTAAAAGTTACAAAGATGTATTGTATTGTGCCAGAAATGACCAAAAATATAATTATAAAGTCCAATTAGTGAGTCCAGTAAGACCTCAGCAACCCGGTTCACTGACATCCACACTGCGACAAAGCAGGGACGAGTTAAACGGTTTGAAGGAACCGGCAGGAATGACCTCCTGTGCTGCTTGGCTGAACATCTTGGGGGCACAAGTCTTTGGCTGAAGACGCTTCTGTTCATATATACTATAAATGTGTGTCTAAGTACATGCATATATATACGTAGGGGCACACATTTACATGCGTAAATATGACCATGTATTAATTGTATCTATGTGGTGTGTGTATGTGCTTGTGTTTCATAGAAGACTCAAGCATGTGCAGGTTGTGGAAATAGATTTCCTCCTGGGACAATAAAGACTAGATCTAACTAAACTTTCATATTTGAATGTGGCATACTATATTTCTGCTGTGCTTGCCTGACATACACCACATATAGTACCTAACATTACAAAAACACTGAGTAAACTAGTTTTTGTCTTTGGTTTCTTTCTTTCTATCTTTGTGCTCGAAGCACCAAACCAAGCTGTTTCATCATCAGTACTGGTGGCAGATTATTCCACTCCACAAGGTCACACAGGTAAAATTCAAGACATGTGGATCATTTTTAATTGAGGTTAAAGGGTATTGGAATCATGTAAGATCTCCCATGTGTTTTGTGCCACTTGGACAACTTGTTTCAACCCTTTCAGTCTTCAGGTTTTACCTCTAAGGGCAACCAATAGATACATAGAAAAGTAAATACACATCTTTCCTCTTTGCAGCAATATGTCACCTCACGTTTAGGGTATCTTATGAGCCCCCATTTCTACATAAACTGTTAAGCATACATTACATCCTTCACTCTGAATTTTTTTTTTCCATTTTCTACTCTCCATGAGCAGTGCAGCACCCACTGCAGCTTGTTGTTTCCTGAATATAAAGTAGTGCAGAATAAGCATGTTGGATCACAGAAACTGTCTCCCACATAACCAGCTTGTTGACAACTTAGTGCACCACACTCAAAACAATTTCTCAACAGCAAAGACATAATAGAGCACCAAATACTAGCTGTAAGCTTGTTGTAAACCAAGTGTGACATCTATAGTAGCGACATTCTACATCCAAACAGAAGAAAAACAAAATATGAAATCAATTTCCATGTAGACACGACCTGAAGTTATAGATTATCAAATAATACATCATATTCAAGTGTGGACATGCCTAACCTTTATTCTGCTGCCAGAGGGTTTCCTGACCAGGACATGTGCTGCATGATAATCTGTTCTCATAGGACTTTGCAGCACTGTCAAATGCTCCCCATCCCTCTTTTGGTCGCTGACTGCCACTGTGTGGTCATAAATATTTAACACAATTCTGCTGCAGTTAAGTTTAAACTCTTTCACTTTACAATCCCAAGACATTTGATGCCTGCATCCCACTTATGAAACAGTAACAGTAATATTATATACGGTAGGAACGACTTAAAGATAAATTGGAAACATTTAATGTAAGTCTTACATTGTTCCTTCCAGAAACAAAAGAACAGGTTGCTTTATACCTGGGAAACCCTAATCTTGTTTCATGGGCAAAAATTGAATCTACCTCTGCAAAAACAATTATGTTCTACCAACACTCCAGCCTCCATCATCCATCATCATTAAAAGAGGGAAAACAACCCTTTAACACTGTTTGATAAAAGCAGCTACTGGCGATATGATGCCTTGTTTTTCTGAGCCCATTTTGTTGTTTGATAGCGTATTTTGCTCTCAAACCCTGTAAAGTCATATCACTCCATGACAATTTGGCTGACATGGAATCAGGTTTTGACATTTAGAGTGGGACTAAAAGGATGTTTTTAGTCTTTTTTAAAACAGCAAATGTCACTATTTAAGTGTTTTTTTTAAAATCAAATAGTACAGGCTTCTTTGCTGTCATTTTACACAAGTGATTAGAAGTCATACAGGAAGATATGGCACATATACTGTACATTTCTGCACTAACAGTGGCCTCAAAAGACCAGAATGCAATGCAGTCACAAAATGACACAGCCCAGTTTTTACAAAATGGATTGATAGCTGTATTTAAATGCTCACAATGCCACAATTGATTGAAAGTAACAAACTCACATTCATTCTCTGGCAGTTGTTGAGAGGCCTTCTGGGAAACTTAAAGTACACAAAAGTACAGTAAATTAGAATTTTTTTAGACATCCCAAATTGAAAATATCTAAAAGTGTAAGGTTAATTGAAAATTGATTTCTACTTTAATGGTACATATCATGGGTGGGTGACACGGGCAGCACGCTACGGTGGTAGGGCAGCCCGTAGACAGGGCTCATCCCTGCGTGGCGGAAGCTCTCCACCTTGCCAAACTGGCGCAGATGGAAGAGCATGGTGAGCTTTCGGGTCATGGTCCTGAGTGCCAGGAAGGAGGCGAGGATCTGGGCGAGCAGGAAGAGAAGGAAGAGGGAGTGGACGGCTCTCTCTAGAGGCAGGATGATAATTCCTTCATCGGTCAGGAAGAACAGCAACACTGGCAGCTGGAACATGAAAGACAGGAGCCAGAAGGCTGCCAGCTCTGGCACCTGATGACAGGGTGGAAGGGAGGGAGAGAGAATTTGGGTTGGTGGTTGGGGGCGATGCAAAGATAGAGCAGTCAGGCATCAAGTGCTTCACTTGTATCCACATGAAAGCACAGACACACACCTGCACGCCACAAACTCAATAGACAGTTGTAGCCAAGAGCTGATTATTTACACACGCAGTCAGAATTCTTAAGTAGCCACTTCCTCCGCTGTGTTATTCAGGAGATGGGTTCATAAAAGAGCCCTGCGATGAGCTTCAGAGAGGATGTTGTTCTGAATTACCTTTTCTTCAAGGTTGCCGATGTAGCCCAGATAAAGTCGGACCACTTCAATGACTGTGAGGAGGATCATCCCGGTTATGAGCAGAGCCTGGTAGTACCCGGGAAGATAATAGAACTGGAAATAAAGCACAGCTGAGATGTCAGTATGTCAGGGAGGTATGAAAGCATCTTTTTACTTGCAGCTCACAGAACTTGCGTACTATTTAGTGGCCAAACATACCTAAAAACACAGATAAAAGTATGCTGTCATCCTTTACATGCATGGCTTTACAGAAAGATGAGATAATCCCAGTGAAATGCTGTGCAGTCTTCTGTATGTGGTGCTTTCATTCCATTAATTTCCTGGTTAGATCTGAGGGGGTTGCCATAGGTTCTTTTTAGCTGCTACCACTAGACGGCGCCAAAGTCAAAAGTATTCCAATTTGACGCATAGTGGATTTTATAAGTGGATTAAATGTAACACAGCTTCTGCCACTTCTGAATACATAAAAATATCATCACTAAATATTGTTTTTTATATGCTTGTGTATACTTTTTGCTTTTTACATGGGTAAAAAGTACAGCATGAATTGCTCTCAGTCACCAGAATAAATCTTCTTTTGACATTAATGATGACAGCATGACAGGTCACGACAGGTCATCAAAACTGTCCAATGAATGAGCTACCTATCAATCCTTGTGACTTCATTTGTACAATTCCCAGCTCCTGTATAATAATACATCAGCATGTACAGACTAGAACTAAAAGGAAACAATGAGAACCGATCTGAGAACAACTGAAAACATGAAGGATCTAGTCCATGAAAATGTAGATCACCAACTGACCTTAACTTCCAACATGAAAACAGCAGAAAACCACCAACAGGGAAAATAAAACATGTTGAAGTACAGCAGCATCTGCAGGGGAAGGTGAGAAACCAGCTCATTGACCACTGCAAGACAAATACAAGAGTATAGAAATACTCATATTCATTACATGCACGATTCAGTATAATTAACATTTTCTTTGCACAATACTCATCATAGCAGACAGTTATATATTCCACAATTTAGATTTCAGAGGTATGCTATGACTGTGTATTGCAGACACCATAAAAATATAGAGCAAAAATAGTTAGGCAAAATAATGTACACAGCTCATGAAAAAGGACTTAACCTCTAATGTAACTTAATCACATATACCAGCACTGCAAAGGTTGCTCATAGGTTCAATGCCAGTAAGCAGCATTTGTCAGCTATAGATGAGGTCAGGAAATTAGAACTTTGTCATGTGACTTTATAAAGTGGCATAAGACAAGTAATACATCTTCAAAAAGGCCAAAATGTACATTAATAGTCGCAGAAGCATTGTTCAATAAAATTATAATCAACATGTATACAGGTAAGTAATAAGTATTGGACGATTCTGCAAACACAGTTTCTGCAAATAAGAGTTAAAGGAGTTTTTGTGTAGTGTTCGTATTATTTTGTCTACCCCATACAGTTAGATATATCAGAATTTGTTTCAGATACACATAAACACATATTTTCCCTGTATGTTATCATTATACTATATTATCATGTATTCTAAAATGTTATCTTACATTATATAGCAGTAAATTCCACTATACTATAGTAAACAGTGTGTGGAACCAGTAACCAACCAGAGGCGTCCTCCTGCTCCCTGGTTAGGTCACTGTCTGCTGTCCTGTTGTTGGTGAACACGGAGCCTCCCATATAGGCCAGACCCATCTGCAGGTTCTCGGGAACAGGCGAGTAAAACACAGGCATTGTGTGTAGACCTGGTGACCATGACCAAGCCAAGGAGTCAGGAAGTGTTAACAGTCCAAAACTGTGTTTGTGTCCCTCCCTGCGTCTACTGCTACTAATCCTTGTTGTGTTAAATCACACAAGTACACAAATGCATGAAGGCACGGATACAAACGGACACACACAGATGCATGCTGGCACACTCCACTGCTAATCAGATTATAGTGAAGGGGACGGGCTGAGGATTAGGCTAAGACAGCGGCATGGCAGTTTGTTAGTAAGTTACTGGCCATTTATGATGCTTTGTTCATCTAATTAGAGAACTTACCCATTATTTAAAGCTCTGCAAAGATAAAATAGGGCCAGCAGAATAGGGACCAAAATGAAAACCACAACAATGCATATTCATAAAAGAAAAAGGGAATCTTCCCCAATTCTACACACAAATAAAATTGTTCTCCCTTACAGATAAATCCCTTTCAAATTTCTGTTGTCAGTGTGCGCACATATGGCTGTGCTATGTTTTCATATATACCATTCCCGGTGACTAGTAGCCTACATTAAACGGCACATTAAACACATTCACACTCAATCATTTGTGGTGTTTTCCAGCCTTTTTATTTAAATTCAGCATACAAACAAAGTGACACAGCAATGACTAAGACACTGCACCCAGCACCCAGCCAGCAAGTCCTCAGAATGGTGCCTGGCTTATCGTTTTGGCCTTGGGGCCCCACTCGTCATTAATGTGGCTGGGGTGCAGCGGCAGAGTTTGGCCACAAGGTGTCGTCACAGCTCGTCCCTGGGGGCGCGCAGGGGGAAATGCTGGAACTCCTCTGGCACCTCTTCCCCTTTCTGGGACCTCTTGAAGAAACCAAGTGAGTCCAACAGGCTGCTGATCTCGTCTGCCTTCATTTTCTTCACGGGGACAGTCTGACGTGTCGGGCAGGAAACACATGCATTTGGACACATGGTTAAAGGCTTAAAAGCAGTGATGCAGTGTAAATTAGAAGTGTGCAGAGGAGTATAGTGTGTTCTGATTCAGCTTAGTTTATACTGATTCATTCATTTAGTCTACCAAAATTGGATTTGTATTAAATCTTGTTCAGTCACTGCTGATATAACAGTTCATCCTGCACATTTGTTTTCATTTATTTGTTCAATAACTTTGTCTCTGAAATAAGTCTTCATTTAAAGTCGAATTACAGTCTCAAAGGGCACCCACATTATGAAGCAATACATGAAAACAACAAACCTGAATGTGACAAAAGAAAAACTCCTACATAAGCTTTATGAGGGAAAATATAAGGTGAAAACCTCAAGAAAGCAGTAAAGTATGTGAACAGTTTACTTTTAAATCACAGCAGTGGCTCTTTCTGCATTTAAAAGAGGCCAATGCTAAATTAATTCATTAGTATTGGTTTCAGTGGAGAGTTTTATCATCCCATGTTGGCCTGAATACAGGTTCAGGGGCTTTTTCTAAAAATACAAGTGTGTGGGAAACACTGAACAGTTGTAATTTCAGGGCATAAAAATGTTCAAATTCAGCATTCATACTATCCTGTTTCAGTACAAAAAAAAAAAAAAAAAATATTGCTCAGCTGTCAGAAATCCTAATTTATATACTTTGTTACTCTCCCTCTTTCTTGCCATCTGTCTTTTTCTTTTTTCAACTGTCTCGCTCTCTCAAGCACACTCGGTCTTGACTTGGTGTCTGACAGAGGAACTATATCAGATGCAGCAGTCTTAAAACTTCCCTACACGAATCTGTCTTGACATCCTGGTGCTCCCCAGATAAGCCCCATCACAAGGTGAATGAGTAAAAGATCCCTGAACTCACATCTCACCTTTACAACCTCGTCCTTTTCGTTATAGAATATCAGACGTGGATTCTTCTCCTCTGATGAATCATATTCCAAGTTGTGGCTGCACAGGAAAGAACGGATCAAGGGAAACAACAGGTAGGCAGTGAATAAAAGCACACCCATCTGTTTTGCTATTTTTAGACTCACTCAACATGATTTCAACTTGGAAGAGCAGATATTTTGGAAAGCTCACAGAGCTGGCACTGGGCTTGGCAACTTGCTAGGAACATTGTTTTGTTTATGAACGAGGTCATGAGAAAAGTCTGGTCTGAGGAACAGAAGAGCACAAGGATACTATAAAGCCCAGCGCTCCAGGAGAAAATGATGGAGTTCTGGCATTTTCTTTATGCCTCATCCGACCACACTGGGAGCCTACAGGGACAACAGACAGTTGTTAAAACAGCATGACAAATAGCATTACGTACGCTTTGTTCTTTGTGTGATCAAAGGTGCCGAAAATAGGTTTCGTATCTCAGCAGAGTACATACTGACATGACCGCACGTGGCTTGTTCCTCATCTTACTCATTTCCCCATTGAATGCTATTACTGTGTCCCTTGTCCTCTTTTCATGTCATTTCAGACCTTTAAAGTTTTCTTGTCTCTGCACCAAAATCACGAAATTCTGAACATTTTATGGTCATGACACAATATCCAGATTCACTCACCAGCAGTTTACCTCTGGCTATAACAAGCTTTTCTTCAATCGCTGTGTCGTTGTTAGAGTCTGACGCCCTGACAGCGAGGGCAAGAGCGAGCACCAAGAAGGCCCACATTTTAATGACAACTTGGTATCTTTGAGTGCTTTTTGCCTGAGTTATTTCCAACAATATGTAACCCTTGAATCCATTTGGACAGTTTCTCAGGGTGGACAAGACCATGACACACTCTGATAGGGGAGCAGTGCCCTCCTGTGTTGGATTTTTCTTACTGTTTCTTATCAAATATTGTTTAGAATTTGAGAAGTAGGTCACTGGTTAGCCAACATACAGTACACGCACTTATTTTACTGTAGACCTGGTTGCTAGGCTGTTTGATTTTTTTTAAAGGCCACGCAGAGGCCTCTGGCTTCGTAGTTTATAGTTTCTTCCACATCAGATGTCATTGGGGGTCCACAGAACATCTGCGCTCTTATCACTTTTTCCCCATACAGTTAATTTGCAGGTGGTTGATGGCCACTGAAACCCAGCCACACTCTCATAGCTGCTGAAAAGCAAATTTTAGCAGAGCTGGATTTGTACAGGTGTCCTTAGAATTTCCTTAAAAATAAATAAACTCTTTTGACTCAATGTGTACTAAAAAATATTTTGAATCTCAGGGGATAGTTTCTGGTAGGATCTGTATTACGGGAACATTTCTACCTTCTCTAAATTAAACTCAGACTAGTGGTCTCTTCATGTTTATTTTAGGAAAATGTCATATTCACAAATAAACTACAATTTCTCACCCTCAGACTTAATGGTGTAAAATTTCTACAAATCCATAACCAACTTTTGTAGCATTGACGCACCAAAAACTGCCCCTCTCATGCAAGTCTTCTGAAACACATTTAGTAGAGTATATTTTAACTTAGGAATAGTTAAACATTTTGGGAGCTACGCTTATGTTTTCTCTTTGAGAGACAGATAAGATTGATACTTCCATTTCTCCAAAGGTCGTTAGCTTAACATAAAAATGCGGTATCTGTCCAAAGTTCAAATATGCCTACCAACACCTCTGAAGCTAACTAACAAGTCCTACCATTCATGTTTAATTCATACACAAACAGCAATGAAAACAAAAAACACATTTTGGGGAGTTACATGCTCCAACTCCTTCTTGGCAAACAGCCAGACACAGACAGTGACTTCCCAGAGACTTGTTGCGAACATGCAGGTGACCAGCAAAACATGCTGCAGAGAAATGCTGGGTGGATGGACAAACAGGGACCTATTTACACATTCAGCAGATATGAAGCATTTATTTGGAGTCATGTTTCTAGCCAACTGGCAAATGTAAGCCCAATAATAACCACTCATTTTAGCTCCGTTTTGCTCTCCACCAACTCCTGAGGGAAATATCTGGCCCTTAAGCTGCTAAATTATCCCCTATGTTCACTAGCTAGTTGCTAAACACACGTAAACACGTAGTTATCAGGGTTAATGTTCAGGAGCAGCAGGAGAAGGACCCAAGTGCAGACAGCGGACACTCAGAGCAGTTTCAAAGGGTTTAATGAAAGCTTACTTGTGGTGCAGGCAGGCAAGCAAAACAACAGGTAAATCCAAGTGCAGGCAACATCCAACATCCACCATAGAACACAGACACACTGAACACAGGATACATGACAAAGAACCAACAACTCACAAAGAAAGGACTGGTATATATAGGGAAGACACTGACGAGAGAATCAGGAGCAGGTGTGCACAAGGAAGCAGGTGAAGACACTCACAGGCAATCAAAACAAGGGGGAGACACGAGGGCAGGAAAACACTAGAAACAAGACAGACCAGACTTTGAACTAAAACAGGAAACCAGACACAGATTACGGAACATGACTACAGTTGTTGTTTTTTTTGTTTTTGTTTGTGTTAAAAACCTGCTTGCTGTGGCTTTGCTGCAGCTGGAAATGACTCTGATGAGAGAGGTGATGGTCAACCAAAAAGGCCCAAAGTTGCGGGCCACAAATCAAAATGTTGAGCTAAAAGATGCTAAAGCTATGTAAAGCTGAGGGGATCGACTGCAGACATGGCAATAATTCTGTGGGTTTGTCACTACCAGTGACCCCTTTTACATACAAGTAGTCATGTGATCCATTGTAAATATAAAAATATCGATTAGAGGCACTTTAATAAGTGAGCTTTAGCGGTGTTGGTAGCTGTATTTTTAAAATGGTGACAGCTAGTCTAGCTGTGTCCCCTTGCCTCCATCCAGTCTTTATGCAAAGCTAAGCTCCAATTGCATACATAACACACAGACATGAGAGCGGTAACTCTCTGCGAGAAAGCAAATAAGCATATTTTCCAGAATATTAAACTATTGCTTTAACTCTAAATTCTGTATGCAGAACTTAATTTAATGATATCCACCTGTCCTGCATTGTTTAGGTTTTTGTCAAAAAAGGCAAAGTTTTCACCATTGTATTCTTTATACCCTGAAGTAGTTTTGCAGACCAAAACATCAGCAACAAATACAATTAAACAACACGGCAAACCTCCAGTGCGTTTCTTTCTTTCCTCTCTTTTTCTTTCTTTCTGTCTCACTGTGTTGCAGTTGCATCAGAAGTGATGTTTAATTCCATTGTGTACTCGTGTGTGAAATCAGACCTCATGACAGCACAGCACATTTGCAGTGTGTTAACACCCTGAAAGTGAAAAACATCTCTCCTTTCCAAGTTTACTCAACTCCTCTGTGCTGTCAAAAAGCACATACATTAGGTCACCACAAGAGGGCAGTAACACCCACAACACTTTCTGGCAGTTTGGCGGGTAAAATGTACTTCCAAATCCTAGCCACAGACAATTATGTTTCAAATTCCTGCCTGGAATGCTGAAGCAAAACCATCTCTCTGTCTCTATCTTTTCCAGACACTGGGCTCTGCAGCTCTGACTCCTGCGCTCTGCATGTACTGTTTGAGATTATGTGTCAAATGGCAGTAAAACAGTCCCCTTTTTTAACAGGGTTTCCTCCCCTTGGCAGCCATCGTAAATCCGCGGGCCTGTACGCTCCACTCCTTTTGCTAGATGTTTTTGCATCTTTGTGTTTTAAAGTTCCAGTCTTGTTTCTCACAATGTATGTTCATCCTGAAAGAACTTAAATAGTTGATTTAGCCAAAGAAAGAGTTGATGAAAGAGGGGAGAAAACACAATGTGCAGTGGGGGTGGGGTGATCTGGCTGTGGCTGACTCCTCAGTCTATATGTGTGGATGCATACCATATGTGTTCACAATCAGTATGTTTCTGCTTACATCACATGGTGTGCGCCAAAAAGGGGATGTTGCTATTATTAATCTGCTGACAAAGGGGAAAAATTATGGAAGAGAGAAGTAGATGATGAAAACGTTTACAAAATTCGTCCTGAGCAACTTTTTCCAGTAGGAGTTTTGCAAATTGCAGCACTTGCAGCTGGCAAAAGATCAAAAGCTAAAACCACCTCACTGTAATCCTGCCTCCCTCAGAGAGCTTGTTATAAAGACACACACACTTCCTGTTTCTCCAAAGCACCGGATGCTGCCTACCAGCCAGAGGGACATTAGAGTGTGCGTCTGCTCTCTTATGCACAGTCATTTGTGAGTGTTTGTGAGAAATATTGGGCTCTAGTGTCTATTTCTCTGTGGTTTAGTGTGGACATATATTTGTAGGTTTAAGGATGACCAAGGGAGATGAATAAAAAAATTAGTTTGAGCATCTGTTTGTGTGTGTGTGCTTATCTGTCTGGAGCCTCGGGGCAACTGGGGGGGAGGGAGACTGCCTGCTGCGCTCCACTCCGCTCACAAAGAAGAGAGGCAGTGTTGAAAGTAGTGTGGAGGGCTTCAATCAATAAGAATACAATGCTAATGAGTGTGCTCCACTGTATTCTATACAGTAAGTGAACATAACCTCGTGGAGGTTCAGGTTCAAGGTGCAAAACATTATTTCCTCTGCTTGGAAAATTAGATTGTCCAGTACAATACATAAAATGACATCACATCTTTTTTTTTTTTAAATTAACAGAAAAAAAAAGCTTGTTTATCTTTAGCATTTAATTGTCATGATGCAAGACTCTTTAAAAAAATAGGGATGTAGTGGTATGTCTGTGCGTGACAGTAACTGTAAGCAAATTTACAGCTCATGGAGTAAACGAGAATGTCACTTGAGTTTGATTTAGCTTGTGGTTGGCTTGAACCTATGACCTGAAATAAGTGGCTCCAATTTTCCCCACACAGGGGAGGCTGTGAGACCCAGCTGACCTTGGCAGAGGATCTGTGTTGTACAGGCATGGATGATTAGGATGGTGTGCTGCCAGTGGCCTTGTTTGCAGTGTTTTTGTTATGTTGATGGTGAAGGTGAGAGAGGGCTGCTGCTTTTTACCAAGATTACAGCCTATATAGTCAGTACGAGATACAGTATTTCACATCTCTTCTTGGAGGTGGAGAGTAACTGGGTACATTTGTTCAAGTACACAACTGAAGTATGATTTTGAGGTACCTGTACTTTGAGTATTTGCCACTTTATAATTCTACCATACTACATACTTACAACAGGGAAATATTGTATTTTGTCTCCACTACATTTATTTGACTGCTGTTATAGTTATAAATTACTTTGCAGATTAAGATTTTACAAACAAAAAACATTATGATCATCTTGTGATGCATTATTATAGAACCACCCAGACTATAAAGTAGGCTATAGTTAAAATGCGCTCCGCCTCAACCAACAATTACACTTACTTTAGATACTTTCAATACATTTTGCAGATAATACTTCTGTACACAAGTAAACATTTTGATTGCAGGATAGATACTTTTTACACAGTGGTATTACTTTTACTTACAGGAATAGTCCTACATTTTGGGAAATTCAATCATTCGCTTTCTTGCCAAGAGTTAGATGAGAAGATTGATATGAATAGAAAGTCACTGCGCCCGCCCAAGTAAAAGTCCCCCACATAATCCCACGTAACACTGAACTGCCATTTTTACGCTTTGGTTTTTGTACGGATTAAACAAACAAGATACAGTTTATTGTTAATTAGTGAGCTTTGGAGGTGCTGATAGGTGGATTTTATCCTCTGGGAGAACCAGGCTAGCTGTCCCCCCCCCCCCATATTTATGCTAAGCTAACCGGCTGCTGGCTCCAGCTTCATATCTAATGGATGGTATCAATCTCTGCTAACCCTCGGCTAGAAAGCGAAAAAGCGTATTTCCCAAAATGTTGAAATTCCTTCAAGTAAAAGATCTGAATACTTCTTCCATCACTCCATATGGTAGTGAATTTCACACCATGGTCCAACATTTTGCACCAACTCACTATCCCAATAATCATACCTAAAACAGTGATTGTGATATTTTTGTCTAAGTGATGAACTACTTTCTACTGTTGATTGAAATAACACTATAGTGGCTCAACTTGCACCAAACCGGAAGCAGTTTTTGCTTGTCTTTCACCCCCCTTGTTTCTTGTTTTTGTTACTTTCAGGACAAGTCAGGGCACTTGGCATGTGAGTGGTCCTGTACAGGGTTCAGGCTCATTAGAAAGGCTGATGAAAAACTGGCCTCTTTAGCAATGATAATGACCACTTCTGAAAAGACAAAAAAACCCCAAAAAACCTACAGAAACTCAAACTCCATTGACATAAAATGCTAGTGGAAAGACCTCAAATTACTAGCAACAGTGTTCTCTGTCAAACTTCTGATTTTTGGGGTGACCTGTTGACCACTGGCTGAGTGTCCCCTTAGGCGCTTTGATGACATGTAGTCATCCTACTGAAGTGTCCTCGAGTAAATCATTGATTCCTCACACTCTCTGGGACGCTGTTCTGGAGCTGACCCTGACCTCTGACCTCCCTAGAGGGGGGCAAATCAAAAGAGAATTTCCTTGTGGAGGTCAAATAAGTATCACATTGCTGAAGCAACAACAAACACAAAACTCTTGTCTTCTGTGGTCACATGCCAGAGCCACCACAGTATTTATGATTTAGCAACGAGAGCACATTTTCAAGAATACAACAGTGATAGCTTGGTGCTTTTGGCACGATATGTAGGTCAAGAAGGAATTATTTCACTTACAAAGATTCCAGTGTTCACATATTTAAATGGGGAACAGGATAAGGTTATAGGCCTGGTAGTGACATCAAGGCGGAAGTGAAGGTTTGGCGTAGAGGTGAGAAGGAGGCGAGGGCGGCAGAGGGATTTGCACTGATGGATGTCCAGTTGCTGGCCACATCAGAGGAGCCGGGGGGCAAGCAGACAGCAACCGCTGTTCCCCTCCCTCTAATCTGTGCCTGGGTAATCAGAAACACATGGCTCCCCATAATGGCTCCAGTGTTGTGCTGTGAAGTAGAACAGGGCTGTGAGGGTCGCGTACACACCAGCACACAGCCACGGCGACGGTAAATATACAGCAAACACTTCCCTTCACATGCCAATGCACTGCAACCACATACTGTAAATATTTCCTGGCTTCCATAAACAAGTAAAGGCAGCTTCTCTGCCTTTTTTAGGCTGTTATCAAAGTGTGTCTAACCAAATAGGCCATGGATAAGAACGGTGTGAATAATCCTGAGCTGGCCTCTGAGTCACAAAGATGTGATAAAGCAAATCTGATGCGGTTTGAAAAACAGGGAAATGTTCCTGCAGGCTAAAGGTGCATAACCCTGCATCAACATGTGTTTCTGTGACTGGTTTTGACAAAAAATTTGGAGTGAAAGTTTGCGTCTCAAACAACAAAGCTATTGTAAGCTACAGTTTGCCTGTCGCAGACAGGGCTGATTGTCGGGACAGTTGGAGTTTAGTGCATAAAAACATAAGCCATCTGCTTCTTTTCCTTGGGTTTGGGCAGACACATTCGGTCTTGTGATCGTTTTCCATCCCAATATCTGGAATAAGGCAGCAGCTTTCTCTCTCTCTCTCTCTCTCTCTCTCCGCTGCTCCAGGTTAGAGTGAGTGAGAAGCAGAGAGGGAAAAAAAACAACTTTGGGTCAGCCTGTGGAATTATGTGAAAGCTGAAACCTCAAGCCACATTATGAAGTCTGAAGTCCCACTTTACTGCGAAGATAGCGGATGGATGGGTGTGTGAGGGAATAAAGGATGGGGGGAGGAGGAGAGGGAATAAGGAGTGAATGAGGAAGAAGGAAAATAGGCTACAGAGAAAAACATGAGAGAAGGAGAGAGGGTTTAAAAGAAAGAGGAAGAAGAAAGAAAGAAAGAGCATCTGACTGATCTGCTTTCTATTAGCTATCCAAATCTTCTCTCCTGATACACTCGGTCCATAGAATTATGCTGACAAAAGGGGAAAAATCCAGGGCAATTTGAAGTCCCAGACAACTGTTTGCAAGAAAAAAAGAGAAAGAGAAAGAGATAGAGAGAGAAACTGTGGCTTAATTACATTTCTGGCTATTCATATTCAGTTGTATTTCCACATTTACAGAACTAGTCAAGATGAAAACTGTGTGTATGTGTCTTCCAGAAGCTCTATGTCCTAACGCTGCTAGAATAATGACGCATCAGTCCGGCTCAAAGTAGTGTGAGATATGTGGGTTGAAATAAAGTAAATAGTAGTTTTCAGTCCCATACATTTACTTTAAGCACAATACTGACAAGTGTATCCATTTCAGACTGAGACTCCTTCAGTTTCAGCTCTTCTGACCTAGTTTCAGCACCTTCCCAGCTTGTTTGAGCATCTATTTGGGAGGTCTGCTTGTTGTGTGGTTGCTCTTAATTTGTGCATTAAGAGCTGCTTTTTTTTCGCTCAGTGCCACTGCAAGGGAGTTTCGGGGTCTATTATAATGGCAACCTTAAATCGCAGAGTGAGTAGATGTCACTGGAAATCTATAAACACACATCTGATGCTGGCTGTGTTTCTCCTCCCCATTCTGGTTGCGCGCTGACCTCAGTTTTCAGTGGTTTTGGCTTAAGAAAAGCACCAGCTCCATTTCCAGTAAATGTCATTTCATAGTTACTGCATTTCCACAGGGCTGAGAAACAACATTTAACGTGTAAAGAGGACTGCAATTAGACAGTGTTTCTCGCAGACAGCGTGTCGACAGGGATAAGAGACAAAAACAGCATTTTCAAATCTCCTCTGGCCATGTCTGATGCAATGAATCAGCCAGGGAAATGACTGAATTTTAGGAAAATCATGCTGCAACAGACGCACATTTATTTCAGACAGTGAAACAGTCTGTGGTTTTGAACACTAGAAAAAGCTACACTTCAATTGTAAACGTCAAAACCTGAGACTCTCTGTTACCCTGACTTTTTCAAGAAATAACTTGTGCTAAGCTCATGAACACTGCAAGCATTTCAACAATAGGTTTTCAAAACAATTAAGGGGATTTGCACAGGAAATGGCTTTCTATGACCACATGAAATCTTGCCTTTGTTTCTTGAGCATCTATATGTGTATGCTAATAGAAGTTGCTTTCCACTGAATGCCTCTTACAACATTTCCACTCAAATGGAGTAAAGTTTAATCCATTATCGTGAACTTACATGGGCACTGAAAAACTGCTCTTGACTGAGTCCACGGTGGAATTAATATTTTCAACCCCTTTCAAGTGTAACCCGACTCCACTTTCTTTCTGCTTTGCATTGCAGAAAATATTTGTCTTTTTCCCCCTCACTCATAAATTTCTTTCTTCCTCTCCTTGCAGGGACTGAAATGGCTACCAGATGTGGTTCCAATCTGTTCTCGTTGCCATGGAAACACAGGGACTGGAATAGGTTTCTGAGTCCAGGGCTTTTGGCTGACTCATAGAGCCTGAGTTTTAAAGCCTTGCTGTTTCTATAGACTTGGCACACTGAGGGCGCCCCAGCTCCAAGTCATGTTTAGACTGGCAGCCGACATGTCATTGAACCCCCTTCCCACACTCCTAACCCTGACTTTTTGACCAAGCTTTGCGTTATTCTGTATAGTCGCTCCTTTGTGTTCCTTTGTGTTGCAGCGCCAAAGCGAATTTATGTTTCACACGTCAACCTTCAATACCAAGTCAATAAAACCAACAAAATATTACTCTTAGCTAACTGCAGAGGGGATATGAAAAGGCCAAGTTCTATAATCATACACAGGCCTCTCCCAATTATATCCATTCAAAAGCAGCAGGCACAGAAATCCATCACAAGTTGTACACATGCTCAATCAACACAGTTTATCCTGAAATGCTGTGCAGTGGTGACACGCAATACACATTTCTAAGCTGTGACTTTCCCACAACATGTCAAGGATGTAAAGCAAGAGAACATGTGTTGATATGCTCAGATGAGAATCTTCTCCATCTGTGAGTTGAGGACGGGCAGATGGAGGCAGTTGTGTAAACATTCCTCTCCATCCTGGCAATGAATCAGACTTCAAGCCATTGTCACATGAAAAATGGGATGCATCAGGGGGGGAAGTGTATAGATTCCAGTATGCAGTTTGGCTGAAAGTACATAAAGGAAGTTAAACAGAAGATTGATTTGGAGACATCAAGGAATTCAGCCTGTGGGGACCATGAACTCTAAACCAAATTTCATGGCAATCCATTCAATAGTTGTCGAGACATTTCACTCACAACCACAAATATCAACTTCAAGGTGGCCCAAGAGAAAAAGTCAGGGGATCGCAAGAGTCATAAGGATACACTGTCTGGGGACAATGAATGTCAGTACAAAATTTTGTGCTAATCCAATCAATAGTTGTTCAGCTATTTCAATACAAAAAGCCAAGCTCAGTGTGATGTTAGGAGATCATCAAGAAGTCATCAAGGTTCATCCTCTGAGGGCCATGAATGTCTGTACAACATTCATTGCAATCCATCCAATAATTGTTGAGATATTTCAGATTAGACCAACCTACATTGCCATCCCTAGAGCTATGCCGCTAGCTGGTTAAGAAGGCAACAAAGTATGTCTTTCAAAATGTGGAAATTGTTGATTAAATGGTTTGACCTGCTCTAGAGAAAACAAGGAAAGGCAGTCCATGGTGTGCAAACCTTTCAATAGTTTTTATCTTTTTTGAACGGTCTATAAAAGGTCACATCAACATCTATTTGTTGTCAACATCAAGACAAGGCTTAATCAAAATCAAATCAGACTCCAGTTCTACAGCCCTGAAAAACACTTTTGCATGAAATACATACATGTACATTGTAAGTGAACACCATGTCAAAAGCGTAGAATCCAAAACAAAGCTGCTTTGCCTTCTGGTTTAAATTACCCATCACATGACCTATCCATCCATCCATCCATTCATCCTCCTCCATTGCCTTGTGGCCCAGCCCTGCAATATCCCTCTTCTCCCTGCCAAAAGAGGACACATATGCACCGCGTGATTAACTCCTTAGCACAGAGTTTCCACTGTTTTTTCCCCCATGAAAGGAGCTCTTGTCCCCCCATCCTGAAGGAGCCAAATGAACAGTTCCCTGGTTCCTCCGGGCTCTTTGAAGAGCCACTGTGACCAAGCGACTCTGGAGAACTCCTGCCTCGTCCATGCAACTCAGGGCCCAGTAGCCCAGAGTCACAGGAAAGGGTCAAATATCAGTGAGCATTCGAATGAATCTGTTTGAGGAATACAATAAGAGATTTGTGTCATGTACATCCCTTTTGACCTTACTGTTGTTGTATGCTGGAATAAGATACTGAGAGAAGATGCCAAGGAGAGGCCCCCATGTGAACAAATGGGGTCTTTGGGGGTCATTGTAAATCGATTAAATGAGGACTGACTTTTGAGTTCTGGTTTGACTAGAGCTACATGTATTGCTTTTTTATTCCAAAGAAGTAAATGAGGAAACACCAATTTAATGACCATACAAAAATGGAAATCAAAGTTGCTAAAAACAAAGACAAAATATACCTTACAGTTGGTAACGTTTTTGCAGCTTTTCAGGCCCTTCTTTACAAAAATGCACTGTAAGCCTATAAAAACAGGCACGGGCCAGTCAGATAAAAATTGCCACTTCATAATTACACAATGTTATGGTTTTAAGTATATGCAATTGTTTCAACAGTGGTATTATAGTAGTATTGTACAATCCATTCTGTATGAGTTATTTTTTTATGGGAGGCAATAATAACAACCGGAGGGAACAAGAAGGTTATAGATTTCCTGTGCAGCTATTAATGCCATATAATTACACTCTGCGTCATGCAGTTAAGTGTTACACAAACAATAACATCAACAGAGAACAATTACAAAGCCAATGTAAACTTTACAGGAGGAAGTACTCATACTGTAGGTTTGCTTCAGAGCCAAAAATAAGCAACATACCAAAAAAAAGCAAAAACAACATGAAAGCCAGTTCATTGACACCAAGGAAAACAGAAGAACTAAAAAGGTCATATAAGCACAGCTTACAAAGATAATAAAAAGTACACAATGTATACAAGTAGAAAATGTTGAAAAAATAACCAAAGAAACGTGTTGTACCTTCATAAAAACACATAAAACCAAGACAATGTTTCAAATTAGCTGTGAATGTGAAATATTCTTCAGCCCAAAACATGCCAATGGCACGTTAACTTGCCGCATACATACCTATTATCTATTGTACATAGCTCATGTTTTGAGTGCTACTTTCAAAAAAGCTGTCCACTAATAACTGAAATTAAAAGTTTTTTTTCCTCTTGACAAACTGAATTAGTCCAGTTTAAGTATCCCACCCTACCATTTTTTGGCTTACATATTTTAGGATTAACACTTGAAATAAAAGTTGGTACAATATTTAGGCAAATATAGCTTCTTTTGCTTAAACTGATCCACAGTTGAGGCACATTTTAACACTTGAGGCACCAGGTACCATTTAGCCTTACAGCCTTAACCTAAAACAATGAAATTAAAGCACCTTATTACTTCAGCATGAATCTAACTAGCCTAAGATAATATGATCCTTAAGGGACAAAACATCTTTGACAATTCTTTTTTTCACACAATACCCTGATGGCTAAAACAAATGAATGTGATGCGGTATTGACATACTTTCTCAACTAAACTGAAAGAGCAAATAAAGACACAAGGCAGTCTCCATCTGTAGTCTGATCTGGAGAGAATGCTACTAATAGTAATTACTGAGGATATTGTGGTGCAGTATGTTTTCTTAAATACAGCATAGGGAAACTGCAGATGTTGCTGTATTACAGAGAAAGTAAATGAGTTTAAAGTGATTTATAAGCATGACATTAAGTGAGGACATATGATCGCTTGGGATTTCAGTTTTGGTTTAGTGGTTTAGCTGACTGGATAAAACGTACAGTAAGAGCACATTCTGGTGATTTGGTGTTAGCAGAATTATGAAAGAGGTTTAAAACAGCCCTTTTTGCAGAAAGATCAAAGAGCTTGTTTGGGTTTCAACAAACCGTGTCTGACAGACTTGGACAAAAGAGAGCTAAAACTTTCAATCCAAAAATGTAACATTTCTGTAGGGAAGAGACTTGAAACCAACGGCAAAGCTCAGTGAGGAATTAAAGGTGACTCACAAGCACAGAAGACAATTAAGTCCTAAATGTAGCATAACTTGTGTACTTTGGGGTGTCGAATTTAGTTGATTAAAGAGAAGCATTCTTAATAACATGGTAACCTGAAAATTGCTCTAGTAGCAAAATAGAGAAGGAAAATAAAAAGGTGCTTTCTTTGCTAAAGACAAAGTTCTCCAACAAATCACACTGACACTGTAAAAGTGTTGCTCTGAATTGACAATAATTAAGTAGACCCTCATCTGCAAAGAATAGCCTTGACATCAAGAATGAGGATTATATCTAATTTAGGGTGATTTAAGGTAGAACTGTATTTGTGCATGTTCCTTAGAAATGAGAAAAAAAATAGCTTGCAATCCTCAGAGGATCTAATTTTCTGTAATTTTCAGTACCTTTAATACCTGTGGAGAGTGTACATAAAAATACCTATTTTTCCGATACCTTCATAGCAAATTACAGTTATGCAACCTCAAAAGCAATCCATATATAAATATAGTGGTGGACATACTGCACAGGAATAGAGATGAATGAACTATGGATTATGTCTGTGCACCACTGTTCTCGCTGTCCGGCTTAGCCACAGGTTGTGGTGTGAGATTGATACATAGTTGTTACATTAAAAGGGATTCTTGAAATGAAATACAATGGTGTACAGAGGTCATTATAATACAACTCACCAATACGACTCAACTGCGCCCTCGATTTAAAAGCCTTTCTCACTCTTGACTGGTCCTGGAGTCACAGCATACTCACACAGAAAAATCTTTAAATTCCTTGATTGAAAAACTATGTGGTTCACCTTCCAACAAATCCATTTTAGTCTCTTTGAAATCCATCACAAACGTTGGCCATTTGACTCTTAAACACTTATTTCACTACCTGTGGTGGCATAATGGCTGTCTTTTGCTGGGGTGTTTTACTTTCCGATGTATCCAAAGTACCCTCCTTGCCTTTCTTCCTGGGTGGCTTTTTTATTGGAGTCTTCTTTGGTGTAGGATCCAATGTTGGGTCCCCTGCCCTTGAGCCGTTCAAGTCCTGCTTCTCCGGGCTCTTGGCTTCAGGGGTCCCGAGGTCGGTGGTGACGGGTGCCACCATCTTCTGGAGGCTGCTTGAGGTGGGCAGCAGGGGCTTGGTGGAGCCCTGCTGGTTCAATCCAATGGAGGGGGTCCTCTTGGCTTTCTGTGGAGGTGTTGGCTTCTCCCTGTTTCCTTTGGGTGTGGAGAGACCATTGGTCTTCGTCAGACCTGTCCCCTCGTTCCTGTTAATGCTTTGGGTTTTCTCCTTGAGCTGAGCAGCCAGGAGTGTGGCAGCCTCAGAGTTCATATGAGGGTGGATGACCTTGGGGCTCTTGGGTGGCTCCTTGGGGGTCTCCTTTGCACTGTCAGCACTCTTCTTCTCAGACGAGGAGCTGTGGAAGCTACTTATCTTCTTGAGGGCATTCTGGACCACACCATTGATGTGCTCCATGTGACTGGGGCTGCTGTGCTCGTCCCCGGACTTCTTACCTCGCAGAGGTTTGTGTTTGCTGAGGGAGCCATTGACGTCTGCCTCCTTTCCCTCCTGTTTCTTCTGTTGCTCACGAATCTTCTCCTTCATTTTCTGCTGCTCCTCACTCTTGGCTGAGCCATCACTGGAGCTCCTCTTTTTCTCCTTTGGCACTGCAAGTGCCTTCATTCCCCCCTGCCCCTGCGGCTCTGGCTGGGGAGACCCTGTAGTATTTCCATGTATCCATGATACTTTGGGCTTAGTGGATGGGTCTGGTGGGCGAGGTTTGGGCTTGCCAGGTGAAGGTGGTGGCTTTCCATTGCGCTTAGCCTCTGGTGTAGGAGTGCCATCCCCATCCTTGCCGCTGCAATCGTCCTCCTTGGCCTGCTTGGAGAGGCGGGCGATGCGGGCGTAGAGGGCTGCAGTAGTGGACTCAGAGCCACTGGTGGAGCCTTCACTGTCAGAGGATTTGAGCAGGGGCTGCTCGCTGCCTTCTGGTTTTGTGACACTGGTGTCTTTCAGGGAGGTGTACTCCCCTGCATCCTCCTCATTTGGCACAGCTTCTGGTCTCTCTCTTGCTGGGCTGGGGCTGTGCTTCTCTTTGCTTTCGTTCACAGATTCTGTGGATCATTGTAAAATGGTATTAGTCAAGGATTATCTATTCAGTATTTAAAATCAAAGTACATTTTCACTTTACTTTGTAAAACAAATATTACAAAATGAATTAAACAGATCAGATAATATAAATATCCATGCATTAGGGTTGGGTGATATGTCAAAATTTTCCAACTGGCAATTGCAGATTCTCAAGGAGGCAGACAATTTAATTAGCAAAAACTAACACATTCTTCCTTTTACAAATGTAAAGTTGATTTCATAAGCAATAAAATGAACCATGGCTTAAATAAATACACTTAGGGGTTTTGCTAATACAGCTGTGCTTGGTCTGGTATGACCACTAGCTTATGGTGGCTAATGTTTGCTAAGGTTAGCCAGCTTTTGATACAGTAGACACTTCTTGTTTCACTGATATTACTGAGTCAGTTCACCAACTTGATGATTCTCTACTGCTACTATTACACTATGTTTTAGCATTTACCATTGTCCTGTAATTACCACTTATGGCCACTGTGGACGCTGTATGAGAGCACTGTATATCAATTAAAACATGCTAATGATGCTAAACAGATTGTAAAGCCTTTTGAGGCAAATTTGTTATTTGTGATTTTGAGCTATATAAATAAAATTGTCTTCACAATACAAGACAATCAACTTATTATGTTATGTTGTTGAATAAAGTAGAAAACAGGCTAAATAGCAGCATTTCATTGTTTCATCTGTAAGGAAACATTTGTTTCTTCCCACCAGAAAAGCACTAACACACGTTATTTAAAGACTGATATCTGAACCAATTTATTTGCTAATTTGTATAAACATACTTGAGAATGGAGTGTCTCCAATGCAACAGATCCTATCGGTGCAACTCTAATTCAAAACCCTTTCATGATGCTTACAGTAATTATTTTGTGCCCAAGGCTTTTTACTCAAAATCAATTGTTTCAAAGCCCTTGAACCATTCATGGGGAGAATGAGAACTAAGCCAAACTACTGAGAATGCATTAAAAATCCATCAATCACACAACACAGAAAAAAATCCCCCAAAACAAAACCTGACTTGGACTGTCAGATGTCCAGAATAGAAACTGATGGAATGGGTGTTTTCCACCAAACTTCAAGGAGTTAGTCACTGTTTGGATTTGTGCCACATGCTGACTTGACTATTCCATTTCCTGTTTATACTCGCCTTGTTCTTGAAGCAAAACCTGGACCTAGATGGTACATGATAAAGAAACAATCTCCATAATGAGATTTACAGAAGTGGGTGAGTCACTGACGGTCGCACTGGAGATCTTAACTTCTTCAAAAATGTGAGTCTATCAGTGTGTGTGTGTGTGTGTGTGTGTGTGTGTGTGTGTGTGTGTGTGTGTGTGTGTGTGTGTGTGTGTGTGTGTGAAAAGGCTCCTACATGCCAACGACAAATTTTGTATTTATGTGCGTCATTCCAGATAACTAAACTGTTTATTTATTCTTATGATGACTCACCTTCATGGGGCACACAGTAAACTGGCCCCTCGTCTCCACTCTCAAAGGAAGAGAAAGACTCCTGGGACGACCAGGAGGAGGGGCATGGCTGCTCGGCCACTGAGGGGGGCTCAATGAAGCTGCAGTTGAAGGTGTTCTCTGGGTCGTGGTGGGCTACTGAGAACAGAAAACAAACGCAGAAGCCAAAAGGTCAGCCAGAGGGTATTGTACCATGTTACAAGAACAACAGTCTGTTCTCACTCACTCTCGCGACTGCTGCAGAGTTGTAGAAAGTGTTGGTTTAAGTGAGTCTGCGGAAAAACTGGGATTTATTGGTTTTGCATGTGAGTTAACAAAGGCTCCAACATTATGGAAAGCGAATGAAGATATTTTTATGTATGAGCTGTTAAGTATTTTTATATTTTGATGTGAAATGCTAAAGTGATTCAGGTCCCCCAGAGTTTTATTCTTAGCAGGTTATCTGACCATCATATGAGACAGAAATTCTCAATCAACCCAGACTACCGGCATTGTTTTTGGTGGGTCAGCAGTTCCTTGTTCACCCAAACTACCTGTGTCGTTGTAAGGGGAACCAAGAGATACATTAGTCCTTCAAAAGATTACCACATAAAGCTACTAAGCTGTATTAATTTACTAAATCATTCATTAATTTATAATGAATAAATAATTTAGGAGTATGTGAGCTATTATCTAGTTATATTCTCAATCCAAGAGATGCTAAAGCATACTATCTAATTAAATTTAATTTAATTAAAGTGAAAATAAAGCAAAAAGGCTTAAAAAATATGTAGTTTTCTTTAAAGGGATGGTTTAGCTTTTTGGGAAAAACGCATCTCTTTCATAGAGTGAGATAAGAAGATCGACACCAATCTCATCTCATTAATTACGTAGCTAATAAGGACTTGCTTAATGTCATGCCCTCTCTTATTCTGGTCTTTTCTAGTATTTAGACCCCAAACGGGTTCTTTGGTCATCTTCCACTGAATCCTCTCCCTCAACGATATGTAGGTCAAGTCATGTTTCTCTCTCTCTCTCTCTCTCTCTCTCTCTCTCTCTCTCTCTCTATCAATCTTCCTCTTCCTTCCTCCCCTTCAGACACTGCAGCATTCTGCTGACCCTTCAGTCTCAGGACAGATGTGGTTCTTGCGGTTGATCTTCCCATCTGGTGTGAACAGCGCAGTTATGGGCTAAACTGTAGACCGTTAACTCGACATGACCGACCACATCAGATGCTCCTGTTTACATGCCCGATGACACATGGGTCCATCCGTTTGTTTAGACCTCAGATAAACCCTCCCTGGAAGAAATCCCCTAACTGTACCAGGACCCTGGCCAGGAACAAATCCTAGCTCCTCAGCTGTATTTGTTTGACTGTAACTAAAAAGATGAGCTACTTAAAGAGATCTACGGCTGAATTTTTGCAGACTTGGTGACTTGTAGAAGCACTATCAGATGAAAAACTGCATTTACTTTGTATTCATTTGTAATATCAGGGTATGAGAAGCCTGTGTCACTCAGCTTTGTTTATACTCTCACTGCATCTCCCCTTGTTAGTGTCTGATATAACTCTGATAACTGTTTAGAGGTTCCTCTCACCATTAAGTGTAAACTAAACTTGTCTGGTTTATTTTTCACCATAACCCGCCCTGATGTTTATTCTCTTGCTTCCTGTGTCCATCCATCTGCCTCACACCATGTGACTTTCTGTTGTGTCTTTCTTGCTTTCAACTGCTTTCAACATTTTGTCAAACAACAACCAGAAGTGGGTCATAGAGGGTGTGTGCGTGTGTGTGTGTGTGTGTGTGTGTGTGTGTGCGACACAGACATGTCACGTTTGTACAAATTAGTTTTTTCGAGAGACTGCTGAGTTTTATCCAGTTTTATATAAATTTGAACTGTACATTACTACCTCAGATAGAAGATCTAATAGAAGTTAGAAGAAGATAGAAGTCTTGCTGACAGGCTAGGCAACAAACAATTTTTTATTGTTACACTGATCTAAAACCATTGTTCCTTAAAAAGATTTTCTTACATTTATCGAAAACAAGTAATTTAAACCTCTGAACTACATGCTTGAGTTTGGGAGTCTAATGTCTTTGTGTTACACGTAGGGTGGATAATGTCAACACAGGTGCAACATGTCTACAATAAGCAAGTGCAGATGTGTAGGGAAAGGGGAAAAAATACCAAAAATAACAAGCTTCAGTACTTATGTAGAGTGGACTTCCATCCAAGGGAACCCATTTATGTGATTATTTATCAGAATAATGCCAACCTGCTCTCTCAACGTGTAGTTAATGTTGGACTGTTGGCTACAAAAGTGACTCCAAAGTCTAACCTGACCCTACTTTTCTGATTGGATTAACTGTACAAAAGAAATCAGCTTTGTGTGGAGATTAATAACAATATATACTGAACCAGGAAAATATTTATCCAGAGGTCTGGATGACAAAAAATATTTTGCCCAAATTCAATGAAAGGAATAAATAAATTAACAAGACAGGGTCTGTCTTCACTTCTGCCCTTGCGCAGGGTCTTTACTGTGCAGCAGCAGGCAGATAGGCAGAGACTGTGAGTGACTGAGGAATGTAGAGCAGCTAACCTATGCAAAGACTTCAGTTAAGTTAGTCAACAAGCTAACACATGGGCATTTCACGACATTACTTGTAGGCAGTAATGAACAACTGCTGCCCTTGAAAGCTGCTCCCTCCAGACTGCGGGTCTAGTGGGGCAGATTGCTCTGCAGACTGGACGCCACTGTGATCCCTCTCTACATGGAGGATAACACACAACCGGGCATTATTGACACATCCCAGCTGCAGAGCTCTACCACCACAGTTGCTCAGTGGGGGGATGCGTTAACAGACCTGAGGCAGAGGTAGTTTAAAGGCTAGAGAGCTGGTTCTGGGACAAGAAGGTTGCTGGTTCAAATGCCTGGCCCAGCTGTGGAACTCTGGGCATAGAGTGAGCATATTACTTGCCAGTAATAAGAAGAAACATTATGTTTCAGTCTGAAATAGTCTGTGTAAGGGTTATATAATTGTATGCGGAGTCTAAAACAAATACAGTACACTGAGTGACATGCAACATGGCCAACTCAGAGCCTATTTACCAAAGCTAAGACAAGACAACTGTAGCAGAAGCAAGTTGGTTCTCACTAAAACTCAAGCAGCCCTTTTCCCCTTTGTTTAATCATAATTAATGCACCTAAGAGTGACTTTAGGGTGTGAGACAGTTTTCTTTAGGCAGCTGCATGAATGTGAGATTGAGCGTTGCTGCAAGCACATTTGCAATCCCAGCCAACTTTCCCAGGATAAACAAAGATGAAAAAAAGCAGGTGGCGCTGCTCTCAGCCCTTGCCCATTTGGACACAGAGGATGCAAGGAATGCCAGACAGATGTGTATATGTAGGGCGTGGAGTAAATATGCTTAGAATGGAATGCCAAACTACAAGCAAACAGCCTTACGTACAAACAGCCTTACTTTTGCCAAAAGGTGAATAGGTGACAGTGTGTTCATGTAGCTATTTCTCTGCTATTTCTCTATGCTAACAGAGGAGTAACTGTTGTCTTCCTTCCCTAATTCTCCCCCGTTCCTTTTTCATTTGGTCTTGCCACATCTGTTGCCACTGACCCTGGTGTGGATAAATCACAGTTCTGACACGGGCTGGGGTAAATTTGACCACTTCCTGTTTCCAGGGGCCCCCTCTGGAATGCGTGTGTGCAGGACTGCGTAGCCCCAGACAGAGTTTGAGTTTCTAAATGTTGGCAGACCACGCTTCTGTGGGTAGCCCAACAGAAAGCAGAGTAGCAACAATTTGGATAGGACACACCAGGAAGGACAAGAGACATAATGGTTGTAATAGGTATGACTGGGTATTGAGGTCTGTTCTTTTTGATTTGATTGGTGCATGGTAGTCTTATTTGTTGTCTGAAAATGTAGAAAAAATGTAGAAACAGCTCTGTTTCTTTGCTTGCTGTTTAAACACACCCCAGTATCATTATGTAAAAATGTGAAATTGATTATTTTTAATAAAACTGATGATTTTCTATGCACTATGTTCTCCACAAACAAGCATATTAATGGCCCACACTGTGATGACAAAGGCAACTCTATCCCAGTGTTGCATTTTGACTGAAGCATAATAGAGACAGATTCTTGCTTAAATAATCATCTGGATAACTGAGGAGGCACATGCTGCTCAGACATGGAAAAGAAACCAGGTCATTATGTTTTAACTCCTTCCACAGCACACTGACTTCAGTAAAGCCTTTTAAAGAATCAAATTACAGTGTTTCGTGATGATGCATAAGCTGAAGCAGAGTTCGGAAACACTTTGAATATATATCAATCAATCATCATATCAATCATTGAATCAATAAATGTCAGAAAATGGAGAAAGATTCCCATCACAAGTTCCCAGAGTCCAAACCCATGGCTTGTTTTGTCAAACCAACAGTCCAAATATTCAATTTACAATTACAGCTAATTTGACAAGTTGGAACCAGGGAATGTTTGGCTCTTTTTTCTTGATAAACGCCTTTTAACAATAAATCGATCAAGAAAATTGTTGTACATTAACTTTCTGTCAGTGGACTAAATTGATTAATTGACTAATTGCTTTAGCTCTACCGCAAATGTCATCCCCATATTCTGTCAATGCTGTTAGCTAAACATTATTAATAGCATTTACACGATTAATACAAATAGGCTCCTATACAGCTCTGTACAGTAAGAAAATATTGGAAATTCAATACAGAAGTTTGTGAAGTACAGAAATATATTGCTTTTCTGATATGCTGTACATGACAATACATTTTCCCTGCAACTGCATGTATTGCCACAATGAAGAATAATAATTTGCATACTGATATAAGATAGCTAATAGGGACAAGACGACTATCTGCTTACCCAAACACTTGAATTTTTATAGAAATTTGGATAATTAAGTCTGTTATTATTAAATCATTAAAAGTGTTTATGAACCCTGAACAAAAACAGCTGTGTGTGGTGGGGTTTAAAAGATCAGCATATCTCCTCTTGTCCACTATAAAAAAAGCCTGGGGTCACAGACAGATCTGTCACAGAGCACGAGACCTCCGCGTGGAGCAGCAGAGCTGCAGCGTCCACCCAAACAGTGCGGCCTTTGATAGCGCATCACTCACCACCACCCGGGCCCCCCGACAACCACTGGCCTTCTTTTAATAACACGGCCTCACTCCTCGGCCCAAGAAAAGTTTTCTTGGGGAAGAAGATGATGGAAACGAGTAAAGAAAATGGGAAGAAAAAAAAAAGCCCCAGTTTAGGGTTGTAATAATATGAACACATGGCATTTGAGGGTGCCAAGAATAATAAGGGGCTCTAAAACCAGTGCATTCCTATCAAATGAAACCCCATACTCGCCTGGCAGCCACCATACACTTTTCAACCCTATTCATCATCTAAGACTAAGGTAGCACTGAAGGAAAATGCTCACTCGGACTGCCATTCATTGCTGTCATTGTCTCAGCTGTGTTAGGCTGAATAAATATAAAAGGCACTGATGACCTGTGCTAATTATGCATCCGCTACTAATGATGCTACGAGTGATGCGACTTTAGCAGACTGTGTTGTACAAGCACCAGAGAGGATGATTACATAAAATACAGTAGCTTCTGGCAGCACTGCGGTGGGATATGAGAAAAAAGTTTTGGGACTTACCGACTACTTTGGGCAGTTTCTGTCGCCTCAGTGGAATACGGGGAAGTTTAGTGCTGATTCGGCTGAATCGTCCACACAGGATCCGCTTGGCTTTTTTGCTGTTGGTAGAGTTGTCTTGGTTAGAATTGAAAAAGGGATGACGCCATGGAAATCCAAATGAATCATTCAAAAGAGGCATATTAAACCTGGCCCCGTGCCTCTTTTGAGGGCTCAGGGGCAGCTCACATTGCTACTCACACTGTAATGTCAATATATTAAAGTACTTAAAATACAATTGATATGCATTTATTCATTTAACAACCTGGTACCTCGATTTTCATAATCAGGCCAAGCCTTCCAACTAGGAAATGGAGCCCCAATCATAGACCATAGAGGTGAAGACACCTATCTGTCACTCACTTGTGGTCGTCTTTGTGTCGACAGAGGCAGCAGCAGCACAGCAGCGAGAGGAGGACGATCAGTAAGAAGGAGACCAGGGTTCCAGCCGCAATCACACCCATCCGCTGGTTGGGCTCTGAAAGACGAGATGCAGGGAATTCTGGGTGTGCCACATTGGCGCAACAAAGCTCTGAATGCCACTTTCAACAAATCTCTCTCTGTCATCACTAACACTAGAGACCTTGGCATAAGCATAGCTAATTATTATGATTTACCGTACAAGTGCATTCAAATGACTTGAAGCTAACTGTATACAATCGTTATTTCAATAGTTAACAATTGATTTGTGATAGCTGCTTGACATGAAGCATCTCTGAGGAAATGAGATTGCAACAGGCTGAAATTCACAACAAATAATTCACTATTAATCTATTCTCCCCCAAGACATGGGACCACTCACCATATCCTTGCTGATTTCCTGTAAGCAGCTTCCTCCCCTCACTCCCTCTTTACTACACGCCCTTCACCATAACTCATCAATGATTTATCAGCACCCCTCCCTCTTCAAGTGGAATACACCCCAAAGATAATAAGCGTTGTATTGCATAAGTATATGGATGGCATTTGGCAATTGGAAGGACAAATGACACCAGAAGACAAGCAAACCATCAGTTAAAGGGTAAGTAGCGGTGGCCCTTGTGTCTTTACTCTGTCACATAAGGCTGGAGATGGATCTCTGGGCAGTCTGGGTGTGACATGTTGTCATCGCTCTGTCCTCACAGCTGGATAAAGAATGGAAAACGGCTTGGGAGGGGGGTAAGGTAAGAGTGACAAGGTCTTATGATATGACTGACTAACCTGCCGCCGCCCATCGTGTCCACTGGACAAAATCCCTGCTACCTTTGTGTCCTATACAATAATATTCTCCCTGCCTGCCTCCAATGATCTCCTCTTTCCAAACAGTCCACTTTTTCCTCTACTCTCCCTCCCTCTGTCTCCCTTGTCTCCCTTCCAAGTTCTCTTTTTTTCTTATATTTTCTCCACTCCCCTTTTTATTTCTTCCTTCCTCTCTCTCTCTCTCTCTCTCTCTCTCACACACACACTCTCTCTCTCTTCCTCTCTCTGGCTGGACAGGAACACAGCCAACAAACACAGCCATAAAAAGGACACCGGTCTGGGTCTGGAAAAGCTATCAAGGCCTCGCTACGTTAACTCTCCCACTACACACAGTGATCTGAATAGATGTGTTTGTTTGGTACTCGGTGTGTACAGCCAACTATTAGACATTTAATACACAGGCAGCACTAGTGGCATCTGGCTATTTGGACAAACAGTTCAGAGGGTTATAATTCTTTCTGTATGTGTAGTACAGGTACGCAGATAGTGGTGGAGGCACAAAAACAGTCTTCAAATGTTTATTTAGAGGCTTACTTGAACAGTCTTCCAAAAACACCAGTACAAAGGAACCTAGCCTTAGCTGGAGAACACACAAAGAGACACATCCACAGTACAACAACAGGAACCAATGAAAAAGAACAGGTATATATAGAGGGAAGACTAATGAGGTAATGGGAGGCAGGTGAGAAAATGAGGAGCAGGTGCAGAGACTCAAGGGTAATGAAACTAGGGAAGGAACACAAGGAACAAGAGACAAGACAACCAAAACAACACACATGAAACAAGACTGACCCAAACTTCAGAATAAAACAGGAACAGAAGAAACCAAATACTAAACAGTCCAAAAATTAAAACACCACAAACCCAAACTGTGACAAAATAACTGTTTTTGTCTTTGAAAAGGATATTATATAGAAAAACACTAGTTTCTGACTACTGCTGTTCACAGAAAACCCTTTAAAAACATCATAAACACAAAAAAAGTGTTAAAAAAAGGAGATTTTCTTACGGAGATAGCAAGCACCAGACACAGGATCACAGTTCTTTACATTGCAAGAGCAGGTTTGGTTGCAGTTCACTCCATACTGGCCTGGTTGACAGGTTCTATTGCAGCTTGAGTAAAGAGAAGAGACAAAAACAACATCTGTTTAATGTTCATTCCAAGTGACAGATGCATGAAATAGGACACAGAAAGAGAGAAAACAGATAAATGGATACAAAGTTTGTAGGAATTTCACTTTTCTATTGCAAGATTGTTCATACAAGCTCGCTCATTCAATTCCCAAGATATATAAGTGTGTGACAAAAGTAATATGAAAGCCTTTGTACTGTAAAGCTGCTGAGGGCATGAACATGAGTTTCTTGGGTGTGAGGTGTCTTATGACTTACTAGGTGCCATAAAACCCCGGGTCACACAGGCACTCTCCGGTGACAACATGACAAATGCCGTTAAAACAGTGACTGCAGTTGTTCTCACAGTTCTCGCCATATGTGCCGTTGGGGCAGCGTACCTCGCACCTATCATACACAAAAGGAATGCCATGATTACAGTCATTTTCAAGCTTAGCAGTATGAGTCATAGACATTATCACAGTGCGGAAAATTGTATTATAGTAGCTACTAGTTAAAGGCACTGCCATTTTGTTTTTAACTTGATATAATGATAAAGCTCTATGGGAAGAATGATCTGACTGAACAACAAAATATGAACATTGCATGTTTCTTTTACACATTTCTACGCTGTACTGTGTGTGTTTTCTTACCTGTCCCCGATCCAGCCAGGGTTACAGTGAGAGCACTTGCCATGAATGGGGTCGCAGTGGTGACCGTCTTTGCAGGTGGGACACACTTCATGGCAGTTTTCACCAAAAAAGCCTTTGAAGCAGAGCTGGTCACACCGTGTCCCATTCCAGCCTCTGTCACAGGTGATGCACCGTCCCTCTGTCACTTTACAGGGCTGCTGGCCCTTGCAGTGTCCACACCTGCGGTCAGACCAAGGTAAGCAGAAAAAGGAATCTCATTAATCTTGTTTACACAAAAAAATCCTCCATCTCATCTAAATGTAGTAAAATGGGTTAAGAATCTGAAACATGATGAAAAGAATCTGTATTGGTGTGCTTTAAATTCTTGCTCTAATGATCATTTAAAGAGCAAGATAAACAACCCTGAACTCTAACTGTTTTCTTTTTGGTTTATAGCAACTGTATTGTGTGAAAACGGCACAGTCCATGGAAGGTAAAGAACTTAAGCTGAATTGCTTTTACATGTTGGCTGATGCTTATGGGATAATGTGAATACCATCTCTCAAATCTCATTTTATTACTGCCTCATTAAGGAACATGTTCAAATATTTTAAGGGTTATCAGCTGCAGCATACATCAAATCTTATTTCCTCTCAAAACCACAAAACCGCACCATAATATGGATCAAACAAGGGAATTAAACATCAGGCATCTGTAAAACTGCATGTTTCCTGTGGTTTTCTGCCAAGTTTTTCCCCCCACCTGTTCCTGCAGTTTTGACCATAGAACCCGGCAGGACATGGTTCCCTGCAGAACTTCCCACGGTACCCTGGTGTGCAGGTACACGAGCCGTCCGCCTGGTTGCACTTGCCATGGACGCACTGGCAGTATCGCTCACACCGTGGGCCCCACAGCCTCTCCCGGCACTGGCAGCGTCCCGTGAACTGGTCGCACGGTGAATTGTTGCAGTTACACTGCATTGCACAGTTCCTCCCCGTCCAACCAGGATTGCACAGACATCGCCCTGTCATAGAATCGCAGATGGAGTTGATGCTGCAGTAGCAGTTGTTGTTGCACTGGGGACCCCAGGCACCAGGGTGACATGTGCATTTGCCCGTCTCTTGGTCACATTTGCCTTTTTGGCATAAGCAAGGATTCTCGCAGTTAGGTCCCCAGCGATTGTGGTTGCAGGTGCACTCGCCGGTCAAGTCATCGCACTGGCCATTGGGGTAACAATTACATTTCCCCTTGCAGTCAGGGCCCCAGAACTGTGCAGGGCACTCTGTTAAAAGACAGTGCAGTAATCAGGAAATGGGAAAAATTCTTCTGACTTCAAACTTCTATTTCAAAACTTTAAATATCCTTAAACAAAAGTAAGAGTCTACAGCCATGCTAGTAGCTCTGTGAGGCTGTACTTAGGCACAATGGTCCATGCTAAACGCCAGCATGATAACACTCACAACGGCAATGCTAACATGCTGATGTTTTGCAGGTATAATATTTACCATGGTCACCATCTTTGTTTAGCGTGTTAGCTAACACATGCTAATTAGAACTAAACACAACGTACAGCTAAGGCTGAAGGGAATGTCATTAGTTTTGCAGGTATTGGACATAATTTAATAATAATGCCGCTAGATGAAAAGAGATCACCAGAGTTATTACAATTTATCCTGAGGGGAATATGAATGTGTGTACCAAATTTTATGGCAATCCATTCAATAGTTGTCGAGACATTTCACTCAAAACCACAAATGTCAACCTGATAGTGATGCTAGAGGAAAAGTCACAGGATCAACCAAAGTTATTGGGATTCGTCCTCTGGGCTCCATGGATATCAGTACAAAATTTAATGGCAATCTATCGAATATGTTTCAGTCTGGAACAAAGTGGTGGACCAACCATCAGACCACTAACATCCCTAGAGCCAAAAAAACTCAAGTGCAGTAAATTCCACTTATGCTGTAGTTTTAGATTTTCAAAGCTTGGTATTTTATAGGTGAAATATGTTTTACTCATTTGACCTTTAAGCACCATTGTCAAGAGGCAAAAGGTTGAAATTCTGATAAAAAATGGAAATAAATCCCTTACTAGTGTCACAGCTAGCTCCAAAGTATCCATGACGGCAGCGACATTCATTCGGCCTGACACACACCTCATTTTCCTTGCAGGTGAAGTTGCCTTCACAGAGAGCTTGGGTGAACAAGAATAGGCCACATTATTCAACTGGCTTGCACAATGAGCTATATGACATGTACTGATAAATGTTAGCGCTCTGTATGGTACATACGTGTCAGGCATTCATCCCCTAGCTGCCTCCATCCAGTGCAGCATACAAATCCTGATGATCTGTAAAATAAGTTATGAGATTCAGAATGAGAGGGGAATGATGAAGAACCTGGCTAAAATACAGTGAAACAAACACATATCAAAGCAGCAGCATCCACGCCCAACTCATGTCTCTTTGATCACACAGTTCTTATTGATGTGGCTGATGCCAAATTCCGCAAACGTATGCAGGGCATTGTACATGGTTGTATACCTATTTGAATAGAGGTCATTCCCATCTGTATACAGTACATACAATCAAAAGCCCCTAACCCCTGAATTTGTGTAGTAACCTAAGAGATTCTTTAGGTTTCCCCAGCCTTTGGAGAAATACTGAAGGAGGAAGGTAAATATTCAGAGACGATGTTTTGCAGCCAAGATTTAGGCCTGTCAGGAAAGGACAGATGTGTCTCCTCTTCCTCCCACGCCTGTGACCTCTGTGGGGCCCCTGCAACATGTCAGCTTCCCCTAAAGTGTTTGAAGATGGCAGTTTGCTTTCAGTCAATGAGCAGGGAGCAACGCTGCTTTTTATCCTGCCAAAATAGGCGCGTGGTAGAGATCACAGGTCTAACCTCAGTATGCTTTTGCTTGTTATGGAAGGAAGATTTACATTTTTAGATTCAAATGAGCCTTTTACCATTTTATGTACATAGTAGTGCACTGGATTCAATTTTTTGCAACTGTGCTGCTCCAAATTCTGACAAACTCCAGTCAACATGTATGGAGTTGACCCTTGCTGACCTATAATACACAGCCAATCCACGTCAGCACTTTCAGAAGAAAGATTGCATTCACTGTTGTGTAGAATTAATTTGGTGTTTAGAAGCATAGCTGCACTCTTGCTTAGCTTTCAGTATTACATAAAGAATATACCTTTATTACATAAAGAACTACCTTTACCAAGGACTTAAATAGCTGCTCTTTCAATGACTAAAAAAGATATTTTTCTGCATCAGTGCTGAAAGCACCGCATTCAAGTCAGAAAAAATACAAACATAATGGGCATAATCGGAAAAACAAGTGAGTGGTGAGTGGAGAGTTCACTGCAATGAATGTTGAATACTGGAAGGAGGGCAAAATGTCAAACTTGTAGAACAGTAGAGGCCAGTACTATATATATCACAATGGAAACTTCACAAAGCACTAAAGTAGACATATTATATAAAATAGGCAATATTTTTCTGGTAAATGACAATTTGTTGCCCAGTGAAGCAAAGAAAAATCTATGAGGCGACAGCACAACTTTTGAAGAGCAGCTCTTGATTACGTTACATTTCCTTCTGACTGCATGGAAAAAGGCATGAGTGGCTTTTTTCAGATAAGCTATTTACAGTTTTGCTCCAAGAACTTTCATTTCCGCTTTATTTGTTTTCATACTCAACTGTCCCAAAGTCTGTAAAGGAGGTAAAGTTATGTTGCAAGAAAAAAACCAGATACTTCAACAAACTATAAGCACATGATTTCTTATCACACATCTTTTACAGCATAGTGGAGAATGAACCCTGGACTATAGCTGTTTCATGTATGCCACAATTTCAGAATTCATAGAGATCAGTCCAAGCTTGGATGATGCAGTCAGCAATTGTGGACTTGTGGATGTTTTTCTTTTACACTAGTAACCAGACATCCACAGGCTCAGCTATAATCCTAGATGTCATCAAGAACTACTTTTTAGATACCTTAACCTTTGAGAGGGAGCTGTCTGGATATGTGGATTCCTATATCATTCTCTTACTTTTCATATAATTGATCTTTACTCTGAAATGCCAACTGTCAACAAATCTGTGTTCCTTTAAAACATTTTATAAACTTCCTCAAACTCTCCAAAACCTCATTTTAAAAAGTGCATTAGCAACCACAAGGTGTTACCAAACGGTGCCACGAATGCTGCGAAGGTCAATGAGAGCGCCGCCTACAGAGTGAAAACACTCCTGTTCCAGATGTACACATCTGTACAGTATAGCTGCTTTCTTCAGTAGACTCCTCCTCCTGCCATGCAGCGGACTGGGAACACGTTTTATGTAGAAAATGAAGAGGTCAACGCGAAATGATCGAAAGTTATTTTCGATATATCATTTTACGTTGACTTCAGTGTTAATATGAATATGAATTCTCGATATAAAAGTAAAAGAAAAGTTTAGAGAATGAAGTCAGTGGTTGATTTCAGGACGGTTAACAGCGACTTTTTCACTTTAGTGAGAACCGCTATTCGTGCATGAAGCCAACACTGAATGTCAATTTGATCAAGTTATGATGCCTTTTGCTCAGTTTCAAAACCGATTATTCTTCAAGCAAATGAAAAATACTTTATGAATGACTACTTTGCCACTTTTCTTAATACAATGTCAACTCTGACTGGACTATTAGTATATATAAGTCGCATCCTGAAACAAGGAAGAATGAGGCAAAAAATGCCACAAGGAAAACTTACAAACAAGCTGATTTGCATTAACAACTAGTGGAATAAATCCAGATTTCTTCTGCACTGATTCTTACCCAGGTGCTTTGCATACATTCCTGCCTTTAGGGTTGAGTTCTTGGCTGAAACTGGAGCAAAAGAAGAGACAAACCACCGCAACAACAGCTAAAGAGTTCTTCACTTCCATTGTACAAGCAGCAGCATCCTTCTAGACGCCGTTTTCACTCCACATTTCCCTTTCTCCAAAAGTGATGATGATGGGTCTTCACTGGATTTTAAACACTCCGTCTTGTTTTACGCACATAATCCAGATGTATCTGCATTATAAATATCAAATCCCTGTCCAAAAAAGGTGATTTAAAAACTCTTGCCACCACCTACGTCATCGAGAAACTCAGCAGCGAAAAAGTGACCCGCGACAGCAATCCCAACCGAACAGCTGGAAAAAAGTTATAAAACCAAAAAGTGCAAATCGCAGTATTCTTGATGAACGTTGCTGTCCTGCAGTGTGCCGTTTATTCCATCAAAGTTTTAGAAGAGGTCATCATGCAAATCTGATGGGTCCAGACTCATAATGAAATAAAAACAACTTTTTTCCCCAACATAATGTCCTCAACGCGTCTGGAAACCTGTAGATTGATAATATTACTGGCAAAAGATCACGGCAAATTAGCTGCCTTTTCGCTTTTTCCTCTCTGAGGAGAAGCGCTTAATCCGTAACTTTTGTCCTCTTGCGCGCTCAGGAGTGGCAGGAGGGAAATTCCTGATTTGTTACTCTATCTTTGGCTTTGTGCGCCATGCGTGCGCCACCAAATTTACATAGGCCTGCATGTGTGCAACAGGGTCTGTTTAAAAGGCCTTGGATAAGAAACAAAAAGTCTTGTGGTCTAATTTGTGATTTTAACAATCAAGAAGTTAATATGGACGAAAAAGCACTGCTCTTTTGTTTAATGAAAATTACCACTCTAGTCATTCTTATCATTAATAGTTGCATATTTCAAGCAGTTATCAAACAAAAAATGACAGATTTGTTGATATGATTTGTAGAACAGTAAGCTAAAAAAACACTACATTAAGGTTTTAATTGATGGATGGGGAGAGTATGTGTGCCTTTGTGTGTGGGGGGTGCAGGGGGCAGCAGTGTAGTAAGTACATGTTAGACAATGGCTCCCCCATCTGTTAACACCAACGAAGTGATTTTGGCATATGGTAGCCTACCTCCTGCACTAAATACATGCAAGTGCAAGGCCTCTTAAGCTGTAGGATGGAGCTAAGTAGTAGGATGGAGACAAATAGCCGAAATAAAGTTATTCATTACCCCCCTACAAAATGTTATGGCATGTTTGTAATTTAATTCTACTGGCATAATCCATAACCCATATGTCAACAAAACCCACTGCCAAAATTCCAAACTGCTATGACCCCAAATTGTTTGACAGGTCTTTTATAAATGGCGTAACATTAGACAACTACTAAGTTATAATGAATAATGCTTTCTGGTGGTGTACTATAATTCATATGGTAAAAAACAAACAAACAGATTAAGTCTCTAAATTGTGTAATTCATGTGCATTGTTATGCATGACAAAAATGTTCCAGGGTTGAACTAGTCCTAAAATGACTTATATATTACTCAAGCATGAGATTATTTGTCTTGCAAATTATGCTGAAAGTTAAAGCACTCAATTTGCTGCTTATGTGGCCTCCGTGAAGGCAAATTATGTGGCTGCATTTACATGATTATCGTATCAGCCAATCCCAAAGTGGTGAGGCCTTTTCCCATGTAAGAAAGGTTTCTGAAATCATTGTGTCAAAACAATCAGTGGTGTAAGTATTAAGGTCCTTTAAGTAAAAGTAGCAATGCCACAGTGGATAAATACTCAATTAAAAGTAAAAGAACAAACCTATACCCTGTTATATTGTTATGTTAATTATGTAGCCTATACTTTTACTCAGGTAAAAGTGGGTTACATAATATAGCCTAATCATAATAGCAAAATGTACTTTACAAGAGTATATCATACAAAATGCCCCCTTTCTTAGTACAACATATATTCACACTATAATATATTATTGTATAGAACATATGTCTCCTTCGGTAGACCTACTATCTATCTATCTATCATTTTTTTGAATCTGAATCTGCAAAGTAGCTAACTGGTAACTACACCTGTTTAATAAACAGACCTAGCCTATAGAGCAGAAGTACTAACGATACTTTAACTTTAACGTTACTGAGTAAAGTAAAAGTACCACAAATTTGTGCTTTCGTAAAATTTGTAGACCTACTTGACATGTAGGCCTAGGCTACTTGGCTTCTTTCCTTCAGTGATAGCATACCTTTAGTCTTCATATACTACACTGCTTGTAGCCATTGCGGAAGCAGAGCAAAGGGCTGTAAAGGCTTGTTTAAAAACGTAGTCACGCAAATAAATCATCAACAAACTCTTCCTTTATAACGAGGAAAACTTGGACTATAATTAAGCAAACTGCTGAAACTGGGAAAGGTCTTACAATAAAACTGGATGTGCAGCTGTGCAGGGCGTAGGCTATGATGTGAAAAAAGTTTGGGAGTGACAAAAGTTGTACGTCACAGGTTGTTCACCAACCAAGTGATGCTAATGTGACTGTTGTTGTGGCTTCATGTCTGTTTACACTGTAGCGTGCAGCTTCCACCGACAGATGGTCTGCGTAACTTCACCGCTCCGCTGACATCCACCTCCTCCAGGCTGATGTTTTATGTCAAAGCCGTGCCAGTCCTGACACGGGCAGGGCCGGACATTCCCATTATACGGTTGCTCTCCGGCGGAAGACCCCGGGACACCGTCACCTCCACCTCGACGGCGACCCAGACGGAGCAGCAGGGCAGCAGCCGCGGCGGCGCTCAACATGACTCGGCGCGGTCGGAGTGTCCCGGACAGCCGGGGAGAAGTGGGAGAAGCAGGAGAGACGGCACCACCACCACCAAAGCTGCTAATGAGATCTTCGTTGACTTTGACCAGACACGGGAGGCTTATAAGAGCAAAGACTCATTAGAGCTGCTCAGAAGTTTGGTGGTTTTCAAACTCTGCACCTATGACTTCCTGGTTGATAAGAATAAAGAGGTAGGCCTAATGAGCCAATGAGGTGCTATTTTAGCTTGCAGCCCGGTAATTAACCATGAAGTCTGTTTGTTAATGTTATTTAAAGTGTTCAGGGGACTTTATGATGACAGTAACGTTAGCCTAAAGGTTAGCATAATTGTTTACTTTTATGTGATATTTACCTGTAGGCTTCACAGCCTACATTTAACATTTACCTGTTACCATATAGGCGGGGAGAAAAAGGAAATTTCCACCTTATATTTTCTTAATTGAAAATAATACATCATATTTTATTTGTTGATTGTATTTTGTATTATTAATCTGGATCTGCAAAGTAACTAGTAACTAAAGTTATAAAATACATTCTGGATTGTAGTGGAGTAGAAGTAAAAAGTAGCGGAAAATAGAAGTACTCAAGTAAAGTACAAGTACCTCAAAATTGTACTTAAGTAAAGTACTTGAGTAAATGTATTAGTTACTTTTCACCACTGTGTATAGCAGTGGGCACATTTAAATTGTTAACCCTGTCTTAATCAAACAGATAAGCCAATTTGAGTTTTACTGATAACAAGCTATATATGCTGTAACTTGAAAGGCTTTAAGTTGCATTCACCAAACCCCAGTCAGCTGTATGTTAAGTTTGAACCAACAAGCCTTAACTATCTGTGACGTAGGCTATGTGTAACACCCACCTCTCAAATTACAACCTTCCAAGCATGCAAATGAACCTCTCCGCAGTCCATGTTACCTAACCTCAGCTTGATGACAGGTCATTTTAAAATGTTAATGTTTGTCTGGTATTGTGGCCATACACTGTGTATTAACAAGACACACTTTACATACATAAAAGGCCATTCATTTCAGCCCATGTTGTGATGCATGGTGGTACAGTGTTTTAATAGACTTGCAGCACTGCAGGTTCGTTCAGTCCATACTCCATCACGTCTTCATGTAATCAGTAGAATAAATGGGAAGCTTGGTAGTGTTTGTGAAAGCAAGTAGCCACACCAAATGTGAAGTAGTAATCTAATATGGCATTATTCTGATTTTCAGTGCAGCTGCAATGTTTCATCCTTTGTCCCTGTTTTAGTCTTACATGCCTTTTGTAGTTTGTAGCTTGGGGGTAAAAACATGATTTGAATTTCTTTTCTTATGAAAGGTCAACTTGCTACTTTTTGTCTTTGCCTCATAGTCAGGCAGGTAAACCTGTTGCCTTCAGAACCTGCCTAGACACAGCCTGGCTTTCCGGGGACATTATGATTCACATAAACTAGGCTAAATGGCATGTAGAATAAATTGTCTTCTCCCTTTCTGCTCAGATAATGGATCTAGGTAAGAAGATTCTGGGGCAGAGAGCCTTCGACCAGTTCATGAAGATGACATTTTATGGCCAGTTTGTAGCTGGTGAGGACCACATGGCCATCAGGCCGCTGATCCAGAAAAATCAGGCCTTTGGCGTCGGCTCTGTCCTGGACTACAGTGTGGAGGAAGACATCAGCCAGGAGGCTGAGGAGAAAGAAAAGGAGTACGAAAGTTACCATGCATTTCAGTAGATGTTACATAACAAAAAAAATGTTTCTGAGTATGTTTTTGAGTCTGCATTGTCAGTGTTTCAGGTGTGTTTTTCAAGACTTGTTTGGCAGAGATTGAGATGTTGGTATTAAAGTTAGCAGGAGTCACTGGTGCAGAGACATATAATCAGTTGAGTTATATTAAGAGCAAAAGTGGGCATAGAACTGCATAGATCTTGTCCTGTTTTAACTCTTTGATATAAACTGACCTCTAGACAGAGTACATTGCATTGTAGAGTATTTTCCTCTTGTTTGATGCCAAAAAAAGGTTTATTTTAATATGTCTCACAGCCAGGAAGTGAACACTCTTTACAACATGATTTCTTGGCTCAGTCATGGCCCCTCGTTCTGGATTGGCTGGCTGGAGAGAATCTCTCACTTGTTAGGAATCTTGTCACATGGGTAGCACAAGGCAGTAGCCATTTGATCTGTGACCTGGTGTAAACTTGGATGACAGCAGTCTCTCTAGGCAGCGGCAGTAGCAATGTTACTTAAGTTGTAGCAGTTGTAGCTCTGGGTATTCATGCATTATGAGTAATTAGGACACCTCGTATACCAAAATAAAATGGAGACTTTTTGGCCTATTTAGGAATTGCTTCACAGTCAAATCAGTGAATGAAATCGCTAAAGTGAATATTATTTGATGCTCATTTCATTCAAGTGAAAAAGACAAATGCACTTGTCAGATTTACTTAGCATAAGTATAATTCTCAGCCCAAAAAAGACTGGCCTTTTCTTATTGCACACAACATCTCTAGGTTTCTAAAGGTCAGATGGAGTGAATAAACAAGGCTGTTAGGCAGTATGTTAAAGTGTCTAGTGTTCACGTCTGTTGACGTAGAGTGACAGCTGACTGCAATGTCAGCTTGTGCCAGACAGAATGTCCTCTATTATTGTTTTATTGTGTTATCACATTCTGTAAGGTTATAAAGCTCCCAGGTAAGCCCTTTGCTATGACTTTTTCGACCCTTCTTGTACTTGAACTTGAGTGCATGTTTTTTTTTTTTATACATATCACTAGTAACAAGATATCACTGTGCAGCTTTGATATACTTTGTCTTGGGGATGCCTGCTTGGAGACATCAAAAGAGGTATCAAACCTTAGCCTAGAAAGCTTTTGTTTGGCGAACATACACCTTCAAACCGTGAAGCAGGAGGACAAGGCATATTAAGCCAGCTTGATCTCAGACAGCAGGGTTTGACAGGCACGCCGGTGATCTGTCAAGATAGCAACAACAACATTAGTCAGTTCCTTGTAACAGAAAGAAGATATAAAGAACGGAGGCAAGTACTGGCTTGATGTTGAGAGCATGATACAATGCCAAGCTTCAGTTGCGTAGGCCATTTAAACTTAAAATATATATGCCTGATTTTACAGTTATGATTTGATTTTGAAGGCTGGTACTGATGTTTTTAACAAAGCTGATATTAACCATTGTGCCAGTAGTCACATTCTATTAAAATTTCCTTTTTCATGCCAAAAGATAACCAGTAATCAGTGTCTAGCACAATCTGAATTGTTGGCAGTGTAACAGAGAAAGAATTGGAAACAGAATTTTAATCATGGCACAGTTAAAACCTTAACTGGAACCAGTGATGGCGACAGGGTTACTTACCCCAGCTATTCAATTATTTTCATCTGTATTATTTTTACACTTAATTCATTAAACATTTAGTCTAAAATATGTCAGAAACCAGTGAAAAATGGGCCTTGGAGTGCTTCTAGTAACATATTTTATCCATACAACGGTCCAAAGCCCAAAAACATTACATTTACAATGATATAAAACAAAGCAAATCATCAATGCATTTTTCCTTGATAAATGGCTCAAACAATTATTCTATTATCGCAATAGTTGACCGTTAGTTTTCTGTCGATTGTCTAATCAGTTAATCAACTAATTGTTTCCACCTTACTATTTTTAGATACAAAATTAACATAAAGAAAACAGTACTGAATAAGTGGCCTAAGTGACTCTCTTCCAGTGTCAAATGGATTGTAGTTAAATCCAGATTCCTGCAATAAATGAGCCTGCCAAATGGCATATCATGTTAAAAGAAAATAACTCCCTTTAGTTTCCTGGCTTTGAATCCTATTTATGCCCCTGATGTGCAGCATGCTTAGTGTTCAGTCATCTGTTTGGTTACATGAGCTCCCCAGTTCCCTGTGATGAAGGGGGGAATAGGTCAAGTGTGGTGTGACGCTACAACTGCCCTCTCTGGAGGGTCAGCAGGCTGACAGTGGGACAGTTCAGCATATACTGTACAGGGTCACTAAACACAGTGTCACCCTCTGGCATGCCTTTGCCACGAGGCCAAAATGTTCAAAGAAAGAGTGCAAGTTCCCAACTTTAACACAAAAATGCCCGACATTAGCTGCAATTCTAATGAAACTTACATTTTTAATGTTACCCAAATACAAGGCAAATTAACTTATTTAATCCTTTTGTATTTCTTCCAATTTAGCCCATGTGTATCTGCAGCAGAGAAAAAGAGCATAGGTAAGCTGCCTCGTTTTGTTCTTATTTGTGGACACAGTATATGATGTAATTAGAAGTAATAGGCATGCAAATTTGTTTTTACCCCCAGGCGAGGACCACAGAGAGAAAAATTATAAAGCGCACAAACAGTTTGGGGACAGTCACGGGAGGGTGACTGGAGCCTGCACGTATTTCTATGCAGACGAGGCCAAATGTGACCAGCATATGGAGACCTTCATCAAATGCATCAAAGCATCTGGTAAGCAAATAGAAATGAAACTACAACAGCAAAACATACTTTACACTATGTCTGTTTTGGCACGTTGTGTGAAAGTTGTAACTCTATACTGGCTCATATACTTTGATATTTTCTACCAAATATTGCAAATATTGTCATCCCTCAACCAACGGACACATGGTCTGGTTCTGTAATCCACTCCATTTATTACATGTAGCACAGTCTTTAAGCATGCATTTATCATCATGTTAATATTTTTATTTTATTTTTATTTATTTTAAAACAAAGTATGTTCACCCTCTAGGTGGGAGTTCAATGGACGGTTTTTCTGCCATCAAAATGACTGCTCTAGGACGACCTCAGTTTCTGGTAGGCACTAAGGGGTGATTAAAAGGTCGATGCATTAATTAGCTGATGCACCTGTGAAAGGGGTGTGGTGGACTGACACCGTGGTTTTTTTAAGCTCCAGTTCTCAGAGGTCCTGGTGAAATGGCGGCGATTTTTCACTTTCCTGGCATCACAGCAGGGGAAAGGGGGCATGGAGGCCTTAGAGCAGAGGCTGGAGCTCAAACAACTGCAGGTGGAGTTTTTCCTCTTCCTCTTTCCTCTTCTGTAATTTCTACCAAACGTTACATCCAATGTTATAGATCATCTTCGCACTCCTATTTCATACACAGTATGAGGATATTGCTACGCTATGTGCCTTGCAGAAATTTAGATCTTTTTGTCCTTCTAGGAATTCCTGACCAAACTGGGTGCAAAAGGTGACTTCTTTGGCTGGTTCGCTGGAAGGAAAGAGGAATCTTCAGGGTAAGCATGAACACAGATTACCAAAATACAGGAAATATCTGTAATAGAATGTCATTGTTGCACAAAGGGGGAAAAAATTCACTCAATGAAAAATGTGCGATGAAAATAACAAATTGTGTCCTCATGGATTACATTGCATTTTGCAGTGGTAATACTTAGTCATATCAAACATTGCAAACATTTGCTGCTGAAATGTATTTTCAGACTACACATTTTTGCTGCAATAGAATTCTGTTGAGTGAAAAAGGTGAAAAACGTTTTTATAATTTATTTTCTATTTTCTATTTTATTACAACTATTTTAAAGTTCATGCTTAGTTTCAGTGCGACTGAAATAAAAAAATCAACCAAGATACTGGTAATAGTTTAGACTCACCAATATGCCGTTGCCATAATACTGTACCTTTCTATCCTCTGCCTTGACAGAACCATTGACATGCTCGACTGGAACAGCCTAATAGATGACAGAACAAAGATGTCCGACCTGCTTGTCGTCCCAAATGTACAGGTCAGTAGAACAGAGTTAAAAGAATGTCCCAAAATCTTTAAATTTAATTCAAGATCCAAACTCACTGGAGGGAGTTGCTACTTGCTTTTCCAAATTTGATGTGTATACAATTTACAGTAAGTAGCACCTGGTTTGAACTGATTTTGAATTGTTAGCAATTCAGTAAAATGCACTGCAGCTGTCTACATGTATTGGTGTTGTACCGAAATGTATTCATGCATTAATGTGTTAATGTGTTCCCCTTTTATGTGAACAAGCTTGTGACACATTCATGACAAAGACATTTCAGAAAAATCTGGAAGTAACTAACATAAAACGTTGAACAAAATCGGATGTAATTTTACTAATACTAACCATTTTACCAACTGATTCCTTGCGGTCAAGTTGCTATCAAGTATTTTGTCCATATAGTTTATTTTTTCAGTTTTTTGGAATTAAATTGCTTAATTTGAGGGTTTTTTGCCATAATCACACCTTGAACCTAATAAGGTCAGTGATAGAAACATCACATATGTTTCTAGATTCAGATTCAAACAACTTTATTGATCCCAAGAAGGGCAATTCATTAGCAGCTTACCCCCGTCCATATACACAACTCCAAAACTCACAGGACAAGTGGTTATATGTCAAGGGTCACAGAAGAAAACAGCGAGCAGCAGCAGGTAAAACATTTTGTACTTCATATAAATATTTATTACTTTTATCAGCCCCCAAGATTTTTACACCCAACTTGGAGTAAATTTAAAGTGAACTGTCTCTGTTTAAAAACTGGGATAACTGAGATTTCAAGTGTGAATCACTTGGCTCTGAGCTAAGGAAAGGCCTGGGTTAATTGCATGTCTATAAAATCTGGGCAAGTTACCTTCAACATATCTGTTGACCTTGGACTAAAGGCAGATGAAGGGTGGATGAAGTAAGAAGCACTAATAGGTGTCGTGCTGTGCGGTATTTGATTCAGTAGCATCTCATGGTGCACACTCTCCCGCGTTGCTTGCCCAGCTAGGTGAGCTGGAGCCTCTGCTGGAGACGTTCACTGCAGAGGAAGAGAAGCAAATGAAGAGGGTGTTACAGCGCATGGACATCTTAGTCAAGGTAAACGCTCATAAACTACAAAGACTAATCACTGTACACAAATATACACACACTTAGTAGCAATTGCGTTTGTTGTTGATCTCCAAGGAGCAAGAACTTACCAAATGTGGCATGTTTATGAACACGGTGGCATGTTTATTGGTTAAACTTCTGACCGCCGGTGGAAATTAGCTAGTAGCTAAATCTGGTACAATACATCTCTTCTCCTTATGTGAGATTCATGTGTTTTTGTACATGGTCCCTGACAAATTAATGTAATGCCACAGCAGTGTAGTGATAATTCATTCGTATTATGCAGCAGTTCCTATTTTAATATGACCAAGGCCACCGTAGGGCTGCTAACCACCAAGGGTATTATTTGTATTCATGTATGTGTAGGCAGAAACAGTAATCACATTCATTTAATTAAAGAAAGTTTTGGCAGTTCAACTATTTTTAATTATATATTTTTAACCTTTATTTAACCAGGAGGAAAAGACTCATTGAGATTAAAAATGTCTTTTCCAAGAGTGTGCTGCCCAAGACAGGCAGCAGCACAAATAACACAGTTGCAGACATAAAACAAACACAAAACAAAGAACAAATCACAGAATTGTAAGATATCAAAACTTTCTTCATCAGTCAGAACAGCCAGACGTAACTGCTTACTTGCAATTAGAATAACTTTAAATGCGTCCAATGAGACCAGCTCCTGAAGATTCAGGTGATTTTGCAACTGATTCCAAGCTGAGGAAGCAGCATACTTAAATGCTCTTTTTCCCGGTTCATTACGGACCCGGGGGACAGTTAGTGGAAATATGTCCCGGGATCAAAGACAATAGCTTCCCATACTTTTTTGTTAGATGCAGATCCGTAGGTAAGAGTAAAGCAGTCCAAGAACAGCCATAAAAAACAGAGTATGCCAACAGTTATTAAACTATAGCGTAATAAACACTTTTAGGTGATATTATACAAAATAAATTAGACCTTTTTCTTATTTCAGCATGCCATGGAGAATGGCGTTCGCTTGATGGTGGATGCAGAGCAAACCTACTTGCAGCCGGCTATCAGCAGACTGACTTTAGAGATGCAGAGGATCTACAACAGAGAAAAGCCTGTCATCTTCAACACCTACCAATGCTACCTCAAGGTCAGAAGCCACACTTGGCACAAAGACCAGAGATGTGAGATCAAAAGTGTAAATGATGTATATGCACGCAAAGCTTAGTAGACACAACAGATACAATTCCTAATGATAGAGAACATGCTGTGACAAATCGTGTGACTCCAAATTTCAACGTGTAAAGAGATTACTATGAGTCAGCTGAGTTGAGACTGAAACAGTGACACGGCCAAGAAGAGGATGATGTTGGAGGGAATCTTGGTGCTTTTCTTTTTATATCTTTAATACACCAATTCAAATGAGAAGCTGTTGAAGTCACAGTAGACTTTCATTCATGTGATTAACATCCTTTTTAATATTTTATCAAAAGTACATAGGCTTACCATATTTTCACCTAAAACGTGCAGTATTGTGAATTAAAAATAACACACACTACCTCGGATAAAAAAGGTCCCACTTTGTCACAATTAGTTGCTGTTTGTAATAATACACCATTGCTTTGCGGCTGATGTTGCTAATACCGTAATTCTTGAGCAAGTTCTCAAAATGTGTGCCTTTTTTTTTTTTTCATCATTTAAACGGAAACACAGCTTTGCACTGATGTCAACATAATCCTATTTTTTTTGGTAGCGATGCAGAAATGTACCAGTGTTTGTCCCTTTGGCATTGTCTCTGTAGCTTCTTCATTTTTGCTTGCAGGCAATCATGGCGTTGGTTGGATATTCTAGGCATCTGGTTGGTTATGCTAGGTGGCGTAGGCTAGGTCAGGTAGAATAGGTAGGCTGATACAAGATGTAGAATATGAAGTTTAATGTAACTGTATTGTGCTGCAACACATCATTTGGCTAGTTAGATCTACAGTAGTGAGTAAAAACTGGTAATGTGATTAATTATTAAGTTTTGTTTCTAAACTTAAAGGACTTGATTTAAATTCATCTTTGCTAAAGAGCGAATCATCCTCTTTTTTTGCTCTGCAGGATGCCTATGACAATGTAACTATGGATGTAGAATTGTCTCGACGTGAGGGTTGGCATTTCGCTGCCAAGCTGGTGCGTGGGGCCTACATGTATCAGGAGCGAGAGAGGGCCGAAGAGATTGGTTATGAGGACCCTATTAACCCTGATTATGAGTCTACCAATAGAATGTACCACAGGTAAGAGCCAATTAACTGTTGACGACTGTTCAAATCTGCACCTGCAAAGTTTGATCTTTTTTAACCAGCCAAGCTCTCATTTCTTCATATTCACACTGAGAAGCTGTCTGCTATTACTATAGCCTCTTGTTGTTGGATAGCGAACAGTTTAGATTTAAGTGTCTTGCACAATAAAACCCCAGGAAAACACTTTTCTTTTTTTTTTAAACTTGTGCCACTCCCATGTGGTTCACAGATTTAAACTGGCCACCTTGTAGGCACGAATCTGCTGCAATGGACAGCACGGGGCTTTCTTTTTAGGGAAGTGGTCCTTCACTTGGAGTTTCTGGGTTTAACATCTTGAGTCAGCAAGAAACCACCCTGTTGACTTGTCCTAGTGCACGTTACAGAATACCATCCAGCTCCAGGGGTGCTGTGTTGTAACAAATTTTCTGACATTCCTAGATTAAGGCAAGCTCAAAGAAATCACCCTGCGGAGATCAATATGTTTTGCACAAAAAGAGGAAGGGCCACCCTTAAGCATTCGATTTGATTTTGAGGTAAACATCAACATAGGGCAGACACAAAGTTTGGCTGATGGGCTACAGCACAGCATGGGGTGGGAATCAAAGTATGCAGATGGTGGTGAAGCACATGCATATTAACACAGCCACAGCAGCAGGAGAGCAGAATGCAGAAGTCCTCCCTGAATGGATTGGTTCAGATTTTTGGCAAATATGTTCAGTGTTTAGGGACATTTTTACTGTTGTGTAAAGATAGTCCTGCACCACACAATAAATCTGACATTCTAATGAGAAAGATTTGTTTGGATGAGTTATGAAACAAAGCAAGCCACAAAATGCATACAAAATACTGCACATTATGTATTTTAATATTTTATAGTGAATAGTTTAGTAGAAAACAAATGTGGTAATTCCCCATTTCACAGACAAAAGTCCACAATTGTGTCAAAGACAATAGCACAGTTATATTGCCTTTCCTTGTGTGCGTTTGCATGTGTCTGTGTATTTGTGTAAGGTGTCTGGACTATGTGCTCGATGAGATTGCACTCAACAGAAATGCCAATGTAATGGTGGCTTCCCACAACGAGGACACAGTCAAACACACCTTGAGGAGGTACGGTTTCAATTCTATCCAAACACACTTGAAAACATGTATAATAGATTTATTTTTTATACAACTTTCCATCTGTATAAACCAAGTCTCTCTCTCTGTCTCTCTCTCTCTCATTCAGAATGAATGAGCTGGGTCTCTTACCCACAGAGAACAAGGTGTACTTCGGTCAACTACTGGGCATGTGTGATCAGATCAGCTTCCCATTGGGTGAGAAAAACACACTGTCATGCACAGCCAGCAATGACTAGGCACCGATCTTTCCCTCCCTACATGAGGATTATTTGACAGTTTAAGTTCAGCCTCTGCAGGATCTCTATTCACCACCCTCCACTATAACGCTCTTGCTTGGACTGCATGAAGTGCACATGTAGAAGTCAGTCTGCAGCCCATAGTGTGACATATGAACTGAGACACCTCGGTATTGACAAGCTGTCTTAACACAGCGCCGCTGCTGGCTCTCACCACTTTGTTTGTCAGTCAAAGGCAGACAGCGGCGGCAGGCAGTTGTCTGTCAATGTGAGGCTCAAGTTGAAACAGTCTTGACCGGTATTGATGTAAACAGGCACACACGTGTTTCTTTGCCGTTTTCCCGAGGGACAGAGCAGTCAGTGCTGTGTCTTTGAACCTCAAAACAACAAAGAAGTTGTTTTATATAATAAAGCAGATTGGAGTTGAGATCTTTATTATCTGTCTATTACTTCACCCATTTTTTCTTTTTAAAAAGGTGCCATATTCAGTTTTCATGATTTTGTTTTTAGATATGCTGTGGCTCAGGATGTTCTCTTTTCGTGACTTTATCGTATCATGTTTTGATGTTTTGCTAGTAATTGGGGATTAGATAAAAAGGACATTAATTTCAATGAATTGGAAGAGTAGAATCTCGGCAACAAAACAGTCACAGTATGTGAGCCTGACTGGCAGACAAACAGCAGCTCTTCCAATTCAAATGCAGCATACTGAGGGTGTCTGTACAAATGCAGCAAACCTGCATGATTAGAAGGATTGTAGCAATCATTCACTGAGGGAAGCCAATCCAGATGATGTCCAGTGGTGACGAGTTTGTCCAAAATAACCTGTAGAAATGTTGTTCTCCTGAAACTGTAACTAGTCAATCAAAAATCACGTTTTAACAATGTTGTCATGAGAAGCTTTTGATGATATTTGTACATAAACAGAGAAATATTCTGATCTATTTCCATTTAACATCTTCATCCATATCATGCGACAAAGCCCCTTTTTCTCTTGTTTTCTCCCATCCCATTCACGTCAACCCCAGGCCAGGCAGGCTTCCCTGTCTATAAGTACGTCCCCTATGGGCCGGTGAATGAGGTGATGCCCTACCTGTCTCGGAGAGCCCAGGAGAACCGAGGCTTCATGAAGGGTGCCCAAAAGGAGAGGGAGCTGCTGTGGCAGGAGCTAAAACGCAGACTTGCCTCTGGGGAGCTTCTCTACAGACCGGTGTACTGAAAACACCGAAGAAGAGACAAAGAGCAGAGTGTGTCAACGTGTCGAGTTTTTATTATTTTATTTTTTTTATCTTCCCCGGTTGACAGCTGCTGCTGTGGCTGTCTGTTCTGTCTCTCCCTCTGTATGGCTCTCCCTAGATGTACATCTCCTGTTCTACCCTGTCCTGGAGTTTTCTTGCTGATGGACTGTTTCGGCGTGTCACTCTCTTCTTCTGCGTTCCCTCTGTTGTTTTCCTCTCAGTCTGTTCCTCGCTGATGTTACCCATCTTCACCCCTGTCCTTTCTTCTGTGCACTGCCCATGTTCTCACTATTCCTTTTCCTTATCCGCCTCTGCATCCATAAGCATCTCTCATTTTGTCTTCCCATTGTCTATAGAGCTCTGGTATCCATCAAATGGGCATCTTTACTGCTCCAAAAGGACTCCCTAAAATGTCAACGAGACCAGGGCAGGCATCTCTTTTTATCACCCTATTTATCTTGGAGAAGGACAACAATAATAAAAATAACAGGCTTGATTTAAATGGTAGTAAAGGAAACATCAATATTCCCCTCCTATAATATTAGTTTTTTTGAGTCTTGGACAGCCACACAGTCCCCCGAGGAGGCTGTATATTTGTATATGTGTGTGCTGTGCTTGAGGCTGTATTGCTGGTTTGAAAATGATGCCTGTTTATGAATCAATGAGAAAGTATAAACGCTTCCTCACAGCACATCCCTCTTCTTCTAAGAGTGCAACGCTTTTGTTATTGTATTTACTGGAGGAAGCTATATTCTTGGTCACTGAGGTGTTACAAGAGAGCATATAGCGCTCAGTATTCAGTGAGCGAATCTCCTTTTAATACAGACGCCTGCAAGTCTGGCAGGTTGTTTCTTTTTCACGGCACTAGATGATATGCAGGGGAATAATACGTTGAAGGGTTGTATTTTGCTCTTATTGGGTTCTGATGGATTAACACTGTGCAATTTCTGTCTTTGACAATGTAAATATGTTTGAAGCAGGTAATTCCATTTGTTGGTTTTTTACATGTCTCACTTTATGGACCTGTGCAATTGCTCTGTATGCACTGTATGAATAGCAAAAGGCTACTTCAAAATTTTGTTAAGAGGACTGAATGTTATTGAATGCAATATTGTAGTTATTTGTACAACGTTGTTTTGTGTTTTAATTCTGTGACATCTTCCGCCTGGTTATTGATACACAATTAGCATTTGAGTCAGAGGGTAACCAAGCTTCATGATAATTATGGCCTTGTCATTTTATGAGAGCAGTCAGTGCTCTGTAGACCATCATTTAATTACCCATGATGCTACACTCAATACAGATCACAGAAATTGGATGCATTAATCATTGCTCAGAAGAAACTTTAGAGGCTGTTAAGTTTTACTGAGGCAAAGCGCCACAGAGCTGTCACTGCTGGTGTATTCTATTGGTTTAATTAAGAATCAAGTCTACTTTTGATGTAAGATGTGCCTTTGGGTACACATTTGCCAACAAATCCCTTCTCACAGGGCGCTGGAGTTTTCCTGCTTAGCTTCAGCTGCAAAAGATGACTTAGAGGACCCATTATAGTGTGAAGAATTCTACACAAGTTCCAAGTCAGTCAAAACCAGCATGGGCTCAGCATATTCTTTGGGACTGATCAACACTTCTCCCTACATTAAAGCACACAGGCATGTAATAGAGTCAGGCAGGGCTAATTTACTTTGCGTAATGAATGTTGACTTTGTATTATGCAAGACGTGAAGGAGGGATTTCTTTGGGCTCCTCAGCCTTTGGTTCCACACTGTCTGACATCATGGATTGTTTGTTTGGCTGTGCCCTTGGCTTTGTGGTGTCAATGGGACCACAGATTGTTCCGGTGCTTTTCAAAGCACAAGCACATATGCTGTGACAGGCCCTGACTAGAAAACACACTGAGCATTGTTTTTCAGGTTTAGACGTTTGAAAAGATTTTGCTTCTATGTAGCACAATGGATGGATCGGCTTGCTGCTGCATTTCCTGCAGGCATTTAATCACTAATCAGCGTTTGTGTGCCAATAGATGAACTGACACTAAGGAGCATGAGTGAGGTTTTATCTTTTGACAGCAAACTCAGAGATTACTGGCTCACAGCATACAAAACAGAAAAGTGGGCCCATGCACATTCAATTCAACAGCTCTAATCGTGCCCTCAGTAATAAAGATCATGTTCAAACTTTATTTCTCTCCAAGAGGGCTGGGAAAGGTTAGGAAAATAATTTTGCATTATACAGTAGAAGGTTGAGTCATAAAAATCATCCTCTTGCAAAAGTTGAAAGGGCGTTTTCACCCGTCAGCAAAGTGTTTACTAAGGCTGGGACGATATGCTTATCAAAAAATTGTAAAAAAAATAAACAAAAGAATCACAATACCTAAAGATCCCCTTCAGACATGTTTTAACATGTATATAAATTGCTTTTCTTTGAATAATTTGTATCTGACATGTTCGTTTCACAAAAAAAATTCAATTATCTTGTTAAAATCTTTGAAATGACATCTGCTCCTTCTCCTTCATTACAAATCCAGACTATAAATAGGACAACAGGTGCTTCCTGCTTCCCTGTGAAGTCCATTCTCAGTGTATGTGCGCTGGAGGCTTCAAGTGTCCACGTCACACTTTTGCAAGTTGAATATTGAAGCAGGATTGGCTTCCAAACTATTTGTGATGTCACAAATCATGCTTGTAGAAAACATGTGAAAACATCCTTCTAGTGTCAGACTCTGCACATACATCATTCTGTACAGTGAAGCTCAAACATTCAACTATAGGAACAAGAAGAAAAACATATTTTTGAATGGAGGGGAACTTTAAGTGAATTGATTTATTTTCCCACCCCTAATATTGTAACTATGTAACCCAACCTAAACATTTACACCAGTGATTTGATCGTATCACTTCACCAACATTTTAGTTGGAACTACAGATGAATAATCAGCATGTGTCCATCAGTACTACTACCATTGCTACAGTAATATGTAGGATTATACTGACTCACTAACTGCCAGCTGATTCACTTCAACCACAACACGAAAATCCAGTTTTGCTGCTTTCTCATTTATCATCACTTACAAGGAATGTTTGAATCATTTGGTTCTTCTGTAAAAAAAAATATAACAGTGCACATGGAGGGAAAATTCAGAAAGGAGAACTTCAACAAGAGACAGAAGACTGTATTTCCTGACATTGCAACATCACCGTATCATAATTTTTACATGGCCAGTCAGAAGAAAAGCACAGTATAACTGAATATATTGACATTATTGAAAAAGCTGCAAGACATGTTGGCAATATTTTATAACATCTGAGGATAACTTGGCTCAAATGTCTAATGAGGAGAAAGGGTTGTTAACTTTCTGCAAGACACTGACATTTCCCCAGTAAAATAATTGGCAACACTTTACAATAAGGTAGGTACACAGAAAATCTCAAATATTTACCAAAGAACAAATGAGGAGTGAACCAGAAACTAAGTGCTAATTAATGAGTCCCACAATCCCACAAATAGTCCCTGAATAATTGGAAATACTATAGTCTCCATTCTATAGTCTACATAGAGTTATTAATAGTTTGACATTTTCAGAAATACACATATTTTCTTACTTGGTGAGACATGAGATTGATACCAGTCTCATGTCTGTACAGTAAACTACAGCTAGCAGACGGTTAGCTTAGCAAAATTCCAGGAAGTCACTGCACCTGGCTAATAAATAGTCCAGTGCATAACCCCCAACAAAACAAAAAATAAAAATATTTTTTTTAAAAACTACAAAATGAGATAACATGTTGAATAGTGTATTTTAGAGATGCTGGTAGGCAGAATTATTTTGATACACAGAAAGTTGTCAGTAGTAAAATTGAATTTAATGCATGAATGGTTACCATTACCATTGACTTCCTGTGATCCAGAATTAGTACAAGCGGGCAGGGCCGGCCCTAGTCATTTTGGTGCCCTAGGCGAGGTTAGAAATTCAATTATTTCCTGAGTGCATCTGCACAGTTATAGAGTAGATATTAGCGTTAGCCATTATCAGTGAACTTAAGTTCACTGATATTGGTCAGCGAAATTACAGCACAATGAATGTCTTACGTTCTAGGAAGGAGCAGTTATCCAGATGAGTAGGCCTAGCTACTGGCTTTCCATTCAGATTTATTTACATATCCTTCAATCTGTATCTGAGAGTCTAGCAGCTATTATAGCATCACTAGCATTAGCTTTATTGCTACTTAACTAGCTACTAACGTACATTTAATGTAAACGGCATTTTAATGTTAAGACAAGATACCTTTATATTTGGCTTTCTTTTCCTTCTGCTCTTTCCTACGTTTTCTTACTTGAAAACCTGAAGGCTTGGGCCTTTTTCATTATGAGCTAAATAGTTTACTTTAGTTTATCTTGATTCTTTCATGAAAACACGATATGTGCCTCTTGACCCCTGCTCATTAGTCAGGGATTTTGGCTGTCTACAGATGCGCCTGAGAACAAGTGCAGCCAGGCCAGCCACAGGGCAGTCGGGCCAATGAAAAATTGTGAGAAACAGTAAGTAGCTGTAGGGGTGCCGGGTGCAAAGTGTATTTCTTTCTTTATTTCTTTATTTGTTGCCGCACGCAAGGAAAATGAGGAAGGGCGCCCATCGGCACATTTTTATTTATTTTCACTGGTGATTTTTTTTTTTTTTTGAGGGCGACCGGCGCCCCCCCAGGAATGTGGCGCCCTAGGAGATCGCCTAGTCCGCCTTGCAAGCGGGTATAAAAGAAATGGTTGCAGGGATGGATGGACAAATCATAACAACTTTGAAAAAGAGCTATTTTCAAGTCTGGCATACATTAAAAACATCATGGTGGACAACTTTGGCACTCAGCAGAGTTTTATTTGACTTTGAATATGTCCAGCTGTGTCCGTACTGCTCATATACGTACTGTGAAACTATTGCAGGCTTTCATCACTTTACCATCTGCCCTGTCAAGCCATGTTCATGTTCACATCTATTTCCCTGTAGACAGCAACCATAAGCAAACTATTTGACTCGTCAAACCTTGTCTGGTAAATGACTGGTTAGTCCTGGTTTACAACGTTGTAGATCCACAGGTAGTGAAATAGTTGGCTGACCTGACCAAACTGCACTGTCAAAACTTCCATTTTGTCTGCAATTCTTCTTTTGGCTCTGTCATGTGGCATTTTCCCATGACTTTTCCTTTCATTATGCTCATAAATTAAGGGAATCTGTGTTGTTCATCACAGCTACTTAATGACAAACGTGATGAATCATTGAGCTACATTGACCTCAGAGCCTGGACCCAGTCCTGCACTGAAGCAATTCCCCTGGCCGCAGTAAGCTCTGATGTGAACCAGCGAGTAAACAAATGAGTTGTAAACAGATGGGACGGGCGATGACTAATCTCATCGGCCCAAATAGAGTGGCAGAACGTATAGCACAAATGATCAAAAGCCGGGGGGGATGGAAAGTTTGTGTTTTCCATCCTGTACGCTGTCAAGTGTGCATGACAGAAAACACTTTTATTTCACACACCAAAGCGTCACATCGTGCCGCCTCCATCGGTGTCATCACTGTGCTATCAAATACAAATCACTGAAATCATCTGCCAAATCTCCTGAGTGGATGTGTGTGGCAGAGCGTTGTCACTTATCACAGGTTTTGTGACAGGGTGGGCTGAAAAAATGCAAATAACAAATCACAAGCCTCACACATCCCTGAAATGAATTTTCTCTAAGTTTTTAGTAATCTCATTTGGAGGCGAGTAAAGCTGCCCAGGAAGAATAAAAAACAATGGCCAGGACAGCGGCCTCCTGATCCTCTCCGTCGAAGTCACCGGTAAAGGTGGATGACACAAAATGAATCTTGTCTTGATTTCTTACAGTCTGCCGTTTCTTCCCCAACACCTAAACCTTTTGTTCTGTGCCAATGAATGGTCCCCATGTATTATAGATCATTAAACCGCTTTCATCTCCTCTCTTTGAGATGCACGCTGTTCCCTTTGAAAGCAATAAGCATGGTGCAGCATGAATGAGTCACCACTGGATAAAAAAAAGGAAGATGGGAGGTATGTGTGTGTGTGTGTCGAAGAGGAAACCGCTTCGGGAATGCCACCAGTGTGTAAAAAGGAGCAGAGAAAGCAATCCGTCACAGCCGCTGGCCAAACAGCCACGTTCCAGTACTTACCCTGAAGGCCTTAGAATGCCCACCTTTGCCCCCACACAAACACATGGAGGCAACCATGCATGATCACAGCTGCACATGCAAACATACAGAAAGCATGTAGATGTGGAAGCATAGATGCATACACGGTCACACGTTCATGCGCTGAGGCTCTCACAAACACACCTGCACCCACTCGCCCACACACTCTTCCTCCCATCAGTTCCCATATCTATCAGTCTGGGGTGAGAGATGATTTGGAGCGGCTCAATGTTTTGATCATTAGTTTGGACTCATGGAGTGCAGCAGCAGTGAAAAATGAGACTGCTATCTCATGGCCACCTGTTCTTTTAATAAGAAAAAGAACAATTCCCCATCAGAGGATGGATTGGCTACCTGATGCCTGGGGATGAAAACCATGTTAGTTGCATGTGCGCTTGGATGAGTGTTTATTTGTGCCTGCATGCATATACATCTGAATTCAATTCTGCCTATATATGTCTGTGGATATATTGTATATACACAATACAGCCGGGATAAAGACAACACAAAGGAGTACAAAGATCATACAGTAGCTACATATGTGTGAATATATCAGGTAGGCACTATATCTTTGCCACATAACTTCCAGGAGTTCCAGCTGAGAAGAAATTTTTGCCCCTTGATGAGAAATGTTTGATAATAAAATTGGATTTATGACACAATGTTCCAACTTAATTATAATTTACTCAAGTAAGTCAGACATTTACCAGTTTACCAGTTAGGCTAAAGTAGCCTAGCAAGAGTTAGCTTAGGAACAAAAGTAACTGTGTGGCTGGTTGTCTGTTGATTTCTGCTAACAAAAAGTCACATTTGAAGATTGGGAACATTACAAAAATGGAGTGAATTACTGCTTTATTTATATTTTCATACAAACTACAACAAATACTAAGTGTATGGTGTGTCACAATTTTGTAGGCAAATAGCTAATCCGATCATGAGCAGAAATCACTAGGGATTACTTTGATATTGGGCGAATCAGCACCTTAAGATTTACGTCCAGTGCCAACATTCAGTGCCAATGTAGAAAGTAGTGTGTCTTATATGTGACCAGGCAAAAAGTAAGGATGTGGGAGTTGGAGAGGTGGATGGTCACGCTGCAACTCCACCTTTCATGCAGGAAAAAAGGAATTAGCATCTTGTCACAGACCTAGAAATGTCATTTGCCTTTACGAAGCATAACCACGATCTTTACCTAACCTTAACCAAATGTTTTTGTTGAATAAACCTAACCACAATTTAACCATAGTTTATTTGCCATGACATTTCCCTGACCTTAACTATCCGTAACTGCCACGCACAGATATTGTAGCAAACGCACATCCATCCATTATCTATAGTGCTTATCCTCAGAGGGCCGCGGGGGAGCTGGAGCCTATCCCAGCTGACATTGGGCGAGAGGCAGGGTACACCCTGGACGGGTCGCCAGTCAATCACAGGGCTGACACATAGAGACAGACAAACATTCACACTCACAGTCACACCTACGGGCAATTTAGAATCATCAATTAACCTAACCTGCATGTCTTTGGATGGAGAATGCTAGTTTGTTATTTGACACAACCTGGCAGTTGTAAGAGCTGCCAGCTTTGCTCTTGGTCAAATCACTGTATACTCAGCATGATTAATATCTCTATAAAATCAACTTTATTTGCTAGAAAACAGATTTGTTGAGATTGTTCAGGAACAACACCATTTGGTTTGTTCAAATTCTTAAAATGACCTATGGTCATGTCAGTGTGATTATGTGAATCAAGACCTCTCTCAGTAAGTAGTGTGATTTTGTTCATATCAACAGTAATTTTGTCATTAAATTATGAGGACTGTTTACAAAGGTCTTTCCATAAATTACGTTAGGATGAAAAATGTTATTTCCTTATACTCTCTATACACACAGAAGCACCCACACACTGCAATGCATACGTGTGTGAGCATTTGTCCATTTGGTTATGCCTACATGTGCGCCTGTGGCTTTCTGTCCATTTCCTTGCTTGTGTGTCATTGGATGTGTGTGTGTGAACCTAAAGAAAGCAGTATGCTATCAGGCAAACACGGCATGGTGCTCCTTGGTTTGTGGGATCCAATTGTCATGCCAGAACAGTAGGAGGAACATTTACCCGACCAGTGATGCTGAGATGAAAGCAGAGAGAGTGGAGCAGCAAGGCTGGTTTTCCACTGCTCTGCGGTGAGCAGACAAACAGCGATCGACCAGATTGGTGTTTGGATTTGTTGGAGATATTGCTGAGCTGCTTTTGCGAAGGCAGGAGAGCTAAACCAAAGCAAACCATGTTAAACTGAACCTTATGGGTCTGATCCATTTCCAAAATGTACCTATTCATCCCTTTCTCTTTCTCACTGGCATTTGTTTTAGCTTCATATGTGTTTTAGATTCCTATAATTTTCAGTTTTCTCAGAGGATTTGCTCACCCATATTACAAATAATCATATTTTCTCACCAACCTCATGCACATAGTTTTGGCTTTATTTGTCCAGGTTTAGAGATATATTTTGTGAGTTTTTCCTCCAACCCAATAAAATGGAGGTGAATGGAATTTCCTTTTTGATCAATTGTTTATATAAATCTATTGATTATAGCCACTTTAATTTCAATTTGCTTGGAATCATTCTTTGTACAACATTATTTTTTAATGATGAAGCAATATGACCATGTCATCTACTGCATGATACAATTGTACTGAAAGTTGATGAACGAAGATTTTCACATTGTCTTGCATTTTTCCCTTCTCTGGTGAAATATGAACGTTTAACTGGACAGGATAGCTTGAATAAAAATACAATTGGATTGAGCTGTTCTTTTTAGAACACGATGAATAGATTATTTAATTAAAAGGGTGTCTTGAATGAATGGAACTGCTTTGACACAGGACACTTTAATCACAGGTCTGACTTCCTATTGTGAACAGATTTTGGGATGAAAAGGCATGCTATTGATAATATGCAGTGAATACATTGGATAGAGTTGAGAGGAAGAGTAATTTGAGGTGAGCTGAGAGCCGTGTCAGCAGTATTAACTAATTTGATCCTTCTCCAAAACAGGATATGAATAATTGCTTGTTTTATTTTGGGATGATGAGTCAGAGAGAACCTCCCTGTTCTTACACAACTTAAGACTGAACGTGAGGCGGCAGCCTATAAGAGCACAGATTTTCTGGATAAGAGAGCCAAGTCTGGCACATCTTCATTGATTTCTTCCTCTCCCTTGTGCTTGTGTAGGCTCCGACTCTGAGAGCTACAGAAAGAGGGCGTGTGAAGGGGAAATAAATGGACATCTCATCCGTTCTCCTTTGGCGTTTTGGACACCCACATCTTCATTGAAGCTGCGATCACGATGCCTATATGAGGAAACTGAACCCACACACTTTTGCCTCTCCAAATGCTCAGTAGAGGAGAGCCACTGGATGCAAGCCCAAGAGTGAAAAAAAAAACGTTGTCCCAGTGGCAAACACCAGGTGGCAGTAGTAGTCTTCACGGCCCTTCCATGAACCACGACCCAGCTGTGTGTAGGCCTATGTGTGTGAGAAAGAGATCCCAGCAGCATCTTCTCCTCCACAATCCTCAGTCCTAAAAAGCCCTTTTAAAAGGATGTATGAAAATTCATTGTGCTTTCAAACTGACCTATTTTGGGAGATTGGTTGCTTGGCTTCTCTGAATTCCTCTCTTATCCCCCCCCCCTTATATTCTCTCTTATCGTGATGAGGATTTTGAGAAGACAGAAGAAATATTGGCAAGTTGCTGGGGCAGATTTAAACACACGAAAGCACCAGCAATAGTATGAGACCGTTGCTGCTAAAAATAGAACTATAATACCCGATGTGTCTCTTCTTTCCCATACATTACCTAAAGAACATATGGCAGCTGCGCATCCACGCACAGCCAGCGTGCACGCATAGAGAAACACAACACTTTCTTCTTCTTCCCTCTTTTCAAGCATCTTGAAAGTCCAAGCATGCCACCATCACTGGGTGAGAGCACTTCTATTCCACAGACATGCACAGTAGTAAACACGGTAATCCCCTCTTCCATGTTTTAAGGATTAATATCATCTTTATTCATAAGCATAGCAGGAAGACTGCTGTCGCGCTTGTGAAGGGACACTCGGGCTGCACACACACATACCCAGACCAGCAAATAACCATTAAGTGTCATTCGGGCCGGCTCAAACACACGTGTCCTTGTCTTCTTTCTGTGACGACGTGATCTGTGGGTGGCAGACTGATTTGGTCCAGCGACAGAGCGAGAGAAAACAATCAGATCAAAGAGGAAGAGGTACTAAGAGAGAGACTAAGCAAGAGGAGGGGAGAGAGGGAGAGAGAGCCCTTCCACATTGACTTGATGGATTTAACTCTCATTCAAAGGGACAGACTTATGACACATGGGAGAGAGACTCACTTTTCCTTCCTTTTATCTGCGGAAGTACTACAGTGTCTCTTCTGCATGCACAACACACACACACACACACACACACACACAGGGTTGTAAAAACACCCTCGCACTCTACCGTCCTCTCTCTCTGCTCTGCACACACAAACACACAACCTTCCAGCACTCATCTTTCCTCTCTCCCCTACTCTTCCTCTATATCGCCCCTTCTTTTCTTTCAGAGAAAGAAGCCAAGCCTGGGGCTCAGGGGCTGCATTAGCGAGGTCCTTGGCCCACGGTCCCCATCACTGAGCTGGAGGAAGGGTTTCAGAGCACAGCTATCTGTCTGATTGCCTGTGTGATAAAAGAATAAAGCCGTTAGGAGTGGAAAATGGAGGAGGAGGAAGGGGGAGTATCATCATAACAGCCTTTGGGGGGGGTCACAAGTGAGGCCCCTGGGGGCAAGATTGTGCGCCTCTGATTTCCCTTCATGCACTGTACCCAGACTGATAAGACACAGGCAAAGTGCAGGGGGCTTCTAGATGCATGTTTGTGAGGTATCTTGGTGGCATGTTTGTTCATGACTGTGTGCGAGCATGGTGTGTGTTTGTTGGGTTGTGTGTTTGTGCGTGATCCCAGGCGAGGATTACCTTAGCACTCATTATCACTCATGGTGAAGATCATCATTATAGCCTAGCCTGCCCCTCATGGCTCCCCTCCCTCCCTCCCTCTAGTAACTCACTACTAATACTCACACTTCTCTGAGACACACTGTAAGCTGCAGCAAGCAGCAAAGGGCCCATGTCATACGTAAAATGACTCTGGCTAGCAGGGGTGGTTTGGTTCCATCAGGAAAAAAATGCAAGATAACATAAAATATTAGTTGCAAGTGAAACACATTCACCCATAGAAAGCACTCATCTCAGACGCAGGCAGACGTATGCTGCTGTTGGTATTGTTTCGTCTGAGTGAAAGCTGCTTACAAGCTGCTCCAGTGGTTTACAAATCTGTCTCTGGAAAACAATTTCACTTTCACAGACCTCCCTCACACCCATTGCTCTCAGTCTTCTGTCTCCCATGTGGACAATACAGCTAGCTCACCCCTTGATCTCACTTTCTGCATCGAATGCATTGTTCCCTAATGGAAGCTGCATAGTAGATCTATCGCTTTGTGATACAAATGCTGCATGTGCTGTATTTACTGCATGTATATATTAATAATGGCAATGTGAATTCAGCTATATTATTATTGTTTTATCCCATTTCTGGCAAGGTGGTGATGAAAACAGTGATTCAAAGGTTTAAAGGCAAAATCTCAGATGAAGATATTTTGTGTGTGTAGGACTCCACTTTGCCGCAGCACAAATGCATTAAAGCAGGAATTCAGTGTTCATGAGGCTACAGTGCGCATTTCATCATCCAATTTTGACCATGACTAATTCGACTGTCGTGAACTGGTTCCTGTTTTATTTGGACCACAGACTTCTTCGGCTCTGATTTGTACAAAGAAAAATATCTAAAACTATTGAGTTTGAGACTGGCAAGTTACACATCAGAAGCATGGAAGATGAAAAATACTATGAAATCATGAAATATATGCCACACAGTAACCAAGTAAGGCTTTTGTCACACCAACAAAGTGAACCCATTTCCCCGCTTTTTTCACTACTTTTGTCAAAAAGTAATCTTTAAAAGCTGAAAGCTGTCATCTAGTTCTTATTGCAAGTTGAAATATAGTCTTTAACAATACAACCATATTATTATTATTCATGAGTGACATCAAATCACATTTCACCTACATTTATTGTTGACTGAAAAAAGTGGTGGGTTGTGAATAATGTCATCTCAAACAGTTCAAGTTCTGATTATCTTGCTGCACACCCAGAGAATAATAAGATCCACCAGCCCACAGAAGTAAGACAGAGAAATACTACTAATGCCTTCCATGCGCTTTCAACATGGTTTAATGAGAACTTGAGCTGTTAAACATACCGTTTTTGCAGCCTGGCCCATAGCCAATGAAACTTTTAGAACTCCTTATGCACTGAATCTGATGGATGAACAATCACTCACTCAATAACATCAGTATAGAAACACATGCTCCAGGGGGTGCTTTCTTGGAGCTGATCCTGCTCTCCATTTAAATGCAGAAAAACAAAAACAAAAAAAAACCTTCATGGGTCTTTAAATACTGATTTGCTGTGTTATATGGCACATAAGAATATAAAAGAACCCAAAGGGCACAAAGAAGGCTGCAACAATGTTTATTATCTCAGTTTATTTGACAATGAAGTATACTGTAGAGACAATCCTAGATGGAATGTGTTTAAGCACTTTTCTGGTTGTTTTCCCCACCTTTTGTTGTTCTCCTTGACAAAGAACCTGTGCTGGAAATTTCTCCCGACGCTGGTGCAGCAGCTCCAGTGGGAAGGAGCGGTGAGGTGTGGCTGAGGCGTGCGAGGCTGTTTCTAAATGTAAACAGAGGCATTCACGACCATTGAGTCGCATCTGTCTCTGTCTGCAGACCTGCCTCGGTGTCTTTTTCCACACACACGGCCCCAAAATATTCACCGACATGCACGCTCACACATAAATTCATCTCCGTCTCTATCCCATCATCCCAATTCACGCTCCCTTCCAGTTGTTTAATCACTGTAGAGGATTGTGGGACACAGAGCTGATAGAAGAAAAAAAAACAGACACTGAGAGAGCAGATATTGGCTGGGCAGTAGTCGACGCAGATTCTAGTCTCAGCGGTCCCAACCTCAGCTGACCTTGAGGAGGTGTTAGCGGGGGATATAGAAAGTTATCTGCCTGACTGGCTCAGCAAGGGTCCCTCTCTCTCTTTCACACATATACATGTACACACACGTACTTTCACCTACTGTTTTTCAATTTCCCTCTCTCAACTCGGTCTCACATAAAAGTATATTGTGTTTTCTGTAATCTGTCCACCTCTTATGCTGTCTCTTCCTCTCCCCCCCGTCTGTCAGACACACTCATACACACACACACCAGACTAATCTCATCAATTGTAACACCTAGCGGAAATTAGTACCTCCCTGCCATTACCAGCTGTCACATGTACACGTTTCTTGATTATAAATTTCGACATTTCTTTTGCTTCTCTCTATTGCCAGTGGATATACACAACCTACGGCCAGTTCAGGAAAGCTTTTATATTTTTGGCTCTGTACACCTGGGGCTTGTTTCAAGAAGCAGGTCTACTGAGTTATCTGGTTAACTTTGCCCAGTAAAACCAGGACCCCTGTCAAATCTGCTGGACAGTCCCTTGCCCTATCTATTCCGGCATTGCCATGGTGTGTGTGATAAGATGCAAGATGGAAATGTTCCTGAATGTAGCCGCATGTGTGAATAGTGAAAATCACTAGTGGTGCCTGGAAGGTAATCCCAGTAGTTTACTGGGAACTATGTGTGAAAGAGGCCTAAGATGGATCTCATTCATTCCAATAAAAACTGGTAACCCCGAGTGCATATGGCAAAAAAGTGTTTCTGCTTTGTGCTTGCACAACAATGCTAACAAAATATGTTGCTTCCATAATTCACGAGTGTGAATATTTAAAGGTTGTTGGGACTTTTGCGCGTTGGTGCCTGTGAGCATAGAGATGTTTTTAAATAAATTACACTTGCTAATTACATAGGTGTGACTTAATGTTTACTAGTAACGCTTCTAGAACATCCTACACTCAGTATGATTTTAATTCACACATTTGCTCTCTTTATATTTTCATATCCTTCTCAGTCTTATACACTACATTGCATAAAAGGATATTGATTTTTGAATAATGTTTGTGTATATGTTATGTATGTCTTTTAGATTCCTTATGCTCAATAATCCATACTCGGTCTCATTCTTTAAAGTGGTGCATACTCAGTAACATATTTGTAAAACATAAATATGACTGTTAAAACTGTCTGTTGTTGATGTTTGGTGAACACCTATTTGAATGTTTGGAAATCAACTTTTGCTCTTTTCAACTGTCTACCTTGTTCTCAGGCAGTAGAGAGTTTCGATCCAGAATAGTGAATGGCTTGTGTTCTTTTATCATGATAAATGTATATAAATGTATGTAAATGTATGTAAATGTATGTCAAAAAATGAATAAAAGCAGTGACCACTATGGAGAGAAAAAGTAGATAGGGGAAACACCTAATTTCCTCATTATAGATGATGCCTTGCTGAATTTGCTGAGATTTTAACAACCCACAACAGAAACCTAAACTATCAAATGATGCAGCTCACTAATTAAAAACCAGAGTCCTTGTGAATACAAAAAATTGCCTGAAGCATTCACAAAATCCAGCATTGGCGCAATGTTAACAAAGGGTATAAAATGGATAACTAAGCCGTGGCATGTAGGAGTAACCTGACAAAAAAGGTCATCCATTGCCTCGACTTCAGCGAAGAAGAAGCAGTTGAGCTGAAGAACAGTGTAAGGCAGAGAGAGAAAGGGATTAACTCTCTCCTCCAGGACAGCAGGATACTGTACGTGTCTGTCTACACGGTTACGTGTGCATGTTTGTGTGTGTATGTGTGTTTAGGGATGGCATATCTGTATCCCGCTCACTTCCTCTGTGCATGTGGGATGCAGCCGGTAGATGGAAGGTGGTCTGGCATTTAAGCGTTTGACACTATCAGTGGTGTGTGAGTGAGTGTCAGGAGTGTGTGGGTGTGCAAGCGTGGGCGAGAGGAGGAGGAGGGGGGTGTGTGGAGGGAGAGGGTGTGTTTGTGTGTGTGCGGGAGGGATTTCCACTGAGCCACAAAGCAGATGGTGCAGATGTGTGTGGGTGTTCTCAGTCTCAGCAAGGCCAGGTTTATCCAGCAGCCATGTGGACGTCCAGGGATTCTCCGTCTCACTCTCCATTGAGGATTCCGCTGCTTACTAGCTCATTACTGGCCTCTGAACATTTTGTATGTATACAGCACAACTGGCACACTGCCAGGCCACATATTGTGGCAAAGTTTAGCTCGGCCAAAGTACAGGCTTTAAATTCTGCGAGGTGTCAAAGTGATGCATCATCATCTTGCATTGCTCATCACACAGTGGAGGAGAGGGGTTAGGTGTGGGATGAAAAAAAGGTTTGTCAGATTGTAGCTATTTATAAATGAGGTGTTGAGTGTCGAGGTGTGATGCTGCTGACAGCATAGAAACCTCGCTTTCATATCATCTAATAAACCACAATCACACATACAGTAAAGTTATCTCAAGATTATTCCTTCATGTCTGAGTGAACATCACAGACACTTTTCCCGTGTAGTTTTGGTTAACATCCTTGACTCCATGGTGGTGGAAAAAAACCACACATCATTAATAAATGTATGACACAATTACTCCACAAATCAATTATTCAATTTTCCCATGAATTAACCATCCACACAATCAGCCACACGTGAGTCAGTCAATCACTGTTGATCCAACAGAAGCCTCCTTTCCCTGCAACACCATTCTGCCCTTCTCCCATCTCAATAGATAAACGAGATGGGAGAAATACTGTAGATGCAGCGTCTGATGTGCCTGCCTGCAGGGTAGCCTGGGGCCAATTTTCATCATTACTTCCATGTTCTTAAAGTATTCTACTGCGGCCTGTTCTTGACACATTGGTGGCATTTTCAGTATGTCAGGTATGTGCCTGTAATCACTCTCTAACAGTCAGAAGTAATGTCGAATCAAGAAAGACTGTCTTTGCACAGGATGCAGTCCTGGCTCACCCAGCTCGAGCTAAGATCGAACGGTAGCTGCAATTATAGGCTTCTTTCATTAGATTATTTCAGGTGGCATTTGGCTTTTATTGGAGTATTGGAGTATCACAGGAAAAAAACTTTTGCAGTGTTTAATTATGATCAATCCATTTATTCATTTAAAAATGTATCTTTATTAACTGAAGGTACCCTGCAGTTTTTGATCACTAGTCGGGCTGTAGAGCAATATTTTTTATGAGTTACATGTACTGTATGTGCAGTGGACTGTTCAGCTGATCAACAGTTGGTGGCAATAATAGATAAAGTGTCTATGCAAATGTTTCATGAGGAAGGAAATGCATTAAATTTGTCAGAGCTTTAGAATACACACAATGTGTTTTGGTAAAAACACACTGAATGTAAAGTGTTTGTTCACAAGAAACCACCACATGGTACCTTTAATACAAAGGAAAGATTTTTTAAAAGGTGAATTCAACAATTACATTTTAAAAATGAATTAATTCATCATTTGAAGACAAAATGATGAAATTGAATGATTTATTGGCAGATTTAATTAGATAGTCCTTTACTTAGGGTTTTCAATACATTATTTAAATACAAATGTAATTGCTGCTTTTCATTTATTAACTGATTACAATTAGACACTGAATAAGTCTATAATCATTCTGGTGTCTCTCTACAGGCTCCATATTTTTTACCTACGCAGCACAAACTAAGTGAATTACAAAATCCTGTAATGAACATGCCCAGAAAAGTCATATTTTAACATTCGAGAAATAAAGTTACGCTTTAACTAGAGATGATGCCTAAGTAGGACGAAGACCCAACAAAAACATGTCATAAAGAGGTAATTGCTTAGTTTTTGTGTTTTCTGGCTTGAGAGAAAGGCAGCGGAGCGGAGTTACCTTGGTGGAGCTTTATTTTTTTTCCCAAATCAGAGTAGAGGCTGCAAAGTGAGTTCTGAAAGCTATCAGTGGTAAATATAATTGTAATTTAATAAAGTAATAGAGTCATCGCTACTGATCAGCAATCCACTGCACCGCGGCAGATAAATTGTTAATTTCTTTTGCTATGGGGCAGGCAAAATCTTACGGTCTCTTTAATTGACCCAGTAAAAATGTGATCAAATTTATCTATATTACAGCCACATTACAACATAATAACCAAAACTGATTAACCCACTAAATTGCACTTTACCACCATCTGATATGCATCAGTGTGTGTCAAATTACGTGTGGCCACAGAAGCCTGCATATTCTCGTGCACTATCAAAACTTCACCCTGTGGTCATTCCTCGCTTTCCTTCCTTTCATCATCTTGGTCTCATAATTATCATCCTCCTTCCTCCATTTCTTTTCGTGTTTTTTTCATCTCTCTTTTCTCAATATCTTCCCTTTCTCCCCTTGTAACCCTCAGCAAATAACTACACTCTCCTCTGTCCTCCAGTCCCTCCGATCCTTTCTTAAACAAAACTCCCACAATCCCTCTCTCTCTGTCTAATAAGAATCGGTACAACCAGGCAGAAGGGGACAGTGGCAGAAGCCTGAGAGCAGCAATTTGTTCATTTTGAATTGATTAATTTACACACAGTGCTCCACCTCCCAGCCCCTACCAGTGGCCAGCCAATGAAGTATCTGACGTATTGACAATTGAAATGGTGATTGAAAAAAAAAAAAAAAAAAAATAGACCCTGCTCTTACGAGGACTTAATGGATGTCGATCCAATAGCTGACAGGGCAGAGGCACTGATGTTTTGCAGACGTGTGTGACATTTCAAACTGTTTTGTTCTATGACCTTTTTACTTTACAGATTTGTAAATGAATATACATATAAAACATATGTCCAAAACAACCCTATATCCTACACACAACATGGTTAAATGCTAATTTGCTTTGCCAAATACATTTTGGAGGAAATGTAATTGCTGCCTGTATTACATTCACGAGTAATGTTTTTTACAATCCAGGAAGTGTGTCATCTTTATATTGCATAGAAGGTCACTGGGAGGAGTTAGGTCACAGTGGCTGAATACTGAAAAAGTGAAAAAGTAGGGGGGTTGATCCAAAAACACTGTTTTATTTGCATTAGTGTAATTAGGTTAAAATCTGACATAGAAATCAACTCAATGAAAATAAGTAATTGAAGTGATGCTATCTACCGATTTGACCAGTTATAATGCAAAATACATGTCTTGTGCTCCGGTCTCCGGCCTTTCAGTGTAAGAGCTTCTATTGCAACTGTAAAGACACGAAGCAAGTAATCAGGTAATGTGACACACTTTCTGGCAGTCATTTTATGGGCCCAAAGCTCTTGGGCAACAACAGTTGTGAACAGCTGGTTGGGTTACTAAAAATATGACTTGGCTCTCTCTCAACTGAACTGAGTACACGCTTCATTACTGTGCTCTTTTTGACTGGGAGCTGTTCATTTCACTATTGATGCATAAAATCAATATCTGCTTCTTCAGCTTGTATCAACATCCTGTTGTGACCACATCTGATTAGTTTTTCAGCTAGTTTTAGAAGCTGCTGCTCCCTTGTTGGCATCGACAGCAGGGTGATTACTAGATACAAGCTAAATGCATTACAGCAACAAGCAGATTGTTTCCTTGGGGCAGATCAAAAGCAAGTTTAGCAAGCATGCTGTAAAAAGTTTAATGTCAAAGATAGGTGCTGCGTTTGATGATGGAATGTCAAAGAAAAAAAACTTTGTGATAATTTCTTCTGTTCAGCTCTCCCATCTTCATCAAGTGCACCCTCTGGCAACCTCACACATTTACCTATTCATTACATAGCCAACTAATTACCTTTTTAATCACCTGTCGTAAACTCTTCACTGACAGTGTCTCTTCTGGCTGTAACGTCTCATATGTTCGGCATTCCCTTTTAAAAATTGCAATACAATGTCATTTTAAGAGCATGTTGCAATTTTTATTTGATATCCATGCAGAGGTAGGGGTGTGGGGGGTGTAAACCTATGGGAGAGCTAGAAGGGAAAGGGGGTTATATGTGAAGGGAGGGGTGCAGGAGCAGAAATGTGTGATGGTTTTATTGGTTGAACGCTGTATTTACACCTCCTGTAAAGTTAGGGAACCATGACATATTTTCAGGTTTCAAGGGTAAAAGCAACACGATTGTAGCATGAAAGTGCAAGAAAATGTATTGCTTAATGTAGTAAACACAGTCATAAGTCGCTTTTCATTGTGTTCGGACTTGAAATGACATGCTTACATAAGCATATAGCATATACAGTAAACAGTACACTAATAAAAACGTATCATGAAAATAGTCACACAAGGCCTGTATCGGAAAAGCGAGCAGAGCAACTCTTCATGGTTGGTTACTACCTACAGCACGCCAAATTGCCGCTGTATTGAATTTAATGCTCTCATGACTAAACCTATCAACTACTGCAGGAGTTCATTTAGCAGTTTAATTTTTACATATTGAAGGGTGGAGAAAATTGATGACACGCTAATTTCACAGACTGTTTTTTTTTAGTTTTTTTTTTTTAATTGTTTTTTTCCTTTCATTTAGAAAGCCAAATCCTTTCACATACCCAAAACACAAATCTCTTGTGTGCAATCTTCTGATGAATAATTAGCCACTAATTGTAATTGATAAACACATCTGCCAAAATTGATTATATTTCCAGACCCGTTTATTAATGCAACATGAAATTAACCAAATGCATGCTTATGTGCTATAAAATGCCATGGCACATTTGCAGGCCATTAACACTTTAGATTGTGCACACAGGCTCATCACATCCCTGTCAATACTAGCAGGTGGTGGCGTCTCGGCTTGTAATGACCTTTCATACGGATGGCTGCAAGCTACATATCCGTCCTGTGCAGCTGAGCGAGCCTCTTATAAGTGCCAGCGCAGGGGAGCTATGACACGCCAACATCCATAATCTGCCTATACTCTACTGTACATATAACACTGTCACATGTGTGACTACCCAGGCTATACGGGTGTAGAGAAGGACAGGGAATATGTGGGCACCGAGCAAGCCAAGAGAATGTACAGCTTGCCAGAGATGAGCAATGAAGATGCAAAGGGTCCATCTGTTGAGAACATAAGTTGGAATTCTTAATTTGCCAAAAAGTAAAAGTAAATTCTAATTTTCCTCTCAGTTTTTGGCACCATGATCCTCATTAATTACATGGACAGAAGCTCACCAGAGTATGACACTAAGAAAAAGTGTCAAATACGGAATTGTTGTTTTTTCTTTTTCTTGATTTAACATCATAACCAGTCAGTCAATGTGGAAATGTGTTTTCTTCTTTGCAGTTTGGTCTCATTCATGGATAGTTAAGCATGTTGTTTGGCAGATAGATGGACAGATAGCGTCTGCGTGACTGTGTGCCAGTGTACGTGTGTGTCTCCACTCCACATGTGTGTGACGGGCAGAGTGATGATTAATGGCATTTATATTATTCCAGGTTGCCAAATTGTTCCCACTAGCTCCTAAGCAGACAGAGGTTAGCGCAATTTAACCTGTGCTCATTCTCTTCCTCTCTGGACCAAATCCAGCCTCGGAGAGACTGATTACGCTAAGAAACATGTATAAATCATACTTTGTCAATTGTTGGGCCAATTCATTATATTTTGCACCCCACTTGGCTCAGCAATTACACTGATTCACAAAGGCAAAGTACAATAGACAATGGGCCCTGTTTACCCTCAATATTGCCCGTGCAGGTGCCAATTACTGTACCTGGTAGTCTTAACGCTTTCTCTGGTTAGTGCAGTGTGTATGTGTGTCTGCAAAACCCCATTACATGTCTGGATCATACAGGATCATCTTTGTGTGGAAGCCTTTACACTTGTATTTGTGTGTTTCCAGTCATAAATCGCCGCTTTGCAGCCTGACGTCACACTAATGTCACAACACACCTCCGCACTTTCCTCCTCCACATACTCCTCCTCCTCTGGAGAGGACCAGCGAGAGCCGAGGTTCCACATTGAGCCAATTAAGCTGATGGGTAGGAGCTGCGCTGGCACAAGCATATGTTTACGATCTCATTATAAAACACACTTCCATGTCCTGATAGGGGCCCCCTCATCATTATTCCCCGCCGAGAGTAATTCCCAGGTCCTTAATTTGGCAACGCACTGAAAACAGCTATTCCGCCCGGAGTGGAAAGGTAAATTGAGATTGTCAGTACCTGTGACTCAGAGGTAGTGGTAGCAGGTCATGATGGTAGTGGTGGTGGTGGTGGGGAGGGTTGAAGGACTGCAGTCTTGTGGGAGATGCTCTTTGACCATCCATGGCTAATTAAAGATGCTTCAAGATACAAGATGCGGGGGTTCCCTCACAGCAAGGTGACATAGCTACACACAGGGAAACTATTCAAACCATCACTACATCATAATTCACTTCTCCTCTGTCTACCTGCATACGTAGTGTGTTCCCGTCATCAGTTTGCTAAAATATGGCTATAGACACATCACTGTTCTGCCAGAAGAAGTACACCAAAACATGGAAAAATTTCAATTGTTTGAGGGCATGGGTGGACATGAGAGAAGTGGATTATGCAACCGATGTGGTTTGAGAAGTTTCTGTGGATGTTTGGATACTTTTTCCCTGATTTGTCACAATTGGATCCCACTATACAGTAAACAACATAAATCAAAAGGACCACAGTCGCTGTTCTTTATGAAGGTGCATATACAAACATCATCCTTTCACGGCTGCAGAGTGCATGTGCAGATCTGTCTTTACTCAAAATAGATTTGGGGGGTGGAGTATCACTCTTTACAACCCCCAGTGATTCTGTGATTAATGCACTTGCCGTGTCTCAAGGGAGTCACAAATTCTGTGACGGGGATCTTTCTTCCTACAGTCACGTGTGGCAGCTATGTTTGCCACCTGGCTAGGAAAGGAATGAAAAACAGTATTTTCAGTAGAGAATATGCAGAAGTTAAAGTTGCTTTTGGTTTCAAGAACTCTCGCTGTATTTTTATGAGACACTTTTATTGTCGATGAAATTCCAAATTCACACAATAGGTACGGCTGTGGGATAAGAATAAAATTAATATCAGGATAGTCATAAGAAACTTGTTTTACGGTATACTGTACAACAATGTGTAATAATATCTACATAAATGCACCTTTCATGTAGAGATGTAGCCAAGAGTTCTCAACATAAACTAGACATAACATAAATAAATAAAAAATGAATGAATAACCTTAAAAAAATTTAAAAAGATTCTTTTTTAAAATACCAAGTGAGTTTGCTGTTTTAAGATCAAGAGAAAGTATTTTATATTTCATAGTTTAGTTACTTCTTAGATTTAGTAACTTCAGAAAGCAGTCATGGTACAAAAGCTACTTTTTCATTTGAAAGATTTTACTTAGATTTTTCAATTTCTTAAATTAAAATTTTGACAACAGAACTGCACATCATACTGTACTGTGCAGAGAGTCCATACAGGATTTTCAGCTTACAGTCACCACAGCGGGCCTCTCACCTGTATGGACTTTCAGCAGAGATGTTCCTGTGAATGAAGCATGACTTGACCTGGTAAATGCTTTCATGCTCTGGTGCACAGTTAATACACAGACCTGCACACACACACACACACACACACACACACACACACACACACACACACACACACTCACAACAACATGCTGATGGCAACAAAGCACGCACACTGGTCCTCACAGTGTGCACACAACAGGTGAACAAAAATTGTCAGTCAAGAAGGCATCCGGTGTGCGCATGCACAGTTGATGGTGAGTAAGGCAGGGAGAGGAGGATGAATTTTAGAGCACTGTATATGCAGCTAACAGGGTTAATAAAGATCAAATATAGAATGAGTGTGAATATTCATGAGTATGCAGCACGCTGGAATCCTGTGAAGTGTGAACTTAACACAAGCAGGAGAATACATCACTGTAAATACATCCACATGATGCACATGCTTTCTCGGTGGAGATTGGTGTTTCCTCGCGGCAATAAGAGGAGAGACAAAATTTGGAGGTAAAAAAAGAAACAGAAATCCTGGGATGTTTGAAAGTAAAAGTTTTCCTATACAATAGGAAGGCCCTAGGATTAACCTAAAAATGTGCCATGGCCGGTGCTGTGACAGTCTGTCATATTAAACATTAAACCACTCCAGAGTGAAGTGACAGAGTTTAATCTTGCCACTTTACTCAAACCCATTGCTTTGAAGTGGTTGGGGTTGGGGGTTGGGGGTTGGGAGGTATGACTGCAGTGGAACTGGACCAATTTTCACCTGATACGCCACATAGGCTTCGGTGGCACCCGACAGCAGGCATTCACACCATCACCTTGATTGGCTCAATAGGCTGTGAAAACCAACCACTGGCGGATCACGTGCAGTCCTCCCCTTCCGAGCATCTGCAGTCAGTCAGCCATCCGGTTGCTAAGTGGAAGTGAATCTCCATCAATAATGATTAGTCAGTGCCGAACACTATGTCTCACCCTTTCTCTCCAGCTGTATGGATATAGATGGTTGTTTCTTTTCCACCAATATACAACATAATTACTTCTAGTGAACTGTCAAGTGGAGAAAAGAAAGTTTAGCATTAGTCTACTTCACTGGAGCATTGGGTACCAGTGTATGCGAGGAACAGGATCATGTATTGAGAGTGTAGTTTCTGGAATGAACAAGATAGCAGCTAATTAGTTGTAGCTGTGTTTTCTATTACCCTCTGCCCTGCATGTAAAAAAGGCAGTTTTATTTCCCAGTATGTTTTAGTCACGCCGGCTGCCCAAATTTTACAGAACTCCAGAGAATACAACTGTTGTTTCTGCTAGTCTTTTGTCAGAATTAAATCTCACCTTCGCTAGCCTCCAAGTGATGCAATTCCCTAAAGAGTTGCTGGCGGGCGAGCAGATATCAGCCTTTGTGCTCTCAGCTCATTGCCCACCAGCAGCTGAGCAGGCGATGCATACATGGCTCACAGTGTGGGAGCAGCAAATAACATGTCTGTATGCTGAGCCCACTGACTGTGATTGTCAAGGTCAATGGACAGGAGAAAATTAAGTTCACCACCCACCAAGCTAGTTATACTGTATACCTCATATTATGGATGCAGAAAGCTTTAGTCCATACATTGAAAATAACAAACATTGCACAGCTTCAAAAGAGCCATCTAAGTTAAGCTGGGGAACGGCAGTGAGGCAAAGGCATATCAGGCATCTGATTGCCACTGTCATTTTTCTCATTTAGCTACAGATATGGTACACAACTACTTTGTTCACCCACTTAAGTTTGCACAAATCATATTTATGTCGCGCCATATTATACATATGCATGTGCAGTCTATGATTCAGTTGGAAGGGAAACCAATTTCCCCACTGCACCGTAACTAAAAGCATTTGGAGAAAACAGAAAATGGATTGAATTAACGTGCAGTGCACACTGCGTGGCAGAATGGATATTGAATCATTCCTCTGGTCCCCCACGAGCACAGAACGGAAAAAAAATGAAAGCAGTCAAGTAGTGAGTATAATGGCACACGTGAGAACTACCTCAAAAGCCCACATCTGTAACCCCCACCCCTGCCCTGTGACATGATGCAGTAGTCAGGAGTGGGGAATCTGATGTGATGATCATTCCAAAGATCAGTGATGGATTATCAGTTTTTCCTCTATGTGAGTCCAGCTCTGTCTATCTACTTCTGAGTGCACGTGTGTTTACTGAGTGCAATTTCTGATATGGGCCCCTTCTGGCGACTCAGAGGCCAGAGGTCCCTGGAGAGAGTGCATCCTTTAATTCCTCTAAACAAATAGATAGTGGGTTAGCCAAAGCGCCTCTGTGGTGGCACAAGACCAACAACACACAGCTGCCTGGCTGGCTGCAGCCAATCCGCCTCCAAGACATGCTCAGGAGGATAGTGTTCTCTCACACAAATTCTCTCTGTCTGTCTCTTTCTGATCTCTGAGTGCTGCACAGGGAGACAGACAGGGAGGAGGATGTATGTGAGAACGGAGAGGTAGCAGAACAGCATAGAGAGAAGCAAGTGAACCTGAAGGATATAGGCAAAAATGATGCAAAATCGGAACGAGTTTGTGTGTGTGAGAGAGAGAGAGAGATCCATCAGATATATGCGTATGCTTGCATCTAAAATTGAAATTCATCCAGAGCAGAATACAAGATCCATCATATTTCTATTCCCGACGGTTGCAAACATGGACAGATTTAGATAAATAAACCTACTTTTCATCATATGAAAGTCCAACCACATTTCATTCCTAATGCATTCTATAATCATGACCTCATTCCTCATAGTACGTATTTTGGAACTTGCATTGTGCCCTCACCTCTCCCCCTCTCTTTCTCTCTCAACCCAACCGGTCGAGGCAGATGACTGCCCACCCAGAGCCTGGTTCTGGTTCTGCACGAGGTTTCTGCCTGTTAAAAAGGAGTTTTTCCTTGCCACTGTCGCCTAGCGCTGGCTCACGGTGGGAATAGTTGGGTCTCTGTGAATAATGTTATAAAGAGTACGACCTAGACCTGCTGTATATGAAATGCGCCTTGATATAACTTCTGTTATGATTTTGCGCTATATAAATAAAGTTGAATTGAATTTTAACTTCCCTTCTAATGCATGTCTATCATGTTTTGCTGCTTTTGCCAGCGATAGCTACTAGCTACCTTGCAGATAAGGATACATATAAAACATGAATTTACAAAATATGATAGATTATATATAGATATATAATTATAGATTAAACTACCAGTCTACTAACAGTATAGAAGTGGTTAAAATATAGTTTAACCTCAACCAGATCCAACACAATTTTTTTACTTTCCATTCCCATCTTTGACTATTGTGGCTATTTTTGACCATTAAACCCTTGTGATGAATTTGGACATCAAGTAAAGTTTTCAAGGATTTACTACATTGTTGGACTGCCAGTTGACTTTGAAGGTTGGCTTTTAAAAACAGGTCTTTTTTGACAGGGTTTTTTTTTGACATAGCATTCTTTTTGAAATGTGCAACAATTACCGAAAAGACAAGAGTACATATATATAAAAAATATAGAGTATAAAATAGACATAGTCCATGACAAAGTTCCACATAGTGCTTCCATAAAATGCTATCAGTATTTATAACCTAATGCGATAGTATAATATTAAATAACTTTCTGCCATTCTGCATATGTACTTTTTATTTTATTCATTTTATACTTTAATTCTAAATACTAAAAATCCTTTACTTAAGAATCTTAATACTTTTTCCACTAGTGCATATCAATACATGCTTAACCCTCCCACTAGGTAGGCCTTTGTATGTAGCATGCTACAAATACTTCTGTACTTAATGTCAAGTCAGTTTTATTTATACAGCCAAAGATCACAAATTTCCCCTCAAAGGGATTTACAATCCGTAAAGACCCTCAGTTTGGTCATCATTACACTATACAGGGGCAATGCCAAGCTGCAGGATGTGAAACTGTTGCCAACTGTTGTTGTACAATCCGGCCTGTATTTATATATGTCGATGCATTGAGCCAAGTCATTGACTGTGGACTGCAGCTTTATCATTGCTTAAACAGATGGAGCCGGCGTCTCTTCGCATCTCGCTGGGTAGGTCACCAAGCTCACCAAAACAGTTTTAATTAACCCAGATCTCTGTAGGGTGAATTTCTCCTAATCCTTATGTGCACGCAGCTGGGCAGCAACCACCCGCTTGTGCTGGTGTTACGCAACTCCTCCTGCCAGCCACGAAATGCTACGCAAACACACACCTCATCTGCCCTCCCCTCAGGTTGTTAAAAAGGAACAATCTGCTGTGAAATATTTTAGCTCTGGTAAAATACAGCTGTTGTGTTACATGGCATCACAGGAGAGGACCCAATCGCAGACAGAGGAGGAGGAAGCTTGTAGCAAGTTAACTGGTGTAATGAACTATGTACAATTTACAGACAGGTAAGTAACTTAATGAACAAAAGATGAGTCCAGGTTCGGGTCGGCTAGCAAGAAGCACAGGGAAAATGGTCCACGTACACGAGCCGATATCCAACACAGCGAAGTAATACGTCCAGTACTCAAAACTCAGGACATCCAAAATTTCCACAGCACTACACAGAACATCAACAACTGAACACTTTGGTAGGCCTACTCGCAGTGTTAGACATAGAAGCAAAGCACACGCGACATAGGGTAAAGACACCACGAGGAACAAAGCAAAAAGCACCAGTATGGGAGTAAATGAGGGAAACAGAGGCAGGTGTGCAACAAGACACAGGTGAACATAATCAGCAGACAATCAAGACAAGGGGAGACACTAGGGCAGAAACACACCAGAACTGAGACAAACCAAAACTTCAAAATAAAACAGGAACAGAAGAAGAGTCCACAAAATAATACTAAAAGTCCAAATAATCACCCAAAAGTCCAGATTGTGACATGTTGGCAATATAGCTTACATTTCTATTCTATTTTGTTATCTGGTGGTGTGTTTTTTCTTATTACTGGGGATAACCAATCATAAAGTAATGTCATGTCAAAAACTTGAGTGCATCTATAATAAAGTTTAATGGACAAAAATATTTTCTGTCTGTAACATCAATGGTAAATGTTAGCTTTTGGTGTCATTCCCTCAGTATCAAAGAGCAAAGTCTTCTTTCTAGTGTCATCATTTGGCACTGATGTTCGACTGTCACACAGGAAGAAATCCACCACAGAAGCAGAACAATTTCTTCATTCCTCAAAAGCCCAGAATGCAATGGAAGAAATGTTGTCTTTTGAGTAAAATGCTCACAGTTACTTCGAGTGTTATGCAGTTACTATGATCATCATCATCACCATCACTATTGTGCTCTCTAGCTAAAATGCAACAAGTTCACCTATTTTGTCTTTTGGCTATTGCATCCTGGGAAAGATAGGATAGATAAATAGATAGATGTAGGCGACACACTGAAATTGACTATTTGCATATTGTGTAGGGTGGATTATGAGTCTGGGGTCCCACCCTGTTCTTAAGAATTAAGTGAAATCCTGTTAATCACAAAATTATTTATATTTGTTAAAACCTTGATAAATCTGGTAAGTAATTTTTGTTGCTTTGCTGTGTTTGCCTCCAAAGACAATAAGAACTTAGTGTGAGTGTGTCTGACTGATTTCTTTTTACCTGGTTTATTTTGTTAACTGCACTGATGTGGTTTTAGGAAGAACATAAATGCAGTGGAATTGCTAATGAAGCAAATGCCATGTTAATGACTTAACTGTTACCAATTGTGACTGTTGACACTCAGACTCATGAAACTGAAATCTTCATTCTGTCTATGACTGCCTATTAGCACTTCTTACCTTGGCTCTAGTTCCACAACTGAACTAATATTGCTTTCTTTGAGCTGTGCACAATTATAGCCACAATGTATTTGCAAGATGCCTTACCTTAGATGAGCAGAACTAGACTACACTGTGCTGTGAGTAACAAGATGGATTTGGGCAAATTTGACCTAAGACTTTTCAGCTGTATTGGTTTGCAGGTCAGCCTGTGGACACAAGTGCAAGCTACTCGTAGTCTGAAATGTTTTTCTGACTGCTCAGTGAAACTCTAGTGTAAGCACTCAGGTTTCCTCTCAGTCCAGCTCAAACAATTTTCTTTTCCACCGCAAACATTTTGACATGTCATAGCCAGATAAGCACAGGTGTAACTAATAACATTAGCGGTAGCTTGGTCCCATATGTATGAGCCAATGTAAGTAAGGCATCATTAATAATACCAGGGACTCGTAGTAGTAGCACTGTTAAGTGCAATGCAGCCATTATTAATGTTACTATGTAAACCATGTTTGACAAGTAACAAATGTCTGCTGTAAGAAACATTTACCATTTATTAATTCTGATTGGGCTAGAATCAGTTTAACCTGGAAAATTGAGTTGAGTTTTGTCCACCCTAATCATGATGCCTGTGAGATGCACCAAAAAAGTAAATATAGTTCAGATAATAAACCCTTCAATTGCCAGAGCATTGACATATTGATGAAATGCATGGAACACACTTTCCTAAAAGATAAGATATTTCATTCTCTGTGAGTAAAAAAGTGTGTGTGGCGGTCTGCCACCTGGCAGGCTGCAGCCATCGCATGATGTGTGTCCCATATTGTACTTCCAGTGACCTGATGTATGCTACTTTTATTCTAGGGCATGGTCTAAGTGATGGTTCAGGAGTCATAGAAAAACAGGGTTGAGGGGAACATGACAGCAGCAGGTAAAAAAAAAACAGCAGCAGCAGCTGTGTCTGATGGTATCAATGCGGAGACAGGAAAGGTGGTGCAACTTCAAAGCAGCTTAGATAGATGGGAGATATTGTCTTATGAAAGATGCTTGCTTTGATACAAATCAGTCCAGCGATTGACATCAAAGTGACGTATGTAATGTGAAGCATGGATGATCCTATTATCGATGCATGGATACAGATCCCCAGCAATTAAATTGTAACACATCCATTTCTTTAATTACACGTGGACAGCGCACAGAGCTTGTAAGACCTTTCGTATTTCACGATCTTTCTTCTGCCATTTCCCTAGTGTGGGCAAACTGCCAATTAACATTCAGGATGCATTGTCTCACTTTATTTCAGCAATGTATTACAAGTGTTTTTTGGTTTTGCTGTTCCATTTTGCAGACACATTTAAATGGTGATTTTCACCACTTGGCTCAGGTTCAGCTCATCCACAGGCACAGAGGACTGTGTTGCAGCCTTGAGAAACCCTCTAAATGACACAGCAGCTAAAATTCATTCAAGTTTGTGAGCCATATTTGAGATGTCTCACCGTGTTTAAGCACATCAGGAAGTGATTTGCAAAGCCCCTGTGAGTGTGACAACCACTGTGAACACTTTATAGGCTTAGCAAAAGCAGCAAACAAACTACAGCCCTCCCCATGTCACTCCCTCAAGGAAGCCATTTTAGTTAATCCTTGTTCCAAAGACCTTAGTGGGGGGGGGGCAAAAAATTAATTTAAACCACTTTAAAGCCCCCTATTGCTACAATCCCTGGTTCCTTTTCTCGCTAGAAATCTTCCCTGAAACCATTAATCTTTGTATCGTGCATATCGGATGGCAAGTCAGGGGGCTTGTAACATATTACTCTCTCCTTTTAAAAAGAGAAGCTGTCACATTTTCTTCATTAAACCTCAGCTATTGCTAGGATAGCAGTCTTTTAATCTGGTGGTTTGGTACTTTAATCTGCCTCACATATGGTCTTCTGGATAAATCAGACAAGCTCCACTGTGCTCTGCACAGTACTGCCCTGCTGGACTTAACATACTGTATCTTTCCCTCAGCAGTAATAACTGCAGCTGCAATAAGCCAGAGTCAACGCTCATCCACCGTTTCTACATCATTTCTGTCTGACACACTCACACTAAGACAGGTTCTGTCTACTGTTTTAGCATACAGAGAAACTGTGCGTTTAAAGTAGTTCACACTTTATTTGAATCCCCGTGTGTGTGTGTGTGTGTGTACTTCCGTGAATCTGTGTGTGGTGTGAAAGAAGTTGTAAATAGACATGACATCTGCTCCTCAATGCTGTCAGAATAATTTACAGCTGTTAGCTTGCTATGTCTGGACTCAAATGTTAATCTTTTGCAAAAATGTTACACCTCCGACTTCCCCTGCTCAGCATCAACCTGAGCGATCTAAGCTGCCATCAGGATTTGTTGTACCGTTCTTCACCATAACAAAGTATTTTATCAGTAACACAGGGAATAAAGAATGGGTCCTGTGCTTTGAAGGGCCAGCCATTCACCCGAAATTTATCTTCGACTCTTCTGCGGTACAGGACTGTCACACTTGGAAAAGAAAAGCAGGTGAAGGTAATCCAGCTGACATTACATTTCCTACTAAATGTATTTACTACTGCTAATGAACTGTATATGAACAGATTTTTAGACAGGGTTGGATGCATTTTTGGTAGTACAGGCAGAGCATTGACATTGTATGTCAGCTGTTTGGTGTCAGCTGTCTCATTCATGCTCAGCATCTTTGTTTGGATACTAGTAACAGCCAATCACATTCATACAAGTGTACTAGGCAGCCTTAATGGAGAGCCGAAGTGAAAGTGGAATATCTGGGAATTTCTTCCATAAGAAGAAAATGTTATACCTTCAAACAGTGGCATAAAAAAAATGTTTAAAAGTCATTGGGACTATGGCACAGTGTCTTAAATAAATAGTGATTAAATGCCAATTTCATTGTACTTCACTTCTTACTGTGTTAGCAAACAGGTCACTAGATGGCACCTAGCGGTTGGGAGGAACCTAAAGCCCCTTAGAGGCAAGTGCTGTAGAATAAATCCTGCAGTCGAGCTCTAATGTTTTCTGTCTCTTTGTTTCTACATACAGGTGGGTTAATATTCCTCAAAATCACATGCATGTACCACAGTCTAAGAGATAAGAGTGTTATGAATCCTTTGTGATAACTAGAGTTGAGTGGTTTTGTAGTAATGTGTTTAAATTAAGATGTTTAGCTATACACAGCCATGCTAGGCTTCTAGTAAATCTACTAGTTCTCCCAGTAGATTTCCTGTTGGGGCTGGAAACAGCTCCCTCAAATAGCAGGGCCTTATACATTTATTGCAAAGGGTTGTACAGTTATAACCCTTTCCTCAATCAGTTGTAAAGTACTGTGAAAAAGTGGAAAACCAACCAAAACCACAGGGCCACATTCAACAGCAGCGTAGCATCTGCATCTGTGAAACGTAATCTAAGGGGCGTTGCTTTGGCTCACATAATTCTTGGCATGGTTGACTCCATAGGCCGTGAGTCAGTACCACTAATTCAAATATTTCCCCCAAAGAGGTCTTCATTTCCCAAGACACTGCAGGGATCACACATCATCAATCATGCAATCCTGTTGAGCTCTTCTAGTTTGACTTACCTTATTGTTCATGGGCACAGTAATTTAAAAAGCTCCCCTGTGAGATGATTATAGATGGGACTCTACTGGCATCATCAGCAATTTGTGAAGTTGGAGATGTCTGACATCATTATTAACTCAAAACACTCTTAATACAAATCCAGAGATCACTAAAATATTAACAGATTAGGAGTGACAGTAGTTATGCTAACTTAACATGCAATAGTCCAGTTAAGGGCTTGTTAAAGGCAATAAATAAGTGAGAATCAGCCAATCAAAAGGAAACACAATCTGGGTCATGACAAATTTGGAACAACCCTTCTAAATGATAGTTTATATAAAATGGTTTTGCTCTCATTGCAATCAGCGGAAAGTGATATGTTTTGACACAGAGGCTGAGGCCTGTAACTGGATGTTGTTAGGATTAAGCAGCAGAATGAGGGTTTGCGGTTAAAAGGTGGGCTGTATATCCTCTCTGTTGGCACATATTTCCAGACATGATAGATGCAGTAGCTACACTGAGGGAGAGCGCCGCCGAGAATTTTATATTTTTTTCCCCGAAAGCAGGGATTAACCTCCATTGGTTGTAATTAGATAGAGCAGTCACTTCCTCTCTACTACAATGGATTTGTGTACCAGTGCCTCCAACATACTGGTGCTCCATTTTCTCTGTGATTCATTTTGTCTGTGTTGAGCGCTCGCCTTGGACAAAGAGCTCAAGGAGGTAAATGGGCTCTGTGCCAGAGGGTTTAGGATTTGGCACTGATCTTCCATTAGACCCCTACTGCCCAAAATACGCACTTAACATGTGTGCTTTCAACCCTTCTTGGGAAAGGCAGTAATATCATGATACAATTTTCCATCATTGAAAAGTACCCTGTCACTTAGTTTTTGTAAAAAACATCTTAATTACTTTCAATCAATAAAAATGTTAATTGCAGATAAAAAGGACAGTTTCAGGCATACACGTGGTGATCTACACAAGCTACACAATGTTCTCATTGTTCCCTTTGATTTGATTGTGTAGTCACTTGCTCTGGTGCTGATGTTGGCATAATAAACACCAGCCCACAAAGCGTTTGTTTCTCTAATTTGAGTTGTTTCACAGAGATTAAGAGACAAAAAACTTTTCACAAGAGCAACACCAGATCTACTCATTCAACAAAATTTCAAATGTGGGTGGTGATTCAGACATCTGGAACCTGGCTAGACTAGACGAGTCTAGCCTGCAGCAGGTTGACCAGTGGGTGTAACACTACTCGACTGCCACGGTTCACTTTCCTGCCACCATCTGCTTTCCTGTCTCTCCTCAAGCTCTCCGTTACATGCTCACTTGGCATCATTCCATGCACATATTCATACACCTTTAAGCAGTTAAACATTCCTGTCTGCTCAACATCAGCAAATATGCCTTAGAAAGAAAACCATAACCAATGGCTGATGATGTGTCTTCGGTAATCTTATCATTGGACTCAGATCAACCTGACAACACAAATACAGGATATAATACTGATAAAAGTTAGATAATTTGTCAGAGATGTGGCTGCCATGCAGCGAGTAAAATTAAATAATCATCCCATGAATCTTAACAGTATGGGACCTTTAAATGGTAAAAGGTATTTTTGCCTGCTTTTTTGAATGGGTTATCGATTTCATGTCCATTTAGCCTTTGCATTTCATTGTGTGTGTGTGTGTGTGTGTGCACTGCATGGGCATTATATTAACTTCTTCAGAACTCTGGTGAAGAAAGACCATTTCAACTTATGACTTATAGCGCTAGGCATTACATTTACTGTAAGACTAGTGATTTGAATTATGCATTTACATGCCTTTTTCTGTTTCCTGTAAGCTTGAATTTACCCACAATGAAACCAGTATGCCAACTTCACATCACTGTTTTAATATCCATCCAATAACATTCCCACTCTTGTTTGATGGCATTTAGTGCAAGATATGCCTTAATATTTTTTTTCTTTGTTATGTCAGGGTGAGAGCCAGGGGGACATTAAGTGAAAGGAAAGATTAACCTCCATTGACTGTAATTATATGGAGCAGCTACTTACACCTCTGTAAAATGGATTTATTTACAAACAGATTTGCCTGCTGTTCCCTTTTTGTCTGTGATTAATTTGTCATTTTTCTGCGTTGAGGACTCAGCTTGGACAAAGAGCTCAAGGAGGTAAATGGGTTCTGTACGAGGGAGTTTAGGATTTGGCAGTGATATGTCATTAGACCCCTGCCCCCCAATATGCACACACATTCACATGTGTGCTTTCATCCCATCTTGGACAGCTAGCTAAATCATTATGCAGATGACACAATCCTTCATGACAGAGACAAAACAGTATACCGTTGGGTCTAATTTTGTTATAAATCATTACGCAGATGACTCAATCCTACACCATCATGTCTATTTTTTTCTATAAATTGCAGTGTAATTATATTATCAATAAATATAATAATCATTACAGATAAAAATCAACCCAATCCCATTAGGTGTTCAAAAGGTGGTCTACATGAACCCTGCAAATGTGCAGCACACTAGAACAAAGGGGTGAGGACTGTTTGATTCATTCATTTCATGGATCCAACAAAGCGCTCTTGTATGGCAACCACGGGGGTCAGAATAGATAATCTCTCTGCCACAACAAAAAGCACACAAGGCCAAAAGCTGAACAACACACCTACCATACTTGTCTTATTTACCAGCCAGAAATCAAAGCTGCCACTTAATGAATCAGCCCATCTTCACACAGTCAGTCGTTTCAGTAGAAGACAATACTAAACAGCATTAAAATCCATAGTTCCATTTGAGACAAAAACCCAACGTGGAGGATTATCCGTTCAGCAAATTAGGCTAAAGAAAAACAGTTAATGTGTTAAAATGGGAGAGAAAAGGGAGGAAGAAAAATCTTTATGGGTGTAACAAGATACAAACAGGCCTATAATCCGCTTTTAACAAGATGAGTGATCATGGCCTTTTGTCAGTGCGTTGAAGCTGCACAATCAATGGTGGTGATTTAGCCCCCCCTGAGCTCCAGGGCCCCCTCTGTAGCAGAAGTCTGGATCTTCATTTATCAGGCACACGTCTTGCACAAGACAGCGCCCTTGCCTGCGGTGCGGCTGATTAGGAAAAGTGGCAGTGGGGTGGAGAGGAGTTTAGGGGAGGCAGGAGAGGATGAAGGTGGGGGCAATAGGTGCAGACAGAAAAGGAAAGACAAAGAGGACAAAAAGGAGGAGGAAAACACGAGGGATGGAGATTTGAAGGGAGGCGAAGGCTCTATACTTGTCCACTGCCCTGCTGTCAGGTAAATGCCATCTGGGTGTTTTACAGATGAGACTGTGGCTGCTACACTTTATCCTTCTCTCCTCCTCGCTTACTTATTCTCTACATTGTGTCTCCTCTTACATAGGCTCTGCTGAGGAGAATGGCCCAACATCTGACATTATCGGAATCTGGTATACTTTCATAAATACCAATAAGTAATATTCATGTTGGAAATCAGAGCCGGTGAAGTAAAAAAGATGGAAAGGAAAATCACTCTTGAAGGTATGGTATTATTTTCTTGGTAGCAGGGTTGAGCCCATTATACAAATCTTGATTCTCAACCATCACTGTAAAACACTATGTACTGTCAGGTTGAGGCTATAGCTAAATACTCAATCTATAGTATTTATCTCTGCACACACTGTCAAAAATTACCACAATGGAATGCCCAAGACAACCCATCAGGTCTATTCTGCTCCCATATTAAACAGGTATTGTGGTGACCATTGATCATTGTTGGTTAGACTATTATTAAAATACTGGCTTGGTCCGGTTGGTAGTTGTTCACAATGTTTTGTAGCAGTTGCATTATCAGAACATTGTAAAACTGCAGGGAATTTTCTACAATATCAGGAATTTGTAAACCCATGCTCTGCAAATCCTCATGTTCCTTTGGGTGCTTTTGACTGGAACCGCAGGTTCTTGGATGTACTAAGATTGTTTTTTTTTTACTCAGGAATAACCATGGACCATGGTGATGACAGCACTGTACTGACTTTATTAGCTATCATTCACACTTTATCCTTCATGTGCAATTTAGGTTTTTCCCTGAGGCTTCCAAAATATTTTGAACATTTGTGTCCTACTAAAATGAACAGTACCTCCATAGCAATTTTCTCTGAAGGCCATGAAGCTCATGAAAAATAGATTTTGAAAGCCTTGAAATATTTTTACTCTGCCTCCAAACCTCTCTGCTCATAGAATAGCAAAAATAACAATAGATGTATTATTGAGACAGGAAACGCCTGACAGAAATCATCCTCTTCCTCCAGTAATATGAGTGATTGTCCCCGGAGATTTGGAAGAACTGTGAGCAAACCCATAGCCGGGGCGTCCTGATAAAATTGCCCTGCTTGCTCTTAATTCCACAATATTCTCTCTGCTGTTATTGTCTATGGGAATGTAGGTCAGAGGCAGGCTGTTGACATTCTGCTGAAAGGTAGATTTACACCACCGCCCAGTCTGTCACAGCTCCTGACTCACTGACTGGACGTCGAGTTCACACCCATCCTCAGAGATAAAGTCTGAAATTTAATTATTCTTCTTTCTTCTGCCTTCTATTTGCCCTTTAAGAACAAACACAGGTTAGCTCTTAGCATCATCTGCAGCCATTATTACTACATTAAAGCTAATGGTAGGGGGTTCCTGTTGCTCATCTTAATTTAATACCCACCATCCCTCCTGCGGAATATGCAGAGTACTACAAAAACTCAAGTGCTCTGATGACAATAATACACTCACAGAACCTTCCCAGCCCTGCTCCAACTGATGGAACAGATACACTTCTTTAACCACTAACCCATCTACATGGGTGTTAGTTGCTTTAATTTTTTCCCCACTTACGTGCAGAAGTACATGATTATGTGTTGGGCCCGTAACTGTCAAAACACCTGCAAAGGCAGTATGGTGGCTTAACAGATCCAGTTAAGACACTACTGGGGACTCCAGCTGCTGCTTTTGTGATGCTTTCGCTGTACAGCTGGTGCAGACAAGCGCTAGCTTCAGAGTAACCAAAATTAGCTTCCTTGACTTGAATAAGACTTTGTTCACTTATTTGCTAATGAGAAGTGGCCAATTCTACAACATCCCAAATCGTTTTGAGGTGTTCAGTTGTCTCAATGTCTTAATTAATTAATTAATTAAATAAAGTCCATATGACAAAAGTTTTTTTTTGTGCTCTCTTGACAATGTTACTTCTTTTCCCTCCAAGGGCTGAAACAGAAAAGACAATGAAATTGGCTTCTACATGACTCTATAGAAAGAAATGCATCGAAATAATTAAAAAAACACTTTTCTGCTAACTGCTGGTGAGAGCTAAATGCCGATAGTGTAGCATACCTGCATTGCCTGGGAATCAACTGACATACAGGCAGATCTAATGCAGATTGTGTAGATGTAACCACTGTGTGACAATGGGGCAGAAATTATGCTGAAAACCAGACATGATTATGACACGATCCCATTATGTCAACTATACAGTCTGAAGCTTTAATCAGATTTGTCCAACTGTGCCACAAGACATTGAAACAAGTAACTAATCAGTGGAGATTCAGTGTGAACATAAAAAAATTATTTAAAGCTGAGATCAAATTGGACTTTTAGCTAGCATTCCAAAGGTGGCCAATGAGACAAGGAAGAAAATATTTAGATATATCTATTTGGGATTCATTATTCATACAGTAGTATAAATTACAGCAAAAACAATTAGTTGGTTAATCCATTAGTCAATCGACATAAAAATAACTGGTGACTTATTTGGTAAATGATTAATTGATCAAAGGAATTTTTCAAGCAAAATTTCCAAACATTTTCTAGTTCCAGCTTCTCACTTGTGAGCATTTTCTGTTTTTCTTTGACTTAGTTGATAAACTGAATATCTTTAGGACTTATTTTGGAGAGACAGCTATTTAATGACATCAATTTACATATTTTTGAAACTCTATTTTATCTTTTATACAAATTGATTCATCGAGAAAATTATTGGCAGATTGATGGATAATGAAAATAACCATTAGTTGCAGCCCTATAAATCCATCTATACTGCTTATCCTTAGAGGGTCGCGGGAAGCTGGAGCCGATCCCAGCTGACATTGGACGAGAGGCGGGGTACACCCTGGACTGGTCGCCAGTCAATCACAGGACTGCCAAATAGAGACAGACAAATATTCACACACAGTCACATTTATGGGCAAATTTAGAATCATCAATTAACCTAACCTGAGTAGACCTGCCAGAGTACCGGGAGAGAACCCACGTGGTTCTCTACACAGAAAGGACCCCAGCCGACCAGTGGGTTCCAACCGAGAACCCTCTTGATGTGAGGCGACAGTGCTAACCACTGCACCACCATGCCCCTAGCCCCTATAAATGTCAAAGGAAAAAAACCCCACAGAGAATTCTGTTTGAAGTAGACATACCATGGATATTAAAATATACTGCATTTTAATACTCCAATACTCCATTTGAATATGAATAGTGGCGTTACTTAAGATATACATCATAATCATCAACTGTAATGTCAGTAGTGCTTCACTGTACAGTAATCTATTCAATGTTCAAAAACAAACAAACAAAAAAAAGATTAAGACCCTGGTTGTCAAACTTAATATAGGAATATACTATATATCATTTCTCCTACCAAGTATGAACTGACAGAATTGCTCGCATAATCTTATGAGATGAAATTTTTTCAAGAAGTTGTCACTGAAAAATAAAGATGTCAAATTATTGATGAAAAAGCATTTTCTATCTTTCTATTCTATTAGTCTGGTTCCAGAGCTCCGAATCGCCGCCCACATCTCAAATTTTGCAATTCAGACTGACTATCAGGCTACTATGCCATTGCTGCAGCAGCCAAAATGTCAATGGCTAATTACTAATGGTTGCCTTACTGTGGTTCCCAAGGTCTCAGCTAATTGGCTATTTAGACCCAGGGAAATGGCACTGCCTCAAGGCCAGTCACCCCTGGATACCTGGGAATAAGCAACCCGACTTTCATGAGCAGGAGACAGAGGAGGATTAATCAGTCAAGTGAGAGTAGACAACGAGGTAATGGGTTTGAAGACTTGGTACAACATGTCTTTCAAGGTTAGAGTGTAAGCCTAATGACCCATGTAAAACAGTATAAAGAGTTAATGGAGCCTGGTCTTGCTAAATTTTGTGAAATTAGTGTGATGTGTATATAACACGGTCCATGCATGTCATGTGAGAGAAGTGCATTTTCCTAACCACAAAGGGATTGGCTAACAGGCAGTAGATTGACAATGAAATGGAGCAAAAGGAAGTAAAGTGGTTGGAGAGGAAGGGGTTGGATTTCCAGCAACCCACTTCATCTTCCAAAGAATGCAAAGTAGTGTTTTTTCAACTCTAACCCAATGACTGCTAACCCTAAACTGAGTAAGTAATAACCCTGACATTAAACCTAATTTAGCCTTCCAGTAGTTCCTATGCCTAGTAACAAAATAAATAGTACCTACTCACACATTGTTGGCAAAACCATGAAATTTCTAAAAGTAACACATAATATAACATCAAGCTGCACGTAATCATGTCCTGCTCTGTGGCGAGGATTATAGGTCACTATCTGACGAGTACTGAAGCTTGAGCAGCATTAGCAGAGCACATAATTCTTACAGTAAGACTCAAGCTGGATTTTTTATATTTCCTGTTTGTTGTGCTGCATTAAAAGACAAGACTGTTTAGTAAATGTCTGTTATGTTGTTGCTGTGGTTATTCCTCTATTCTTTCTGGAAGACACGCTTGACTTTGAGAATATGAGGGGCTACTTTGGAACGCTTGTGTGATGACACTGAATCATCTTTATCTTATAATCCCAAATCCATGGCAGATATGATTGAGTTCAGAGATATTAAGGCTAAATTTAGATGTAAATTTGCAGATTTAAAAAGACGAGAAAGAAGGACTTGTAATGAAAATTTTCTGCATATAGGACAATGACATTTTGCCCTGTTTTGCACTGAACTGTTTTTCAGGAAAAAATGAAGATCTCTTTGTCTGGATCCTAAATAACCATGTACCAAGAAATAAACCAGCCTGAATCCTGACTGTAATGTTGATGTTGTTTGACATACCTAAACAAACCTATTCATTTCTGACTTAAGTGGAAATGTATTCAATTTTTGCTATTGCAGAATCTTTCAGATGTGGTGGTGCTCGCATTATTCCTGTCCACTACACTTGTGTTTGGGGTTTATTTGGGGTCACAATTTTATGACTGTTACACCCCACTCTTAGGTGGCCCCACCACTGACCCAAATCAACCACAGAGAAACACCTTTCAAAACAAGCCATGGGATTTATTAACATAAAAAGCACACAAAACAACCAAGACACTAAACCAAGGCTACCAGAAAACACAAAGTCAAAACACAACAGCCACAAAAATCCCAGACTGAGAGGCAGCAAGAGCACGCCAGAAGCCTCTCTTCTCAGAGCTTTTAAGCACAATTAATTCCCAGGCCAGGTTCACCTCAATGAGTAATCAAGATGTAGCACACCTGGGCAGAGCTAGAGAGGACAGAAGAGGAAAAGGGACAAACAGCACTTACAGCCGTAACAATGACACTGTGTTCAAAGTCATTTGAATTATAGAACTATATTTGTGGTTTTTTTATATATATACTTTTTTTACTTGGAATTATACTAAACATGTATTATTTATTTAATGTTCATTTGTATAGGGACAAGTATGTAGCATAAACCAATGCCACACATCCTCCAAATCCTCCCACAAGTTAATTTGCAATGCCTGTCCCTAGATGGGCCTTTAAAATACATAAAACTCAGCAACATATACACAAGAGACAGTACAAAACACAAACTCATCAACAGGTACATATACATTAAAAACACAAAACTCAACAAGAAAATACAGACGGAACTGTAAAGAACACAAACTAATACAATAATGCACCATAAAACAAGAAGCACTAGATCATTCATGACTACATGACTGATCCCTCTTCAATAACTGTTTCAGTTTGAGTTTAAAATCCAAAACTTTTGTAAGAAAATCTTGATAGGATTTTAAAATTCTGATGCAAATAACATGCAAAGGAATTTGCAGGGAGTTGGAAAAAAGAAACACAAACAAAAACACACATTACTTGTGTTCCACTGTCAATATTAGTACTACAGGTTTTCTGAGATAAGCCAGTATAAACAGAAGAGATGATCTCCAAATAATGAAAGTAGTAACACAAGTTCAGACCGACGCTGTTGAAGAAACATTTCCTTTGTGTTCTTTTCACCTTCTTGTATCCAGGGAAGGTGGATGATCCTTTTTTCAGCACTTTTACTCCCTCACACTGTAATGTTCACTTCTGGGAGTTACTCAGTACAACCAGAGGTGTGGACATAAAAAAACCAAACACTTTAAAATTGATCACAAGTTACAGTAGAATGGTACTGGCTTGTATTGGGTCTGATTTAAGCTAATTTTAGAGTGCTGAAACAGTTAAACAGCAACCATATGTGATCATCAGCACGCTTTGCCAATCTTTAGGCCACTAGTGTATAACACCGGGTCCGCTTAAATAGGACACTTAGTGACTGTTGACTGTGTGAATTATGAATTATCTAATAGCTGCTGTGGCACACATGACTAAGCATCTAAGTATCACAAGCCCATTGGATAACCTGTCCTGTCATACAGCTATATTGAATGAAAAAAAGGGATGTTCCTGTATTGGATTCAAACCATGTGTTGCATGCCTGAGTCCCTTTTTATGTTGCATAACCAAATAAACCAGACTGAATAATAGATTAATTATTCATTCTCCTAACCCCAAATAGGCGAGGGGTGGGTTTTTTCCCCCTAGTGGCATGAACGAAAATAAAAGAAAAAAAATCAACAGTCAGCACTATGGGCTCTTGCACCGAGGGCACCGAGCACACAGACAGTTCTATTTCCAGCCACATCCACTCTGCACTCTCCTGAGATGTAGAAGTTTTATCCTGGTGCAGCAAAATAAATAAATGTCCATCCCTTTTTGCGAGAATGCCAAGCAAATGAAGTGGCTAAAACAGCCATTCACACAAATTGTGTTTGTTTGCAATTGGAACAATGACCCTCACCTCCCCACTGCAGCCTCCCAAGACAAGAGATTACATACTTCTGAATGGTTAATCAGACTGCTGAATAAATGTTTCAGAGTGTGTTTGTGTGTCATGTACTATTGGGTTTAGTACAATGGGGTTTAACACAAACCCCCAAACTATTTGCAGTCTGTACGGAGATGACAAATCTTTGAGGCGAATTGAACCAAGGAGAGGTCAGACTGCCGACAAAAGCAATTTCCCCTTCAGAAACACACTATACACACACACACACACACACACACACACAAACTAGGTTTTCAACAACGGAAATCCACCCATTGCAAGTGTATTATATAAGTATTTGTGTGTTAGTGTTGCCCTGTGACGTTGCCAGATTTGTCTGGTATTTATTTAAATGGTTTTTAAAATGCCTCACTAGAAAACTGCAATATTTTATTTAACTTTCAATAACCTGTTAATATAGTCCAGACCAGAATTATTAAGTGATTAGCAGTTAGGCTGTTAGTTCAATTAGACAGCTCAGATTTTGTTAAAAATTCTGAGATGGTTGCACTTAAAATGGAGTAAAAAATAAAATATTCATCTCATTGAATGTGGATTCAACACAATAAGATACATTCACCAAAAATTGAATTTAAGTGTTTGAATGTTCATTGAATACCTGCAACTGCCCAAATATGGATATATGACATGATATTTTCTCAAATATGCATGAATCCACATGATTTTCCTTTTCATAATGGGCTCCCTTTGCATAGAAAAATCACATAACGTGTGAAACAAAATGCAATTCCATCATGTCCCAGTCTTCACCACTACTGCAGCTTTGCAGTTGAATCAAAGTTCTTACTGCAACTACGTCAGGCTGTAATGACACACTCCCTAACCTCAGGGTGCATTTGCATTTTATTTTAAGACTGAACATTTAGGTAATTGAATCCTTGATCTCTACAGTATAACCCATATTAGACTGCATTTGAGTCTTATGCAGCACCCAAAAAGTTTAATATCTTAAAGGACTATACACAGCAGATATCTATAGGCTGTGGTGTTTGGGGTAAATAAGCCCCTTAGTTGATTTGGTACAACAGAAACATTTCACACACTTCAGTGTGGCCAAACCCAGCAATGGTCTGAGTCTCTTTTATACCTCTCAACACTGATGAGCTAATCAGCTGCACCCGATTGCACGTTAAGTGTTAAGTAAAGGTTAATTGATCAACAGCAATTCCTATAAGAGATAAGACAGGGGAAGGGAGCCAGTGGAGCCACAAAGGGTAGATTTATAGGGTTTTCCCATAGTAGGGGGGTTAATCGCGCAGATCCATGCCATGAACAGCCAGCTGCACTGTCAGGGTGCAAGTGTTTTTTTTTTCACTGCACTGCACAGCAAGGTAAAGTTGTTTACCTTGATGACGTGTTGGAGGTGTGCCAAATAGCACAGAATATGTCCATATCTGGTTGATTAGAGCTATTTATATTGAAGAATAGCTAACTTGGTGACAGACATTGCATTTCCTACAGTAAAACGTCTTCATAATAAAAACATCCTGTTGGTTCAACAGTGGAGAGCTTTTGGTGTGAAGCAGGAAAGGTTTGGTTTGCATTAACTTAACATATAGCTCCGATACAGCTGAAAGTGTTCAGTGAACAATCAAACAAGGCTGATATCTGAAAGTACAAACAGGAACACAGGAGTGAAATTAAACTCCAAACCACAGAGAATCAGGTAGAAGCTACAAAAGTACTGAGAGCTGAACACAAAGAGACTTTTAAACACAGAGCTTTTTCTCTAGTCTCCAGCACAGACACGCGTGAGTTTAGCTGCTGAGGACACAGCTCATATTGTCACAAAAGGTATCAAAGAAACCAGTTTGCACTGGTGTTTTCACTTTGTCAGCCACTTGAGGGCAAACTCCTGGTGAAAAAGAAGTTGACAGAGGCCAACAGAACACACCATTAGTTATGATCTAATTTCTAATTTCAGGAAGAAAGTGCAGGCTCAGCTGGCCTTCAGGTCCTCTGAAGGACTCCTCCCACAAAGCTGGGTCCTTCAGAGGATCCCAGAACTGGGACACAGTTCTGGGATCCTCCAAATCCCTCAGAGATTTTACCTGCAAAGTTATATGGTGATCAGTCTACGTGACTCCACAATGCCATTACCTTACATAATATAAGGTAATGGCATATAATGGAATATTTAATTCCAATATTGGCTTTATGTTGGTATGTAAATTAACAAAAAGGAAATAAACTTAAAAACAGCACCACCATTGAAACTACTGTATTGGATTTTCAAGGCAAAACATAACTTTATTACCTCTTACGTAAGAAATACAAGGACATAGAAATATGGGTCAAGTTCATAATTTAAAACCGAATGCATTTGCAATTTTTGGAGATCCAAGCATTTGCAAATTATGTAAGGGGATGTCTTTATTGAGTCTTTCAGACATGAACACATAAACCTTAACATAAACAGCTGCACACCGAAAGCAATGACCCATGGCATTTTTAAGGATGTCATTTTAATTTTAATTTTATTTTGCTTTCCAGTTAGAGGGAAGATACCTGTTCTGGCAAATTTGCACTGCAAATGCTGCCCATGCTTTATCTGTTTTATTCAGCTAAGGAAAAGCCTGTAAAAAAAATGCAGAAATAACAACCAGGCATTACCTACAATGAGTTACTACAGAAGTAAGCACTAGATTATGCATGCAATGCCTGCCCTTTTTTCATTTTAAGTAGCAGCTGAGTTTTTGGTCAAGTGTTATGCCTCACTTGAGAATTTAGCTAATGATCCATTTATCTGAATTATGTTTTGAATTACGTACACTTGACTCAGTTCAGTTTAGACTTGCACAGTCCCAACTCCCAAGCTTGTTGGAGTCGAGGGGCTGACTTTTTTGAACTCAACCACACATGCTTCTCTATCAAGAAAGTCCATTGGAGCTGGTGCATTGACTTTAACAGACAAAGTTGATGGACATCAATTTTAATTAAATTAGAAACAGAAGAGAAGTGTGATAGGGTACACATGGTTAAAGCTGAAAAGCCAGCAGCTAAATTTGTCAGAGCAAATAATCAGTTCTGATCAAAAATCACAGGAATTAATTGTGTTTATTGAAATGTGTAGAGACTACAGGATGTCCATTATGGTCGCCAGAGGGTGCATTTTGTTTCCGCAAAATACTGTTGCTCCCCGATGACATGATGTGGTGTGAAATGATGTGATACTGTATAGAAATCTTTACTGCATTAACACTCAATTAAGGTCTCATCCTAACCAGACCTCAGTCCTATTGGTCGTCCCACATCCCGGGCATGGATCTGCCATCTCATGCTACACACTGACACGCAGCATGGCGCCAGGATGAATACCACAGCCCAGTCAGGAAGGGAGGGAGACAAGAGACCTCAGCATTTCATCTGGCTGAGCCGAACCCGAGCCCTGGAATCTAGTGGAGCCTAGCGCGGGGAAGAGTGACAACGGATCGATACCTGTGATTAATTAACTTCTAATGAGTTCATCTGAGTGTTGAGAGACCCAGAAAGTTGGACACGTCCCATCATCTCTTTCTCTCTGACCTATCCCGTCCCCCACCCTTCCTCTCATCGTCTCCTGCATCTATTGATCTGATATGAAGGCAAATGAAGATTATCTGTTGTTTTTATTTGTGATGTCACTTTCTCCCCTTTTGGGATCTTTTTTATTGAATAGTTAAATAATAACATTTAACAATAATAAGAAATGCAATACCTGAAATGGATTATTGGTTTCCAATTTTGGGTGAATAGCTGTCTTGGGTTGCAGCACAATGCAGGTACCTCATTGTTAACCATTCCTACTACTGTGCATCAATAACACATAGCACAGTGAAGATCAAATGCTATTGAGCTGACCTGGTTTCCTGTAGCTACTAAAGTTAGAGCTGCGTAAGTCGTGGTAAAGTCAGTGCAGCGATGGTAGACACACAGGTTCCCACATGTGATTACCCCAGCAGTCATTATGATCCTTCAGAGAGTGAGAGTGAAAGCTGGGAGCGCAGAAGCAATGGAGATGAATGGTCATGTGAATAGGGAAGTGGATTGGGGAGCCCAGGCTCCCCGTGTAGCTTGGTCTGCCATTTTCTCTCTCCATTTCTCAGCTCTGAGGGCCGAGTTATTTGTCTCGCAGTGAAATTAGTAATCGCGCCGCCATCCATCATTGGCTGACCTGCTATTGATCGCCAGTGCACCTTCTCTTTTCAACTAAATTATATTACAAAAAAAAGAATAACAAATGTCTGCACACTCTGAGTGTTCCACACTTTTGCACACCTCAGCAAAAGACTCAGAGAAAGGGAAAAAAAATGCAAAGACTTTTGTCAAGCAATTCCATTCGAAGAGATTAGAGTTGTTGTTTTGAAGGTGACAAGGGCGGAGCAGGTTTAATCCAACATAGACTTTGAAGCGAGGGGGGATTTCAGCTGGCAAGGCTTGTTATACACCAGTGACACCTCAGTGACAAATGCTGTATGCTGTTCCCTTGTCCTAAACAATATACAGGATGGAACATGCTGATACAAGCATCAACTTGTAAATGTTTCAGAGGTGAGGTACTTGCCCTCTCCAGTAGAAAGATTTTGCACAACATTCTGTATCTAAATATAAACTTCCAATTTCAACTACAGCTATCAAAATGTACTGCAGTGCACCAAAATGAGGTCAAGAGCAGCTTTTTTTTTGTCTAGACTTTTTTCCATTACACAGTCAATAACAAAGACAGGCACTGCGCTCACGATTAGCCTGCTATTGATCAGTGATGCCCCATGACTACCAAAACATAGTACACAGAGGTCACTTGTCCCCGCATATTCACTTGTGTCCTTTACAATGGCATGACTACAATAGGATTATCTGCTGCGAGTTAGATTATGAGCTTAGTGGCTTGCAGTCGGTGCATGATACAAATACTGACATGATAGAGACAGAACGTTAGAGGTTAGAGTGTGTGGGAGAGAGCTATATAGACTGCACAAAATACAGAGAAGGGAAACGTCACTGTGACAGAGAAGCACATTAAAGCAGTATTAGTTACAACCCAGCTTTCTAATTGCTGAATAAGAAAGGGATTGTGGGAACATATTGGTAATAGGTCGCAGCTTCCAAAACCTGCAAAGAGTCAGATTAGAGAAACTGAGATTACCTGGGGAAAAACACAGTTTATCAGGAGAGGGGTTAAAACCTAACGGTGCATGACACATAACCTCTGCATCAAGTGTGTGTGTGTGTGTGTGTGTGTGTGTGTTGGTGTGTGCAAAGTGACAGGATGAGATGGTAAGGTTCATGTGTTAAATCCCCTTAGGAGCAGATCAACACCAGGACAAAGCGCTGAGGTACACGGCCCTCTACACAGAGCTCACTGTTTCGCATCTGACCAACAGGCTTCGCTCACATTTTCCCATTTACAAATCCCTAATCCCTAACCCCAGAAGTGGGACACTTTAGCAGAATTCTCCACCATATAATCACAGTATAGCAAACTGTAATCCCACAGGCTCCGTGTTCTCTCAAGTGCATTGTACATGATGTTTGTCACACAGCACAACCCATAAACCCTGATGATAAGATGCTACATACTCACTCCACCTCTTTATTTTCTGGCTCTCAAGCCTTCCAACAGTCTGCTCTCTAACAGACACATGAAATTTCTCCCTTATCTCCTTCTCTATCCTTATCGCAATCCTACCATTCCTCCTCACCTTCCCAACCCCATATCCCCATGGATTCTTTCACATAGCCTCTCAGTCATCCAGCGTTGTGTCTTCTTCAAATGTATTTGCGCTGTGGACTTTGAACTGTGGATGCCCCAGGCACCCAGCAGAGACCTGAGAGGGCCTGCGGTTTGGCCAGCAATCCATTATATCTCGCCTGCAGCCATGAAGAGACAGACTCCCTCCATCCACCACACTAACACACAGCACCAAGTATTGACCCCATCAACAGGCCATTGAAGCCCATTGCTTCTCAGATTGCAGTCAAACTGAGTTTATGTGTGGAAAAAAGTGTGGTTTTAGCCACATGGCAAATCTGAGGGATGTGAACAAGATACTGCTGTAACTTCTAAGGCAAGTTTTTGTTCCCTGAATCAGAAGCACTAAGTTGCAATACCTGAATTTATTTTTAAAACTACACTACCAACACTACAAAAGTGTTGGTTTGCATGTTCATGATCACTCTCGGACTCGGGTTACCTTCATCCTGAACAAACTTTTCTCGTTCGTTTTAGCATTTCACAGGCGCATAACAAACAAACCAAGAGCTGTAAACATGAAGCCACGTAGGCCAAGAGGTAACTTGTTGACTGGACATTTTTGGTGACCTTTGTAAATTCATGAAAGTTAGGCTGTACATGTGCTTTAAACCCAAGTTCATACAATAAACTCCACTAAAGTATGTAAAATATTATTTGTATTATTAAAATACAAGATTTAGAGGACTGTACAACCTTATGAGAACAAAATTTCAAATGATTATTATCAAATAGCTCAGAAGGCTTTGATAGCTAAAGTGTTTGGTAACAGAGAGCTTGTGGGTTTCCACAACCTTAGATCCAATACATCTTTATCTTACAATAGGCCTTTTTCACAGCAGACATTCTGACTTGTCATAGTAGGAAAAGCACAGGTGTTACTAATAACATTAACAATGGCTCTGTTCTATTCAAGTATAAACCATGACAGTGTGACAGTGAGCCAGCATGCACAACACCAAAGCAGCTAAATGGAATTTAGCCATTGTTGTATCTATTATTTAGAACTTTTGATTTTCCTACTGTGACATGTCAAAATGTCTTCCGTGAAAAGGTCCCATTCTCAAAGTAAAAGAGAATGGGAGCAGCTGCTGGTTCAGAAAGTGTTTTCCCACAGTGTATTCCTATTTCAAAATTTTCTAAACCTAATCCTGAGTGTTACTTAAAGGCATAATATGTAACTTTTCCGCATTAAAATGTCTCAAAACTACTAGACCTATGTTGTATATTTTGTTAAGTTGTGTACTTACATTATCCCAAATGTTTCCAACAATGTTCAAACCTAGAGAAATCTGTAATTTCATTTAAGGTAACGGTGCGTTTCATTTGGTCGCCTGTTAATTTACCCTCTCTAGTTGCTATAACTTCTAGGGACTGAAACACCAGATGATATGTCAGAGAGTGAGTAAGGAAGGAATACAATGTCACAGAGTTATACTCAGTAACAGCAATACAGCATTTTTTTCTGCCACACAGCATACGTTTTTTATTAATTGCATGCCATTTTGCAACACAGTAATCCTGAGACCTAATTTGATCAATTTCAATATCGATCTAGTTTACTTCAATGTACAACTATGACAAGTGGCTCATACCAACCACCAATCTAATGCGTATGGTAACGTTATAACGTTCAACACAATCATAAAGCTATTTTTAGTTTGACTGTTTTGACCACGGATAACAGAGCTGGCTTATATCTCTGGCTTTTTATCAAAGAACCATTCTTTTCTAATAGAGTCACATAATATTGTCTGTGGAAAAAAAAAAAAAGGGACTTTTACCAGTGGCACCTGAAATAGTTCCTCCCACTTCGCAACTCTATTTCACCATTAGAGACCATCAGTCAGCTTTAACTTGATTTGTTGTTGGTGTGTTTGTAATATGTCAGTACAAAAATGAAACAGACTACAACTAAAAGGCAACAAAGTATTTGTTTTTTCTTTGGTCTGGACCAATGCAATTTAACTACAGGCGTGAAAATGATCATTAAAGCAGAACAGACAATTTGACCTTACACAATGCAAAAACCTTGCACCTCTCTCTCTGCTGCCTTGTATCACTCCTCTAAGCCCAAACATGCACATGCATTTAGGTGCTATTGAAGCAGAAGGTCAAGGGTGTAACCGTCAACCTAACTCAAACTAACTAGCAAACTTACGTCTGTTCTACTCGGCTAGTTATGTCTGACTGAGAGGTAAGAAACTGATCCTTTGTGAAGGAAGAACCTCACTTTGTAGTTCCAGGTTTTTACTAAATGAAAATTTGTTATTTCATCCAAATTTCTAATGAAATTATATTGCCTACTGCAGCTTTAAACTAGTGAAATAAATTATGGTAAAGATGGAATGAGTTATTGCTTTGGATAAGGACCTAAATGTTGTTGCTGTTGTGAAAACCACATCTTTTCAGCATATTAACACACTGCTCCCTTTCAGCACTGCCAGAAAAGAAAGAGCCTTTTTTGGGATTAAATCATTTCTTTTTCAAAACTTTGCTGCTGGCAGAAACCCCAGCTCTCCATGAGCGATGCCTAATTGACTACTTTGCTCTCAATTGTATTAAAATCTCTTTTTCGGGTCTGAAAACAAGTCTTCCAGAACAGACACCACCCTTTCCCTTTTCCCCCTGCCAGAGGATGGCTTTAAACAGTCTGAAGATCTCCATTACTATCTGCATGTGTGATTTATTGAGCTTGGGGAGACTTCCGCTGAGGTGTAATGTAACAACTGGACAGTCAAGGCCGTATTTAGCCCCCAATATAATGGATAACTACAGAGAACAGCAGACAAGAATCTGCTGAAAAGTCAGAGATTAAAAAGACAATTATCTCCAGGAGAAAGAGCTCTTTCATGTTAAGTTGTATACTCTGTACTCCAAGATGTACGACTTTTTTCCATTCCCAGCCAATAATAGATATTGTTATATAAAAGTGTAATTGCCATATGAACAATGTTTTTAGGTACAAAAGTGTCACCTTGACATTTTGTGTCCCAATCTATCACATGCTAATTAACATAATGCACCAAAGTTATGCCTCTGTGAAGGTTGGCCTGCCCTCATCACAAACTCCCACAACTCTGCATCACTCTTCTTATCATCCATTCTGGAGGCAGTGCTGGGCGTTTGAACATCAACTGCCCGTAAACCTTCCTGACAGGAGAATGAAGACATATTTCCCTCGTCTGTCCATGTATCCCTGGTGATTGTCTGGGAGGATGAGAACATCATCAATAACGTAACGTTAGAAAGTGGGTGGGTGTTGTCGCAACGGCTACACAAACATCCCACTGACTCCTCCACAGAATACAGTGAAATTAAATCAAATCAAAAGGATTCGCTTTGCCCCAGATGCTGGTGCACACACAGTCTCTCACACGCACAAATGTAATATTATAATATTTACACACACAAAAACAGAGTCTGGGAAAGCTCCATCTGCACCACCTGCTCCTTTCACTGTCCGGTTGTTTATCATAAAAAAAGACAGAAAGCAAGAAGCACCTTCCAATTTCTGAATTCATCAACACAAGGGAAGCGTCCATCTGTTTCCAGTCTCCATACGTGGCCGAGTGTACGTTTACCTTTTGAAGGTATCCTCCAAGTCAATGCCGGTAAATAACAAAGAAAGAGAGAGGCAGCAATTGAAGGCTCCAACCATTAATTTCCCTGGAGAAAGTATGCACTCTGCTTGGAGGGCCAGAGTGACCTTTCTCTGACAAGACTGGAGCAGAAGAGACAGGCGCAGTGGACAAATGAGATATTAGAATACACCAGTAAGAGGGGATGGAGAAGAATACAGACAGCTGGGGATGGATATATAATCACTGTAAGCATGTCGTGACTCATATGCATCCGAAGAGAGTTAGAATAGTATATGCAGTATCTTTTTGTGTTTTTACTACATCAATGCGATTTTTTTATTTATAATATGTTGATTTGTTATTTAATCATATGAAAGATGAACCTCTGAATAAATATATGCTAGCAAGCAAATTGCCTTTGGTGCAGTTCTTTCACTCATAAGCATTCGACTGAGAACAAAGAAATCTTTGTACAGTATCTATCAACAAAAATCAAACAACAATTGAAAGCAATTTTTTTGCTGTTTGCACCCTAGCACATATATGTCAATCACCAGGCCGCTGAGGGCGCTCAGACTGCTTTACAGCTTTGAACAGTACAATTTATAATAGCAGCAAATTGAGTGTGAGCTTGCATATTTTTTTTTTTGTTCTGATACTGAGAACAAGGTTTTGTGAAAACTCACTTAAAAATGTATCCAGCAGTACTGATGGCTTGTCAGTCAGCATGATGCAGATGAAGCTGAGTTTAAGTTGTCAGCCCAGGTCTTACTAAACTTATCAGCATTAATAGAACTGTAATTGCATGTATTTATTTAAGTGCAAATGTAGGAATTTAGCTATTTTCCAAGTTCCAGAGTTATTCCCTTTTGAGGCGAGACGCCGACTGAGATGACTGTCTAGTGCTCCCCAGGAAACCATGATTGTTTTGTCACAGTCCTGGTCAACTTTAGTTCCAACACTGGCTCTTTACCCAGCTCTCTAGTATGTTGAGAATTGAGCTTTTATTTATGTGCACATGTGGAAAAAGATAAAACAGAAAGAAAGTACAGATTATGCAGAAGAGATAAAAAGAACCCCCTTGGGGGGGTTATAAAAATAAAATAAACAAAGACACACAAGTAAAAAAAAAAGAGCATGGTGATAAATAAAGATACAGCCAAGTCTGATTGCAAGTCCTATATGGCTCAAGTTAGAAAAATAATAAAAGTAAAGGCAGTAGAGCCATATAACTGACATCCAGGCCCATAACTGTCTTTTGGACCATGAGGCAATTTTATGATTGTGTAGCATGTGCCATTTTGATGGACAAGGTCACCCTAAACAGGATACTAGTATGTTGCAAGTGTCTTTCAGTTTTCTCATGCGGAGCTCTCTTGTGAAATTAATGTGTGTTGTTTGCTTTGAGACCATACTTACCCGGTAGGGCTGAAGCTGAGATAAGTAATGAAAGTAAGAGGCAAGGAGCCATTGTGAAAGATATAACCAATCTGTGAGTGTACTGGGTCCTATGCTTGCACAGTAAAAGGAAATTTGGGTTTTATGCAATTTGGGTCTTATTTTCATAGTTTTGGCCATCATTCCTACTGGTAATAATAACAGTGACCTCAACAAGTTAATTGCGATGATTGTTAATTGAGATCTATGAACACTGTGACTTCACTAAAAATAAGTCTGACAGGGCTAGAAACATGAGCATTCAGACAGTCATAGAGATTTTAAACAAACCCTCGGGTTAGCCAAAAGAAAATAAAGGCCAATGTTAAAATGTTTAGCTACATTTGCAGACTGAGTTCCTGGGTCAACTTTGACCTGTTGTACTTACCATAGGTGCAATAAGGGATTATTATCCAACACTTTGGCTGCACTTACTCTTTCTTAACCTACAAATAAAGTGGTCTAGATCAATAAGGGTGTCAAGATCAATCTGAAGGGTCACACATGGATTTCTCTCTAATGCCTCTGTGAGGCTGTAAATAAGTCCCAAATTGTAATAATGTAGAATTTTCACTCAAAAGGCACCTGTGCATATATCTACAGTACATCTGTCTTGGTCCTCAAAGCAAAACTTCCCCTATTTTGGGCCTTATTCCTCCAGCAGTTTGAGTCTGACCAAACACTGTTGCATCATGATGGCAATACTTAGGTATTTGATACATGACATGCTTGGTGCAAGTAGATGCCTGAAATAAGGTGTGTGGCTAACACAGGCTTAAGAGGAAGCAAGTGTATCTCGCACTTCACTCCACTGATGTATAGCCTATTGCTCACTTCTGAATTCGAATTTGAAGACATCAAATCACCTTTTAAATGACCAAAGCATAGCTTCCGTAATAACATTAGTGCTGACAGGACTAAAGGATCCCACTACTTTCCTTTTAAGACATCAAATCACAAAACTTCAGGAGCTTCATCAAACAAAGAACAAGCATACTAAAATACCTTGTTCAAGGGTACATTAGAGAGTTTGCATGGACTAAAAACCAGCAAGCTTTCAGCCATCCCGCAGTCCTGCATTAATTATAACTGTGAGGACGTGAGGATCAGTGCAGTAATCTCATAATATACATCCCCTACCCACACAGAGAGAAAATCAACAGCAACCCCAGCAGTGACTAATGACTAACACCTACTTGCTTGGTCTAAATTACACAGTAGACACTTCAGTTCAATGGATATGGTGCACTAATGCACATTGCTATGTTGTGTACTGAAAATGTATGACAGGCATGGGCACTTGGAAATATCTGAGGGGGTACTCAGGCCAGAATGTCTGAGGTTATATAATATAGAAATCAATTGAAAAGGCACAAACATAACAGTGTCATTAGCAGAGTGGGAAATTATGTTTTTGGTCATGTTTTTACTGGCAGTTACCTCAGATCCACTCAGAGCCACTCACGTTTTTAACATTACATTACATTACATACATCGTACATTTTTGAACTGAGAGCAATTTTAGAGTTCAGTGTCTGGTTCAAGGACACATCAGCATGTGTACTGGAGGATCCAATCCGATCTACCATCTTAGCTACAGTCACTTTGAAAATGTTGCATTGCATCTTTTGTGACAATACTTCTTTCACAAACTTTCACATTAGTGGCACATTAGTTCACATAATGTTTCAGGATGGTCTCTACACTGATTTCATCATGGTTATGTAAATACCATGATGTTGTAGAAGCAGGCTTGTGACTAGAAGGTCGTCAGTTCGACCCCTCGAACCGGCAGGCTACATCTGGGTGGTGAAAGTAAAAAAGGCAATACTTGCCATTAGACAAGTGGGTGCCTCAAATCTACCAGTCACTCGTGTTTTTATCATTTTGTCATTATCATCACCAAGGTGCTTCAGCAAGGCCCTTAACCCCTGACTGCTCCAGTGGAGCCGCGTAGTGGCCAGCAGATTAAACTGTTTGCAGTGTGAGAGTCAAGATGTACCTGCAAAACAGAGCCTGGCTCTTAGTGAGACTACCCTAAATAAATAAAGGTTTTATAAAAACACCTTTACATAAATGTCCAGAAAACGTTCTTTACAGGTTCCCTTAGACTCAACGTTTTTAAAAAAAAATACCTTTTTAAAAGCTACTATGGGAACATTAAAAAATGGATAAAGGGTTTGCTTTGTAACCACTTCCTCCTAACCTAAAAAAATATACTGAATCATTCCAGTAAGCAAACAATGTTTGCTGTGTAGCTTATAAATTCGAAATGTTTAAAAGCTATCTCTCAACTCTTACTTGTCAGACAGCATATGATGCAACAGACTGTCCATGGTGTTCTTTCTACTGTATTAGCATTCATAATAAAATCTAAGAATGTATTCTAATATTTCACCAGCCATTAAATATTTTTCACATTGGACTATAAATCTATAGTGACCTACTATATGTAGATTCTTAAATAAAATACTGTGTACAAAGTAGTTGTGCTCAGAAAGCACCAGCAGTAATTATAAAACAGAATGTCCTCTCAGATAGCCTACCTGATTAAGTATGAATACATCCGCACATATGCACTTACATACAGCATGTATGTGAGTTGTATTATGTTTCTGCAAGACAATGAAATTAAACTGACTGTCTTCAGGAAGGAGCCTTTAATTGGGTCTGAGCGTATTGACCACTGGCTGCGTTATGGGCAGTTGATACACTGGGGGTAGCGGTTAAAGGCGAGAGAACCTGCCCTCCTGCTCACATCCTAAGCTACATGTTTCTGCCCTTAGGTCATGGTTATGTCTGTCTATCATGAGTTCCAGAGAGGAGTCCAGTGAGTTTCCTTCCCGGTGTTCCTGGTGTGTGCATGTGAGCAGGTTGAATTTGGCAGCTATCTGACCTGCCTCCCTACACCATACGTTCAACTTGAGGTGCTACTTGAAGCAAGAGTGAAAAAACAGAGCCATTTGCTCATCTGTCTTGCTATTATTATTATTATTATTATACTGTTCAACCAGTTTATTGTCTGCATTTTGCTTTTAGATTTCATCCCTAACTTAATTTAAACATTTCAAAGACTGTATTTTGTAGTACTGTGTTTGAGAAAATCAAAGAGCAAAGTAATATTATCCATCTGAGGTGTCTTTTGAAGTTGCCAACCTGAGAAAAGTTTCCCAAATAGTACTAATTCACAAATTTGCACTAATTAATTAATTAATTAATTGCGAGATAAAATGCTCCAGTTAAAGAGCACAAATGCGAGAGTCACAATTAATTGAATTTTCTGTGACACCCTGTGTACAAACATTCAAGATGTTACAGACATACCTGGGAAACATCTTGACATGTGTTAATGTACTTCCTTCTTTGATGTCATGGAAATGGATCACAAAGCTAAGAATGTTATTTACTAGCCTTAACATTAGATGGGAATTTGCCTCCTGTGTTCAAAGGTGATACAAATTGCCATTTTGCATAGTATCACAAGAAAAAAAGCACTGTTTACATGAATATAAAGTACATACGTTATTTTACATAAAACATGTATGTAATTATGGGATCCTGCAGTGTGATGACTAAAATGTACCAAAACATGTCTCATGGAAAGATCTTCCATGACATGCTGTGAGCAGTCACCATGCTGTATAAGTGTGTTTTTGTTTTTGCCACTAAAATATCACGGTGTCATGTCATTTATGAATGGGCAGATTTAAGCGGTGCATTTCTTTGTTCAGCTGGTGTGAATCATGCCTGGAATAACCTGTTTTATTATCACAGCATAATCGCAGTCAACAACATAGCATGATTAATCAAAGAGTTTTTCCGAACCAGCTGGAATTGCCTCTCTCTCATTTAGAGGAGCACATCCAATCATGACATCACAGGCACATCACAACAAATTAGACGGGGCGGTTTCCATCTAATGATGTTTATCGCTTGATGTGTAGATGTAGGGACTTAATCACATTTCCTTCACTTGGTGTGAAACTAAGTGTTTATCCTTGAGCCAGGCTAACACATTTGTGTTTAGTGATGCTGTAAGTGCATCATGACTGGAAAGTTATCTACAGACAACGTTCAATTACATCCTGACAAAAAGGGAGGTTTTTCAAACTTCACGCAAACGCTTTTCTCCTTTAAGCCAATTAAGGGCTTTTGACGAAAACACTTCTTTCATTATTCATCATAAAGCGTGTCGGCCTTGTCAAGTAGGACTGCTCTCGCCCTGATCTAAGTGCTGTTAAACACAACACCACTGTGAATAGTGAAACGTGTCAGGAACGCAGATACTTCCTCCGGGTGCTGCCGGTCTGTTTCCACCAGCCCCTGCCAAGGATTTAGTCCCGTGAAGATGGCCTGCCGAGCTGGTAATTAAATTCCACATTTCCATTGATCTCTGTCATCTCTTCCTACATCCTCCCTGTCTCCTCCCTCATTCCCATTCTCATCCTAAGAAGGGATCCTGAATAAATAATGCAGGTTTCCAAGTGCGGGTGTGTTAATTGCCCTGTCTTTATGAGCCCAGAGGGTTCCTGCTGACCTTTTGCAGAGATAGCCAGTAGCCCGGGGCCGGACGCCTGCAGAGAGACAAAGTGAGAGCTGTTAGCCATGGGATTGTGTGGAGGCAGCTGCCCAGAGCCTCTACTCTAGTCCGGCCTTTGAGCTCATCATGCCAGGTCTAATACCACCTTACTTGTGATCATCCCATGATATCTATGCTCACTCCAAGCCTAAGTGGTGGCCATACTTATTTGAACCTTTATTTTTCAAGAAATTTAAACTGAGCAAACATCAAACAACCAATAATTCATTACCTTGCATCTATGGAGTTCTACACATTCACAACACATGACCAGTACAAGCCTGTTGACAGCAGAGGAACGTCACAGTATGGGTTTAGGTGTAGCACACGCTAAATGAAGGGAGGTTGTTACTCATAAACTGTTCCAGTCAAACCTCCAGCCACAAGCTTTGCTCACCATGAGGCTACCACCGCCGACCAATCAATGTGCAGTACTCCAAACAGCATTGAAACCTACACATAATCAATCTGCATTATTTTTTATTAATGTCACAAATGATCAATATGATCATTTCAAGCAGTAATGTGATTTGACTGCAGAGAGTAGTATCCTTTATTTGGATTGAATTCTGCACATATACTGATGTTCTTTTTCATCAAATCTTACTATTAATGATTAATACCCATTCCGTCTACTGAGTCGAGATGCTACTAGAAATGCCCAACAGAGCCACAAAACTGCTAACAAATGGTGCATCCCGGTGTGGCGCCTGGCTCTGCAGATGGCAGGTCCAAGAGTCAAATCTGTGAAGGGTCACAGGATGACATGTGAGCCATCAATCACTTATGAATTTTTGGACACAGAGAGGTGGCAATAGACTTCTAGCCGACCCTTGGATATTTTTATAATATTGTTTTTTGTAGTAAAAGGGCACAATCCATGAGTCTGTCCATACATGCTCCCCTGGTGCCTGTTATGAGTAATGTAATGGATTTCAATCTATTGTTTATTAATTTTAGCACTAAGCGCTAGGCTCATAAGTGCCTTGGGTTCAGATGATAGAACATTGTGTTCTCCTTGAGAGATCATGTTAGCATGGGTAGGAGTCATTATTTCATTTAGAGTGGATCATGTATTGGTTTAATGTAAATAGTGGCAGCTATGCGTCTTTGGATAGATGCTTATGCCAACTGGGAAAGACATTAGCTGTGCCTGTGGTGAAATGCAAACTGGAGTCATTAGTAAGCTTCTACTTGAAACCAAAATTGAATTTGAACAAAGACCTTGGATTTACCATCGTTCTGTTTCTTGGATATCTAAGTAGAGAATCCTCAGGCTAAACCCCTTGTGATTTTCCATCAGTTTCATAGGCAAAGCTGGCAAAGTAAGCAGATGCATCCTGCCAGCTTCCTCCTCTTTCACTTCCTGCTCAGGGCTACTTTGAAGCCCCTTGTACATGGGCAAGTTCCTTAAATCAAATGCACTGCCGCATCTGTAATTCATTGGGGCAGAGTATATGTGAAATGGATAACGAGGATTTATACAGTATTTCTAGGAAACGATGTATATTTATATGTTCTGCTAAGAGGCTTTTAGGGTTGTTGTTTTTTTTTGGCAGGCAGACAGAGAATATTTTTTAAAGAAATGAATAGTTGTGCAAGCCAGACTGGCAGATTACTGACTATCTGAGAAATATAGCATGTTTTTTTGTGCTTAATCATGCGCAGCGGTCATTGTTTGGTGATCACGGGCATGCAATCTTGATGCCCCTGTCTTATCGCCTTTTGTAAGCTTAGAGAAAAAAAGATTTTTATTCTATGCAAGACTGATTATACATTTTCTCTATCTCACCACAAACCATATTATTCTGAAAGATTTAACAGCAGACCACGTTTAAATTGGACATGGACATGCCATCAGACTATCAATGGGTCTATCGCTGTGCAATACATGTATGCCGCACATTATTGATGTCGTAGTATGATACCATCTATATATCTAGGGAGTAAGAAGATCTCATTATATGATTTCACATCATAAACTCAGTAACTGCCAGGGGTTGCATTTGAATTTAAAAATTGGACCCCAGTGAATTGAAAGATCATCAATTGATAAAGTTCTCTGAAATAACTTTGTGTATCATGTTACATTTACGTGTTAATGTTCGAGGAATACAATACATCTGAATAAGTGCTGCATCATTGCATTCCTTGTGATGCTTTCCTGGAAACTAACACAATGAGAGAACAGGAAAAATAGACTAAGCTTATAATCCAATCTGATTCAGAACTACAGTGAGATCTGCCTTCAGTAGGCTTGTGAACAACAGAAGCCCCGACATAGCCTGGAATTTGGTGGCAAATCCTAGACTCCCTTAATAATTGATAGGTGGAACTGAGGAAACCACTATGTTTTAACCATTTCCTTTGGAGCAGCTGTAGTATGTAGAGAGTGTGACTTCTACATTTAAAAGAGAACCAGCTAATGTCTCAATTACAATTCTTTGAGCATATCTCAAACAAATTTTCAGGTTCTAAATTTGATAGTCAGAAAAAAGATCAAGTGAAGAGAGGGAGCGGTTGAAGTGAGGTTGGCAGTGGAGATTACACCGAACAAAGTGAAGTAAATTACCTAATTCCATTTAGAGACTGTGTGTAATCGGCTTTATCTACCGTGGAGATGGTATTACACTCTTAAATAATCTGGAATGAGAAGGACTTAAAGAAATAAGGAACTGAGAGAATAGTGCTTCAGCTGGTGCTCGTCAGCTCACCTTGTAGACTTTTAATCTGACCTGCATCAACCTGAAATCCAAAGGAGCGTAAAATGGCTTCTTTATGTAAGACTCCATTGTTCTGAGTTGTTTCTTTGTTCAGGGCAAATTGTTCTGGTGTATGGCTGTTACACAGTAACACAAAGAAGACTACATAAAAGACAAGTGTTTGATCTTAAGGGTGGTTGAGTAGCTTGTTCTTAAAATGCAATGACCACACACTCCTAAATAGGAACCAATAAACCCTTGTCCTTTATGAATAAATAATGTTGAATTTCAGAAAGCCGTTCAAGTGACAAAGTGCTCACAGAGCAGCAGACAGAGATATGTGTAAAATAGAATATTTAGAAGCTGTAGATAAGACCCTTACAAAATGTTGTTTAATTATTGCCTTGCTACAAAAGGGGGCCTAAGAATGATTACTGTATGTCTGTCAGTCAGGCCAGACCAAGATGTCTCGATAATTGCTGGCAAAATGTACAGAAATCTGGACACCTGATCATGTTTTTGAAAGCGCCACCGTGAGGTCAGCATTTCAAATTTTAGCCATGATTACGGCATGGCAGGGAAGGCAATGGGCTGTTGGTCGGTTCACCACTTTGTTCCAGATTGAAATATCTCAAAAACTATTGGATGGATTGCCATGGAATTTTCTACAGACATTCATGGTTCCCAGACAATAAATCCCAATTACTTTGGTGATCCTAACCTTCCATCTACTGCCATCATTCGTTTTTTAATATTTTGGTTTATGACAAAATATGGCCTGTGACCCTCGGCTTTTTTGGAACTGGGATGACGGTAGATGTTTTGAAGCAGGCAGGTACCTTGCAATCAACCAGTGAAGTGTTGAAGATGTCCAAGACATCTTCCAGGGGAACAAACTCTGGTGTTTTTAATTAATGACCTTACATTAATCTGTGACTCTCAAGAAAAACTTAATTTCTAGCCCTAAGGCAAGGTAAGAATAGCAAAATTATCAGTATGTTGTTCCAACCTTCCAACATTTGATAACACGCATGAGGTGTTAAGAACACTGCAGCCTCTGGGAGCTGCTAGACCATAACCCCTTTTTGATCTAATAAGTGTGTGTACTTCACAAGTTCCTAAAAACTTTTTGAACTTTTTTAAAATTCATTTCAGGAACACAGATATTCATAATTAAGTAATGACTCACTAATTAGAAGCCATCACAGGAACTGCAAATGTCTGCCAACAGTGAATTAGTATGCTACTGGAGATTTGGTTTTCAAATTTAAATTGATTTAAATTAGCTGTTTTCTATTTGAGTTGATCGATTTTAGTTTGGAATCAAGGGTTTGTTTTAGATCTGTGGAAATGAGAGATCTGATTAAATGTTCCAGGGCCCAAAGGCTTCATTTGTGCGCCCGGTTTTTAAGCTTTTGTGCTGGCAGGCAGACAAGCAAGGCAAACTCATGATCTTCTTGCTCCAGGTAATAAATTCTCATCAAATACAAACCCATATTTCTCAATCAGCTGAAAAATATTTCCCTAAAATCATGTGCTCATATGTTCATGAATCAATTCTAAAGTAAGTTGCTAATTTTGTTTTACATAATTTAGGAAAATTCTCATTTATTTCATGTGAAGATTTTGAGTATACACTGCTGTGGACTGAAAAGGCAGCAGGAAGAAGTCATGGCTGACATCTGCTATCTGTGCCCCTATCACCCAGTAGACAAGACCAAATCAAATCCACGAGACAGATGCACAAAGCCTGTGCTCATCCAAGCATCACTCTTTCTCTCTGTCTCTCTATCTTTCTCTTTCCTTTTTTTCCCTCTCCGGCTCTGACTTGAAAAGGAGGAGAAAATCAAGGTCAGGCCACCGAGCACGTGAAGTTGCAGGAGAATAAATTTCCACATACTTGTCCTTTCCGACCCACTGACAGTCTCAAGGAATCTAGCCTTGTCAAGCCAGGTAATATATGACTAGTGAAGACATATGGCATGTTTATGTGCCCCTTTGTTAGGCATACCGTCTACCTTCCCTTTCCTCTCTCCTCTCACACTTGATACTCAAATCCATATAGGAAATGATGGGTGGGTGAGTGCTTAATTCATGAGTCAAAAGCAAGTCCACATTGTCAGTGTTTGAGTAGAGGAGAATCTAATTAAAATGGCAAATGGAAAGAGAAGAGAGAGAGTGAGTGAGAGAGGGAGAAAGTGAGTGAATCAGCATAATTACAACTTAATACAAACAACTCCACATTGTCTTTATTCCAATGAGTTAATGAGGTTACAGACTGGAAAAAACAATTCCATCACTGCTATTGTCTTCTGCAGGCCACCAAGGAAAATGAGCTGTCACCCGATCTTAATGGCGACAGGGTTTTCACCCAGGCCAGAATTAATATCTGACTCCCAGGCCTAATGAGCAGAGAGCTGAACGAACTCTCTGTCCCGCAAGTTTGCAGAAGAAAGGAGAGAAAAAGCAAAATGAAAAGAAGAAATGGATGGCGTAGAGAGTAATGGCACTTGTGAGGGAATACATTGCTGTGATTGGATTCTGCTTCTCAAGGGCAATTTCAATTCAAAGATGCCTTATCAGCGTGACGATCGGAAAATTAACAATATTCTCAAAGTGTTTCACTACACACTGAAAACTATATAGACATAATTAGGTAGCAGTAGGAATAAAGTTGATTACAGCTAATTACACTGTTGGTGTCCAGCACTTGCACCTATCTTTTAGTCAGGCATTATATATACATATTCATACACTGGAACCCAGTAAAGAGGGCCATAACTACCACTGAGTGACACTGATGTCCTTGGATTTTTTTTGTGGGAATTTGGGGATTATTTACAATGTAGGGGGAATTTAAATTCAACAATTCGAAACTTTCACAAGGTGGGGGATTTTACATGCTGGAAGCAGCATGTTTAAACTCCCCAGACCACATTATTTCTAAATTTGTTGCTAGAGGGCCCTGCCAGTACAATACTAGTTCAAGTTTAAATGTGCTTTATTTGCACAAATGGGTAGCCATTCTAAGTATATGCACGCATACAGTACACACTGTACACTGGCTTCACATAGAAGCCAATGTACAGCTGTTTTCTGTTTGAGTTGATGGATCAGCTGGGGATGTAATATATATATATATATATATTTTTTTACGCCCCCTCCCCCCATATTATATACCAAGATACAGACTTGTTAAATTTTAAGCAGGAGAGTAACAATTAGTTTAAAAAAATAACTGTATTGCTCTGAACTGGTTCTACCTATCATGTATCACAAACACATACTGTGAAACTCAGCCAGCAGGGATTCACTCCCTGAGGAGGATTTGCATTTTCTCTCCTTTTCTTTACAAAGATTGTTATTTTTTTTTTTTTCAATTTTATTGTTTTTGCTCCTTTTATTGAATTCAAAATTTTTTTATCCTAGTCACCCCATGCTGCGGGTTTTGGAGGGAAGTAAAAAGAGTGGTATTGCCTTAAGTGACAAATGTACTATTCCAGCTCAGTTATGGCCTAGTAATAGCCAAGTGAAGCAGAGAATGTGTTATGAAGGCAAACTCCTTCATCTCTTGTACATTGTTGAATATTTATATATTTTAGAGGACAATGGAAGAGAGGAGGAATGCTCAGTCAAGAGGAAAAGTGAATCAGTCATGCTTGATGGATTGATGACCTTTGACATACACATAACATGAACCACAAACATTATGTTCCACCTTTTCATTAAGTAATCTAGAGTGAGTAAAGGCCTTCAGTTTTGGCTTACATTCATAGACTGTAATTAGCACTGGTCCTGCTATAGCTCCCCTTGGCAGTGGGACACAACTAACTTTCCCATTACCAAAGGAACTCATTTATGCTCTTGTTCTCCTTTTGATCCATCAGACTTGTGATGAAAAGAATAGTAGAGCCTCAGCCTAGGGATCTGCTGCCTTTGAGACTCAACAGCTTGACTCATTTCATTACTGTCATGAATTAAAGATCCCCAATCTCCTTATTTCCATTCGCATGGCAACGATCCACCCTTAGTTAATTTACAGTCGCTCGTTGTGCAAGGCCTCCAGCCTCAAAGCCCCCATGACAATTTACCTGTGTCCTTTTCACTTGCTGGCATATATCGTTGTGATATACTATAATGGAATGAGCTCAGGAGTGAGTGGGCATTTTATATAATGAGCTGGGGAAGGGTATAGTAATCAGTTACCGTACACCTTTCACTTCCTGGCACAAGGAGACGTCTTAACCAGTGAGCCAAATGAGTTTTTTTCTAGCTGGGGATATATTTAGGAAGGGTTATACTCTGGGAATGTCTTGTTGTGGCCAATTTTTGTGATCATGTCAACACTGTATGCTGTGACTTAATTACGATCCTCTTTTTTACACGCAACTCGTGTTCTTGTCTATTTAATGATGTTTTTGTTTTAAGCTAGATGTTACTTGCCACATACAAAAAAGTTATTTAACAGTAAATGTGTCTCCAGAAGTGGGTTAACCCAGAATACATTTTCTATAGGCTATAATGCAGCAAATATATGAATGTTGGTTTAGGAAATGCAGCATTTGAATGTGTATTCTGTCTGTTGCCCCCGATCCTTGTTAGTAGAGGTGATAACAGTTCATTATTATTGTTTTTTCTCTTGTGAAAAGCCTTGTGAAAAATCAAGCACAGGAAATGCCATTTTGCCTGTTACAGTACACTCCAGGACACACAAACACACAGCATGCAAATTGGCAGGATTATGCACACACATGTGTTTGCCCACACGGAGGCATTGAGAAAAAGCAGGAGAGACAGAGACAACTGTGAAAGGTGACAGCATTTCCTTTTCTCGCGGTGTGACCTCGATCTCAACGGGTCGCTGCGGCGGCTTTGGACTGCGTCTCTACTGGCCATCTGGCCCTGCCGGTCTCCACTGTGAGCAAATACCAGGCGAGTGGCTCACTGACATATTCTGATGATGCGATTCAATATTGGTGGTAGTTGTAAGCTTGGGATTAGTCTGCTGCACATACCCCCATTTCACTCGACTACACCACCCACCTGGCTGTGGTTTCCATTCACCTGCTCCCTGTGATAATCTCTTGGCTTTTTTTCTGTCTCAGACTACATACTACATACTGTAATTAACGCAAGCATTAGATCCTGTGCCAGTGTGCCTCATAATACACACAATCTAGTGTTTTCTGTATGCGTCACGATTCAACAGTTAAGCTGCTATTCCAAGTCAAAGATTGAGTGTGCAATTTGGAAAGTTTCCTATATTCCATTATGAATATACATCCCAACAGATGGAAATATTCCAGATTCCCTTAGGCCTACATATACAACATAGTCTCCACTGTGAATTTAATAATTGATCTGCCAGAGCTTAAAAACTCCTATTCAGTATAATTCCTTGCTGTCTCTTAGGGCGAGCAGGGAATCATCTTCCACAGATGAGACTTCTCTGTCTCTGTCCCTGAAGATGTTTTTATGTTTGCCGGTAGGGGGCGTGTGGTACCTAAAGATAATAGCACTGCCGCTGTGAATCCAATCCTCCTGGGTTTCAGCAAACCCAGCATAGCTGCAGACTGGAGCGACGGTGAACTGGTCTTCGGTCCATTCAGCATTGCCATTGTGTGTCTCTACTGCTCAATAGTCTAATCACTTTGTAAAAGAAACCATTATCATATCAAATGCAAGGAAACGGAATGTGTAATGTGGGATTCTCTGCAAGGACATGCTATGCCTACAGGCTCTTTGACTTTTTGCCTGAGTTGGAAGATAATAATAATAATAATAATGATAAATTATAATGGTTATAAATAAAGGGCATGCTGATGTAAAGTCTCAAAATAAAAAAATATTTAAAAAAACATCAGGAGAACATTTTTTGTGACAGTCCCAGGTCTCAGGTAAGTTTTAGGATTCAAAATGTTTCTCTGTCTGCCCTGTTAACCAAGCAGGACTGAAGTCATTGTTTATTTCTGACGGTTTTTAACAACTCCGCCCACGACATCAGAGCAGCCAAATTATCCAGTCCCCGAGAGGAGGCGCGGGTCCCACCAGCAGGCCTGGTTCGTATGCATGATGTGCGTGCCTGGCCGTGTCCGATCCAAATAGATTCGCCTCACGTCACCTACCCACCCACCCACCTACCCCCCCCCCCACATAAAACATTCATTAGAGCGCAGCCGTGCGCTGCAAGAAATGTCTGTCTGAATAAGTCATTAAGTCTCAGATTCACTCTTAAAATCTTTCAAGTCCATCAGTTATTTAAAAAATCTTGTTTTTTCCCAGTACAGTGCTTGTGTAAGGGATGTAAGGGATACAGTTATTTATAACTGTAGTGAAACCAGGCAGAAAATACAGCAAATGAAATAAATACATATAATGTTTTTGCTTTACCTTGATTGATGGACACATTCCACTTTGGGATTTAAGAGGAATATTTTTTTGCAGCGTGATACAAACCCATAAAACATTCATCTCCGAAATCTCTCTCTCCCTCTTTCTCTCTCTTTCCGCCAAACGCACCTCGCTGCCCCGCCCTCCCTTTCCACCTCCCGGTGGTAAACGCACACCGACACTCACCAGTGCGGCCGACATCAGTGCGCATCCACCACACTTTTTATCTGTGTACTTGGGAAATATACAGCGGGGCAAGTGATCGGACTGGATATGTGGTGCAGTTTGAAAACATGGATCCAATACTGATTTTTCGCCTGTGTCGTTGATTCTCCACTTCTGCGTTAACACTTTGAGCTCTTCTCCGGAGCTGTTTGCGCGTCCTATATTTTGGGGAGGTGTCGACTGGTGTGTCGAGTCTACTGATCCCAATTTGGATGTTTATTGCTGACTATTTTTTAATCCCTCGTCCAAATGACTGAGCTCGGGTGCAGCCGGAGACGTGGCTCCCCACTCGGGAAGACCTACGGCTAAAGTTTGAAAGGTGCAAGGGTGCTTTAGGCTGTCCGTCTCCAACCGTGCGCTGGATTTGCAATTGCCCATAAATTGCAATAAACCGCGGATATCCTATCTGTCTCCACACACGCTGGGATTCATTCAACTTGGATTTATACAGCTTCTGGATTTCACCCCCATCTAAATCATGAAGACCGTTATTATTGATGGTGAGTAGTACACATTAGACAATAGGACATATTTGTAAAGTTTTCACATAAAGCAGACAGGAGGATCCTGCTGGGTTGAGGCGCAATGATAAAATCCACATCGGGCAGTGTCACTGCTCTGTTGAGAACAAACACAACCAAAGATAAATCAGATGTCCTAATTGGAGTTTACTCTGCTGGCTCCTGCGGGGTTTGGTTAAACTGGTACATGACTGACTATATGCGCAAAAACACCTCTAAGCTGCACAGTAATAACATTTTTTTTTATTATTGAAGCGGACTAACAAACAGCGCCAATATCAGTTATGGATATTGCGGCTGTAAACGACCTTGACTCAGTGGCTCTTAATTGAGTCATAATTCAGAGCAAATTTTGTACATGCCCCTTTTTTTTTTTTACCAAATACCATTTTTGTACGCGTGTGTATCAGTGCGCGAGCGACCGCGCGTGAGAGAGAGAGAGAGAGAGAGAGAGAGAGAGAGAGAGAGAGAGAGGCAGGCTGTGTAGTGTTTGTGGCGGTCAATATGCTCTGCATGATATCGCAACTTAACCCGGGCATCCGATCAGCCAGTCTGGACGCTGTGGGCTGAGCTTTTGATGAAGTCTGCAGATGGTCCGCTTGGCGGCCCAATAACACCGCTTTACTTTCCAGCTCCTTGGCTTATAATTGGTGTTTTTGTGGCATCGTCCCACTCTGGGTGCCGCCAAAATTACAGGAAATTGGGCGTTGTAGTTTTCACCGACTGGACGCGGAGCTATTCTAATCAGGACAGGAATGCTCTTCCATTCCCGCCGGAAATGGCTAAGAATTTCATTTCTTGGCAGGAGCGCGCTCTAGGCTGTGTGTGTGCTTGTGTGAGCGCGCGCGTGCGTGTGCAGGGATAGGTGGAGGGAGGAGGGGCAGGGAGGAGACAGTACCTGGCATGTGTTCTTGCACGCCTGATTGCACCCGCGCCTCTTTTGTGTAAATATGTTTAATACAGTGCAGAGAAAATAACAGACATGGCGTGTGATGTTTGATATGCAGCAGCACGATGAGCATGTATGTAACATCCAATTTGTTCCATCAAGAGCTTGTGGAAAACCCTCATCTCCACCCTGCCCCACCCCTACACACACTGCCTCAGCACATACACACACACACACATGCAGAGTGCTTATGCAACATGCTGTACACACTCCCTCTTGCTCACGTTGATCATTACTTGGCTTAAACTGCAGGATTATGGTAAGAAAGCTGCAGATTATTGTAGGCCTACAGAGTAACTATTTCACAACTAGCAAAATTAAAGAGGCACATCTACTTGTGCATTCTCTTTGATATGCCACAGGGCGATGCAAATTCAAGTGCACATCCCTTCATTGGCACAGAATGGCTCTGGGTCCCTCAGACCCTTCAGGCAGGTTTTCATCACTACTAGTGTGATTTAGCACCAGGCTCCTGACACACACCTATGTCTGATTTTTTTTTCCTGCTGCAATTATAACCGGTATCCATCTTTCAGGCTCCTGATTTGGCAGAGAAAATATGGCCTGTCGTGTTTTGTGTTTAAGGTGTCAGAGTGAGGAGGGACTTTAATTTGCACTCTTTTTCAGCCAGTCAGCATATGATCAAATGACTCTGTGGGAAAGCTGTTGCTCGGGGGTGCCGTTGCTCCCTGTCTACTGCCAAGCAAAGCCAATAAAGCCCAAATGAATGGATAAAACCATTATGGTGGAACTGAAAGCTTTCTCTTCAGGAGTTTTAAACCACTACACAATGAGGGCATTTTTTCAATTAGTTAACTTTGTTATGGTTTTGTCAGGCCCTTGCCAAGAATTCTGCCCTATTTTCAAAAATAGGCCACAAGATGCAGAATCTGAGGTGGCGAGATAATTGTTTAGAATGTATCAAGCCGTAAAGGAAAAGATGGCACGCAAAAACAAACAAGAAAAAGAATAACAATAGCTAATTTGCATGCCGGCATTAGGTGGGATCAAACATTGTGCCATAAACTGACAATGAGACATGGCGTCTTCCACATCCTGAAAAGGAATGTGAAATTGATCCATCTTTGTGTTTGTATGGGTGTATATGAGCACGGGGGGAGGGCTGGGAGGGATAATGTGTGTGTGTGTGTGTGGGTGCATTGTTCTATGAGTGTATGGGGAGGTCTGGGGAAGGGAGAGGCAGTGAAGAGTGAGAAAGACAGCAAGAAAGGAAGAGAGAATGCACGTGAAATTGAGAAGTGTGAAGGTTATGCAACTTATCATGCCTGCCGTTTGTGTCACTTGCCACCATGTGTTGTCCAGTCAAAAGTGTCTTTCATCACGTGTCAGTATGTCAACCACATGGCTGATGCAGCAAAGTGAGAGGAAAAGTAATAAGTAGCTCTGCATTTTTTTTTATCAGTGAGGAATGCTCCCCTCCCCCCCTTAATTGGTCAAGGTCAGCAATGACATCAATACAAGCACAACTCTCTCTTGAGGTATTCAAGGGGAAATATGTAGAAATATGTAGGATTTTTAACTCCCCACTGTACAAAATGACCATAATATATCTGTAGCTTTGAAAGCTATTGATCAATACAACTGACTCATTGATTACTTTAATTTCTAGCTTTTTTGGCCTGAATTTCACGACCCTCCCAGTCTCCCTGGTCTCATTTAATCACTTTTTCCAAGTCTTCATCAATTGTGGTTTGTGCTTTGAGCAAGACCTTTCAGCTATGAAGACTAATAAGCCTCATTACCTGTGCCAGAGACCCGAGTAGCTCCAAGAAGAGGAGATAATAAGTTCTACTAATGTTGTTGCAATTTCCTCTGGTCACCAATAGAGGGTGATAAAGGTCACAGATTGGATATTGCCCCTTTGTGATGACGTTTCGGGGGTCAATAGGACTCAACACAGCCGCGATGAGTGCAATATGTGGTTTGGCTGCAACCCAAAACCAAATCACACTGAAGAAGGTAAACAGAGGGTTTGGCTTGGCAATTCAATTGTGTTCTGCCACAAAATACATCAGCATTGTCTTCTGGGTTACCAGAAGTAAACAATGAGGCTGAATACAGAAGGTAATTGGCTCCAATGCAGACATCCAGCCTTGGTTCTACTTGTCTTTCTCTTATCTGCACAACACTGCATTTTTTGTTTCCTCACAACCGAATCTCTTTGTCTCACAAGTCAGTAACATTCCCATCCAATTACTTATTTACCTGTTTACCCGGATTCATAATTAAAGTTTCGTAGCAACAGATAGTGTAATAATTGTTTGATAATGGCATTTAAAAGAGTTTTAATTATGGAGCTGGGACAATGACTTTAATATTTGGCATCAAAAATAAAATTTGGCATTGAAAACAAAACTGAAAAAGGAAACATTGGCATTGAAACATTTGTATGTGGCAACTTTTGGCATAACATTGCAAGATTATTATTATTATTATTATTATTATTAATGTTGTAGTATTGTTGTTTCAAATGTTTTTAATGATGATTAATTAAATTAGGACTATATTTGCATTATCATTCACAACACATACAAGATTCGAGAGTTTGAAGTCAAAACATGTGATTCATACATAAAAATGTTTTGTATTCCTTATACATTTGTGAGCCTGTGAGCCGTTGTATTCACATTTCTTATCGATTGCACAAAGTCTAACGGATGAAGATGTCAATATTTTGTGCTACAGAGCCACGGTGGTATTAATGCCTTGGTTACCGTGACAGACTGTAGCAGGCTATCAGAGAACAGATCTGCTATGTTCACTGCATCCTGATGAGCACACTCCTTCAGGGGCTTCTTTTAATTGGCCGCGCCCTTTAAGTAGGACTGCATTTGTTTATAGAGTACACACACACACACACACACACACACACACACAGATTCACTGATTCACACACACAGGCATGCTGGCCTCAGATATCCTTGGAACTATCCGCTCTAGGTTATCTCATCCTCCCAGCCCTTCACTGCTAATCAGAAAGACAGAGGAACTAAGTGGATAAACGAGTAAAATTCTATTTGTTTATACAGATTAAGCTAAGGGGCGAAAATGTACAGATAGCAGTAGAAATGGAATACACTATTCCCTCAGATTACCAGCCCTTAATCCTCTATGTGGGTTATTATACTACTGTCAGAATATTTGGAGGGACAACGAGCAGAAAGCATACTATAGATGCTGACCCCGCACTCCCTACACTCCTCTCGTAAAATAAAATAAAAAATAGAAAATAACAAGTGTTGGCTCTTGTCTGGAGTAGGGTGTGGGAGAAGAGGGAGGACCAGAAGAATTAGTGTTATGCAACTTTAGGGTGGTGAGGTGGGTGGAGTCTTCATGGGGGGATTTATTTATGTCTTTTTACAAAAATCCACTCTGACACTGTATCATAGTCCTTTAAAAGGTGCCTACGCATGACAGAGCAGATCAAAACCTCCAATGTGCCTAAGCCCAACCCTAAAATAAAAGACAAGTGAAATTTTCACACAATATGCAATTACCTCAGAGCTGCGCTCACACCAGAGTCGTGATTACATACCGACCGGTTGAGCCAGCAAGCAACACGAAAGCCCCCCCAGGGGAGCAAATATGCATCTGTTGATTCCTTTAACACGGCAATAACATTATATGGCTGCATGCAAAAACAGAGCTGGCTAATTTGTTGAACACGTTGCCCATCTCGCTCCGCCGCACAGTGTCATCTTTCAGTCTGGGGTTTCACAGTTGTTCTCACTGCGTCCTTGGAACTCGCAGTGCTCACTTTTCTGGCTGTATATCCATGAAAGTTGCAGGTTGTTCTAATCCTACTGCAGATCCCGAAAGTGTGCGCCGAGCTGGCTGAACGTTGGTGACGCTGATTATACCACAATGGGGAGGCTGACTGATGGCCTAGTAAATTGTTAATTAGACAGAGCAGAAGCCGCTCTTAAATTAGACGCATGAATGGAGCCGTTGTCAGCCTTATAAGTCAACCCTGCTCCACTCCTCTTCTTGCAGGCTGCAGTGTCACTCAGATAGATAAAGTGGCTGGCTGATCCAAGACGTGAGCACAAGTACAATGCCATTGATCACAGTGTTAGGAGGAGGGTTACCATAACACCAAAACACGCATAGGCGTGATGGATAGATAGATACTGCATTTAACTGAGGTGTTGGCCTTTTTTTATTAGAGACTGAATTGGTATGATATCCTCCAAGTTATTTTTATTCACACCTACTGTACATCACAACAGTCTAAAAATCCCAGAAATTGTTGGTTTTTTCATTAAAAAAAGTTTTTTTTTGGTTTAAATGGAGGTTGAATTTTTGACCATCAATGCTGATTCAGAGAATAAAAAATGACTTGTAATACATAAAGGGCATACAAGTTGTCATATTCAAAACCAGACAGTAACAAACAACATAATGAATACAAAAATATCAGAAACAGTGTCTCCTGCCATATCTGTCAAACCCAGCAAGATAACTAAATATTAAATAATATAAAGATATTAAGCAAGATTGATATGTCTAAACTCTGTATTTACAGTATAAAATGTGTATATTACAAAAATTCAGTTCTCACAGCAGAGAGCTTGATAGCAAAAAGGGAAGGCCCATCAATACTGGGCTTCAGTAAACATGGAGGACATTTTATATAATTAGCCACGACCCGATCTGAAGTCTGCACAAGTCAGTATTGGCTGCGCGTTTTCAACAGCAGGACTGTCAAATGTTCAACTGAATATTTTAGAGGGAGGATATTCTGAGCAAGAACCTCGGATATTTTTTTCTTCATGGATAGATAAATATTCTCTGGTATTTTTAGCTGTGTTTATGTCATCAGCGTTAGTGACGCAAAATTAGCTCCTTACCAATCCTTCTGATTATCCTGTGTGAGTCTGCCTGTTTTTGTGATTAGTTTGCAAACTCGACAGACGGGAGTTTGCTTTTTGAGGCTGCGTCTTACTCAGTCTCTTGGCACCAGCTTGTTGAAAAAGCTTAAGTCAAGGGGGTCACCTTTCTCTACTGTATGCATTGTTGTATCTAATTTTTCTCGTTATTTATCTTCATTCAAGGCGAAGTTCTGAAGAACCTATTCAGAAGGACTCTGTGACTTGCATAAATAGCTGAATATATGGGTGTTTTTTATGTGAAGGACAAATACTGTATGCTGAATTCAGAGACTGCATATTTTAGCAAGCTTTCAAAGGGTAGTTCTAGAGCGCCGGGTGAAAGAAAAAAGCACCTTGAGATAACAGAGTAGGTAGCCCACTTAATGAAAGAGAGGATGGCTTACTCAGACAGACAGGCGAGATAAACCAAAAATGAGATGGATGGATGGAAGGATAGACAGATAGATGGACAGATAAATCATGTTGTTACAGTTACAAGACTTTCAGGTTTCATGTTTTGATTATAGTGTGGCTATCTAATTTCCTTAAGAATTCCTAAGTTTTGAGTCCTGGTTGATTTGGTGACACTCATGGTTACCGTGGTAACGACAAGTGTGGTTTAATACTACAGAAAACACCCTCTGAGCAGCTACTTTGACAGAAATACACCAGAAGAGCAACTGGTGTATGTTGTACAGTGCAACCAAGCAAATGTAGTTTTTAATAAAAGAAGTCAGTCAATAGTAATTGCAACCGCGATCTGATTTCCTACTGTACGCGGTGAGAGTAGTTTGCCACACAACAGCAAGGCACAGTAAAGTTGGTTACCTTGCTGAGAAGCTGGAGGTGTCGCCTGCAGCTCTTTAGCTAACAGCTGACTGATGGCTGCTCCTTTTTGTTCCATTACTTGCTTGCAAAAATTCAAAATGACCCGCTGACGAAAAATGCTGAAAATGGCCCTTGTCTTGTTTTGAAGACGCGTTTTTGATGAACACTTTGCGTTTTCCATGGCTGCAGTAGGATGTTCCGTTTGCATTAACCATAACTTAATACAGCTCTGACACGGTGTAAAGAGAGTCAACAGCAAACAGTGAGGCTGTTATCGATGAAATCAAATTGCGCGTGCGTGGTAATAGCGGACTCCGCCGATACCAATTAACTATGTAGAGAAATAATTATTTTACTGAATGTAAATACAGCTCCAGCAGAAAAATTACGTCCATAAATAGTAAGTCAAAAACGATCATAATTTTAAAGATGCGTAAGGAACAAGTGGTACACACACATTTATTTTCTTCCTTTGGAATAGAATTGAATCAAAATGTCTCATTAAGATGGACGTCTTCTGCAGTGAACAATATATATTCAGTGGGAGATAAAGCTTGTGAAGACAGACAGACAGACAGACAGACAGACAGACAGACAGACAGATAGACAGACAGATAGAATGCTGAATTTTACATTGTGCCATACTTGAAAATTGAGGTATAGAACAAAGTCTTTCAGAAACTTAGTGACAGATTGCGCTTTCATGCAGTCACATTGCAATACATTCACAACAGTAATGTGTCTCCCTGTGAGCTTGGGAGGTAGTTCACAGCTGAAATATGTATGGGCAGCCCTTCAAAGGAAATAGGTCGTCACTGTTCAGCTCAGGGGAAATTGATCTGTTATAGATGTGAAAGCTCATTCCGTAGGTGCTAAACATATATAATATATACCTGTTCTGGTGGCTTTATACAAGAATTCCACATATTTTACGTGGCAGATATACCTTTCTTTCATACACAAATCAATGTCCTCAATGGCAGGTGGGAGTAAAAGGATTTGTCGAGCAGGAAAATGCATAATCCTGCAACTGCTGCAGGAGCAAAGTAAGGCTTTCTAAACATACTCACAAGCATAAAAGTGGAATCAATGAAGATCCCACTCGTCTGCTACAATAAGAGTGCCCTATAACCTTCACTTTGAAAGAACAACACTATTGTTTATCTGCAAGTAACTGGACAGGACTGCCCTCCCAAAGCAAAATACAGTGTGAGGGAAAGGTAACTCCTTCCAAGCTAAGATGTAACGTCTGTGTTCAGGGCTGTTCATTTGAATCAGGTTTCGCTCTCAGTCAGGCTCTCAGGGGCCCAAAGTAGGTCATTCTTATTAAAATGCAAATCTGACAAGTGCGCTTCATCTGTACTCTCCTTTTGTCCCTGTGGATTGTGTGTCGAATACTTATTCCCTCTGTTTCTTTACAATCTTTCCTTCACTCTTTCTCTTACTACTTACTTTCACACTGTGTTGGTCATTCTTCTCTTTCTAATTCTAATACTGTCTCACCCACATACACACTGTCGCCCATCTTTCTGTCTTCACTCTCAGGTGTAAATGCTGATTATCTTGTGTAGATATCAGGCCACGGCAAATTAAATGTGACCGCAGCTAGCCTGCCAGGACGTCCATTATAATGATATCTGTAATCTGCTGGGCCCAGGGGAAGCAGTGGGGAGGGGTGGGAAGATAGAGGGATGATGATGGAGGGGGATTCAGTATGTATCCGGTAGCTGGCAGGAGAGTAGCGGACATGGATTTTCCTCCACTGATGAGGTTTGAGTGGACTACAGGACCATGTGTCATCCATGGGTCCCATGAACCAGAGCACCATCCAAGGCTGAAACAACATCAGAAGCTGATGTCACGAACCATTGTATACAGTATGTTGAGTTAGTGGAAAGCTGATTTTTTCTCCCCCTATTTTTCTTTTTTTTTCTTTTTGACTACAACTTTTGTATTAAGCGTTTCTTGTTGCTGTGTTTCTACACCATAAATGGTTTGACATTTGAATCCTTGTATTTTCTGGTGTAAAGTATCGGTTTCAGTAGCGTATGATGATCTTTGTCTGTTCAGCCATATGGCAGCAATCAGTGATCATGATAACTACCTGTTTTTTTGTCTTTATTCCAACCAATCACTTCCTGTTACCCAGGCGATTATTCCCAAGAAATATCTACACTGGGAACACTGAGGAACAGCTAAATAGTCAGTGTTAGAGTCTCAGAATGGAAATGTATTAATCTGAAAGCATTATGCATGATTATATCAGGGCACTGTTCACGATCGAACAACACTTAGTTCCTGCAGTGCAGCATTTTGACATGACTCTCGGGTGGTAGACTTGTGTAAAGAATTTCTCATGGAACTCCTTTGACATTTGGGATTGGAAAGCACAAAGGAAGAATTGATCTGATGAGCGAAAATATTGTACTGGGGGTATGTCGCTGTCGCGGGTGCGTCAGCTTGGCTCAGTTTTCAAAACCTCTAATCAGAAATGGTGCTTGTTTTTACATGCCTGTCCGTGTTCCTCAGCAAAACCTATCATCACAGCAATTATTCCAGTGAGGGAGATGGGTACTGCCAACTCTCCATCTCCGAGCTGTAAACAAATTATGCTGAGGGGTCTTGATGATGTTTGTGTGAGAAATGAAATAATCTGAAACCAATTCTGATGGTCCTGTTGTGCCTTCCTGGATCCTCAGCCAGCGGATACTCATGGGGGTGAAACTGTGCCACCAATGGGAAACAGCTGGCTGTTACAGCAGTGCCTTCCAGATGTATAGTGTATCTGTGATGTTTTTTGTCTTCCCAAGCTGTATTTACCCATTTTGCATCTCTCATCAAAAGTACAGACTCCGCTCCACTTGTTTGGATAATGAGTTTTAACAGATCCAGCTTTTTCTCTGTTAGCATAAATCAAAGCCTGGCACTTTCAGGAGGTAATTGATGAAGATACAATTGCCATGTGCACCCTTAGATATAATATAATTCAACTTGATGTTATTAAGTCAGAGGAGGTTAATTTTACTGAAATGATTTTGTAATTACTCAAACAACTGGTGGCTTGTGTTTTGATCTATCACATGTTTGAGCTCTTTTGTCTTGTGGAAATTTCTGGTGGTTTTCAATAAATCTTTCAGTGGTTTTGCCATGGGTAATTGACAGGTTATGTTTTCTCCCCCTCCATCGCTCCCTTGGAAGGCATTAGCATATTGAGTTTCTCGCCCAACTGTGAAGCGATTCCCACCATGCCTTTAAAAGGCATCGCATGAATAGGCGGCACATTACACTGCTGAGAAATATGAGACAGGAGAGAGAACATACTCTTCCTCCACTTTTCCTCTCAGCTCGTACACACTTCAGTGGGATGAGCTCGACATGCATGCACGTACACACACACACACACACACACACACACACACTGGCTGCTGGAACCCCTTACTGTTTGCTGACTCACGCAAGGTTTAGGAGGTGGACTGTATTTTCAGGAGGTGCGAGTAGTACATGTTACATTCCCATCTCCCACACTTAACTCCGGAGAAACAGCCATGAAATAGGTACACCTTCCCCTTCAAGTTAAAGACACCTGAGCCTTGTTTATTGTTGCCTTCTTTGCCATTATTGTTGCCTGCTCCACCATGACACTGACATTAGGGCTGGAAACTCTACAAAATCGCATCAGCAGTTCAAAATCACACCGAGGAATTACTAGGAACTACTAGACTACTGGAAACACAAAAATCAAAGTGCTGGAATACTTTTCCTCCAAAAGTCAATACCAGAGTTTAGATTTACTCTAAACAGCCCAGTGTACCATAAAGTGTATTTCTGAGACTGCTAATACATTATCTCATGGATTTTTACTCACATAAATTAACACTAGAGTGAAGGAAAAGAGCTGTACTCTTACCTCCAATGCAATCTTTTTATTCATCAGTTGTCTTTTCTGCAAATATCATCATGTTCAACATAAAGCCATACTTCATCAGAATTACATAGGCTACTTTATATAGTCTATAGGAGGGGCTTTTCCAAATAAATTACACCACAGAGCAATCAACATGGACATATGTTAATAGAATGTATAGAGAGGTCAAGAAAGGCCTCTAATGTCCATATGTCTACAATAGTTAATATAGGAACCAGCAGATAACATGAATCAGAGAAAGAAGATTACAAAGTATAAAAACATGGATGCATTACAATCAAGATCACAAATACAACAAATAATATTTAAAGTTTGCTTTAATTGTCCTTAAAGTTAATGTATAGATGAACTAAATAGAAAATCAGGGTAAAAGTTACAAAGCAGAAAATATTTGGATGCATGCTTGTAAGTACAAATAATACTAATATCATAATAAGTGAAAACAATAATGCATTTCCATTCAGGCTGAGACTGAGATATGTGCTGTTGAGATTTCTGCCTCCACCCTAAAACGATGGAGGCGAATGGAATTTTGCTTTCGGTGCGCGAAGAATAAAAAAATTACATCTGAAAAGCAGCGTGTCCTTGCAGAAACAATGTCCCTGTTACTTGGGTTGCTCAGGATGACCCAAAGACCTCACTATCAACAGTTTTCATTTAGAAGTTTTTTCTTCTTCTGAAGGTAGAAAGTACTGACAACTAAAACAGGGTTTGAATGTTTGAAATTGTTGTGCACATTTGGAATATTTCAAAGTATACAAAAGGTTGATTTATTTGTGTTTGCTTATTTCTATTTGTGTCTTTGTCTCTGAAAAAGTTCAAAGCTTGATTGAATTTCAATTTCCTCCACAGTACTGGTAATCTGTGTATTTGAGTAATCGCCCATCTGCAGTTTTTTATAGATTATGCCATGTGTCGGCTTCATATAGAGGTCTGTGTATATTATAACAGATTCACAGATTTTCACCAGTCACCAAATACAAGTAACTGCACAGCTGTGCCTGGTAAGCTATTCTACCTTATAAAGGTATTTCTGCAGTTAGCCAAATTGCTTGAAACAGGTGAAGACATATACATTCAGAAATTCTAGGAGGTCATAGCATTTCCCTTCAATGGATTCTATCTGCAAACAAGGTCATAATAGAGACCTGTTATTTCAAAGCTATAGTATCATGCATTAGAAACCATAAATAGCCATTAGCTTGCTCCAGCGTGAGAGCACTGCACCTCACCACCAGCCGGGCAAGGCATTACTCAGCAAATGGAGGGACTGGAGACTGGAAACTTTATTGCAGATGAGCGGATGAAAGGAGATATGGTTTACTGACATGGACTTTATGGGTCTCTCTTCCTCAAAGTAGCCTCATTTACTGAATCTGCAGGGTTTTTATGAGGTTAGTGTTTATTGGGCAAACATTGTCGACTAAAGCTGAAATAATGTTCATGTGTTTGTGTTGCTAGTATTATTTTAGACAGTTTTCACTCTTGAAAGACTGAAAGACTTTGCCTTTCCATTCAAGAATATGTTTACTTTTTATGACAGGAAGATGTCACAATAAAGTCCCTTTCCCTCCGCTGACAATAGACCCTGCTGATGTTTCGTCTCCTCCAGTGGAAACTTATTCTACATCATGTAACTGACAGTACAGCAGCACTCTAATTATGTCCTTTTCATATCAGAGCAGTGAGTGAGTACTGCCTGATATGGTTCTGGAGTATGCGATACCTTCTTTATTACTGAATGGATTTTTCCAGCCCGCCCTCTGTCATCGCCGTGCAACCTATCCTCCCGTGCACCACCTTCTCAATGAGATGGAGTTGGAGCTGTGCATATTGGGACTGTATTACAGTATCGACTCCTTATCCACTTAACAGGAGAATCAGCTCCGTTTACGACTAATTAAAGCCATTAAAGGGGGCACACGCTAATGCATTTTTGCACAGATAACAGAAACATGGGCGGCACTGGCAGCCGGGCTCATTTTACCGGCAGGTCAAGATGAGAGTAATTAGCTGGGTATTAAAGTCGCAGCGTGACGTGTTCGCCAGCGCTTAGATGAGACAAGATGGAGGCTCGGGTGCAGAGTCCTGAAACTGGCATTGTCAAAACTCTGGTAGATTGCTTTTCGCACTTCACACATTTTTAGCTTAAAATGTCTCCTCTAGGATCCACTGGGAAAAAATCCTGTCTGTAATGAAACAAAGATGTGCATCAAATGTATTGCAAATGAGAGTATTAGTACAACTCAAATGGTGGATCAACATCCAAACACCTGCATTCATGCTGTATTTATGCTTTATTGACGGGACAGTGATGATAAGAACATATTAAGATATAAATACAAAACCTGCAGCAGGTAAAAGATGGGAAAACAGTAGAATAAGGTGCTTCCAAAAGTATTACAGCTACAGATGCTGCTTTTGTAGACACTCGTTTGTATTGCAGTATTTGCTGAAACTCTGACTAAACTTTGGAGCAATTCTCAAGAGTAACTCTTGGGAAAAATTATAGGTTACATCATCAGAATTTACATAAAATTGTCTGGCGATTAACTGAGTTTTGTACCGCAATGTACCAAGTTGTTTCTACTTTATAACATTTTCATTATCTGCAATTCTAATGGAGGATTATGCAGGTTAAATGCATGAAGGACTTGCATAATGGCTACTACTGCACACACGTAGTCATTATTACTGCACAGCCATTATTCCAGAAACAGCCGTTGACAACAGCCTGCAGTACTTGATATACACACATCCCCATCATACAAACTGTGAAGGACATTGATCTATACCCAGTGGTGGAAATGACATCACTGAAGTACTGTATTTAAGTACAATTTTGAGGTACTTTTCTGAAATTTCTATTTTATTCTACTTTATACTTCTACTCCTATACTTCTATTGTACTTTTTACTCTGCTGCAGTTATAATATGATGCATTGTTATACATTAAACAGTCTATAATTTAGTTAGTATTGCTTTAACAATCTACAACATGAAATGCTGTAATAATCGAATCATATAATATCAAACTGACAGGTGTCGTTATGCAAAGCGAGTACTTTTACTTTTGATACTTAAAGTACATTTTGCTGACAATATTTCTGTATTTGTACGTAAGTGAAAGTAGCAATCCCTTGAGGTAAAAATACTCCATTATAAGTAAAAGTCCTACATTCGAAGTCTAAAGTAAAAGATCTGCATCTTCTTCCACCCCTGTCTTTACCTTTGAAAATCCAGCCAGACAGCTGCAGTGTGTGTCTCTCTGCAGGGAAGGATGTAGGAATAAGCAGAAATTACATAGATAAATATTCAGTGTCCAGATGTAGATTAAAAAGACAAAACAAAGCCTGGTTCCTGCCACAAGGAGCAAGATGAAAGCAGATGGCTTTAAGAGTTCCTCCACCTAAGGTAAGCTGTTGCTAAGCTGAGTCTGCAATTATCTCCTATCCACTGTGCTGAATACAGGAAGGGGGGAAAGGCAAGGGAAAATAAGGGCTGGGCATTCTGTTGCCAGATTGACTCCATCTTCAAAGAGATATTAATATAGCACCAGTTTCCCTTTTATCTTCCTTTAATTTCAAGGATGCCAGCCCAAATTAAAATGCAGTGTGACTGAAATGAACCTAAAATATCAGACACAAAGGAAGGAAAATAAAAAAAAGAAGACATGCAGGTTGGAAACATTCATCTGACAGAAAGAAAACATATTGTATCTCATTAACTCTGCCATCTCAGGTCATATTTTCCCACTAATCCATTCTGGTATACTGTCCACAATTTATTGTAACAAACCAAATCATGTGTGCTGATATAGTCCAAATATTAAATACTTATGGACTCTTGTAAATCCTGACTGATTACAGAGGAGAAGATATTTTGAGATCATAGTTAGTTGCAGGTTTAATAATTCAATCACAGAACTGTAAGGTTCATTAACATTCAGTTAGAATGTTAATGAACTAGAAGATTAGATCTGCATGAAATTTGAGTCATGCTAAATGGGACACTTGGAGCTGTATTGTTATTTCCATACTTGAGAAATTATTATTTGAACGTTTGGTAATAGCATCAAGCAGTAAACCTAATAACACTCTGGTAACACTGAATTTCAGTATTTACCAGAACGAGCTGGTTTGTGAATTCGCTGGATTCCCAGGTGACAGCGCTATTTCATTGGCACGCAAGACATGCTCCACAAACACTCCAAGTAACTGCTTTAATGACTGTTTTCCATGTCGGCGACAAAAACTCCAGACTTGCAGCTGTTCCCCACTTAGTATGTTAAAAAAATGAGCTTCTGATGAGGCAATGCTGCCTCCCAAATGTGGTGTGGAAATTAAAAAGAGTTAAGCCAAGTGCAACTTGTTCTGAATACCAAATAGAGGTTTTAAATAGAGTCCATATAAGTCAGCACAGGCTTCCTATAGGCTGTTCAGATCAGCAGGGAAATGGAAATAGCCTGTTCTGGATCGACTGCCACGACACAACAAAGCATACATCTAGCAGTGTGACTGCAAGACAAAACCCCCTCTCTCTCTGTCACACCAGCTCCATATATATTTCATCGGCCTTGCGTTACTTTGAAAGTTTCTTTGCCTGCTTTGTTTGTATCTCAAAACTTGTAGTAAATTTTAACCATGTCCCCTCGGCAGGAGTATACAGTACATCCTTCTTCCATCGCTGCAGAGCCAGCCGGCGGCATAATGTTAGAGATCGATTGTCACAACCGCTTCCTGAGCTTCTCAAAAGAAGATTTCATTTGCTCTTTCCCCATGCAACGTTGCTGTCACTGACATAGCATGTTTAAGATAAAACAGGGAATAAAAGATCTTGGAAGATGATGTTGCAGGGCTGGTGATGGCACAGAAGATCAGACTGCAGTAGAGAACGCTGGGAACTGAGAAAGACGGAGATGGAGAGGGGAAGCATGCATACTAATGCCACCCTCTGGATTCTTGTCTCTCTTTCACTACTTTGCATAGGGGTCTTTAATTCAACGTTATATTCCGCCATCTTCATGCAATGATGCCTCTTATACATAATATTCCTGTTTTCATATAACTTCCCCACTGAAGCACTCGTGAATCACCAAGCTGAGGCTGTTTCCATTCTGTGCCATCAATCTGTCCTCCTGATTCCCCTCCAACTGCCTTTACCTTGGTGTCAACCTGACAGAGGTGTCTGCACTGCATATAAGCAATTTAGCTATGGTATGGTGTGGGTAATAACTGACACAGCATATTGACTGGGCTAATTGACTTAGAAATGATGGTAGTAAGAAGATAAATGACAGGGTGTCTGTAGCATATTTGTGTTATTAGCTGCTCAAATGGGTTACCTGTCTGAGAAGAGGTGATGAAAACAGATGAAAGTGACTGATGCTGGCATTCTCTCAGCATGAAGGAGAGGAAGAGCTATAAGGGGTGATTTTTGAGGGCCCATGTGACCATACAGACATTTTGATTACATGCAGTTTTGGCCATCAATCTTGTCTTTAATAATAACGTTGTTATCACCAAGTTAATTCCTGAGATCTAGGAAAAATAAGTCAGATGGGGCAAGACTGTAGGATAACTGTAGGTTAGCCAAACTTGTTTGGAAGAAAAGAAGAAGGCGCACAGTAAAAATTGACCAAAACATCCATCACAGTTTACAGACCAGCTTCTTGGTTAATCTTTGACCTACCATTCTAAGTGTTTGCATGCACACATTTTTCCTGTGCCTATGCCTGTGTAGACATTTCTGGTGTGCACACTTTTGGTTTTATGTCCAAATGAACTGATGACTTGTTTACAAGCTGTCTGAACAGCTGACCACTCATGTTCCTTGCCCTGTCAAGCTTTGTCATAGCAATATTGCCATGTTCCTTCAGAGCCCGGAAGACATTATTCAACTGTTTTCACAGGCTGAATAGTACTCCTCATGGCAAGTAAACTGTGCACCTGTCAGTATAGAAAGGTTTACTTTCTTCGACACACTATCTATAACGCTATTGGACTCACATTGAGTCAATACCAGATTTTATTCCCTACATTTAGTAACTTTTTGTTCACCTTGAATTCTTTTGGCTTTTGTTAAGCTGGAAAGTATGGCACTTGACTTGTGTGAAATACCAAACGGCAATGTTTAACTGCAGGGTCCAATGTTGGACAGAAAATGTCAAAATACAGCTCTGAAAGAGAAAGTAGGTCATAAGTCGGCATGGGACCTCTGTCTAAATACATTCACACCACCAACGCAACGCCTCAAAACAAGTTCCAGGTTTCCCCAGCAATACAAAGGCAGTGTGATTTTAAGTAGCTCACAGACACGTGTTCAGATTTTGGGTGACATCCGTAGTCAACAGGTGCCAGAACACAACAGCTGCTGCTGCTGTGACTCGCCTGCTCTGAAGTTGCCCTGGGGAGACTGATGCCAGAGCTGGTTTGGGTTCATCACGCATCCCGTTTTGCATTTCTGTAAAGTTTGTTATGGCAGAAATGAGACGTGACAATGAAAAGGCTGAGGGGAAGTAGAAGTTACGTTAGGAGGAGGGGGTGAGCTGGTCCTTTAATATCTTCCTTTTTATTCAGGAATGTGCATGGCATTTGATTTCCTCCATGAAGGTATGGGCAAATCTTGCTTGGAGCAATCACTTCAGAAAAATCAGCTTGACTTTAGTGTGGAAAAAAATGGAGTGAAAAAGGAGAGCTCGTTTTGGGATTCAGAAAGTGTTTGGTTCTCAATCAACACTGCAGTGAAAAACCCAAAAGTTCTTGAGGGCATAATGACCTCTTGACCTCTCTCCAAATAAGAGCGATGGAGAAGGTCTCCAGTTGGCTCCTTTGGTGCCTATTTAAGAAGCCACCAGTCTGCGCTCCCTATTTTATCTGAGCCACAGAGCGGCTATTGGAGTCCACATGATTGATGTGGTCTCATCTCTCAGGCTGTCACGCTCTCCTGATGAGCAGATACTTTATCGTTTTGGGGAGTGTGTCTAGTCTCACTGCTCACAAGAAAGTATAAGCTCTTTTAGGGAATAGACTCCAAATGGTGACCTCAGCCCTCAGTGTCGATTTAAGTGTAAGGTCCCATCAGATAAGCTCTCCTGGTAGGATGTTAGTCTTGAGGAGAGGGCAGAAACCACCAGACTGTTAGTGCTCTGTGCCAGATCCTATTGACAGAACAGGAAATACTGGGGTTTGAATAATGGCTTTAGCTAAGGTGACAGTCCATTGATGTTTGATTTTGATCTGGAGTCTTTTCTCACCCCGACTATTGGCTCCATTCTGCTGCCAACAACGTCTAGCTGGTCATCTTGCTTCGCAATCCTGCAAGGTTCTCAGAGAGATGAATCCCTTTGAGTATGCACACATCTGGAAATGCCAAACAAGAAACTATTTCAAACACAAACAGACATGATAGTACATTTGAAAGTACAAGCAGATTTCCTGCTGTTGTTTGCTTATCCCTGCTTTGTGCTGTGATATTCAGTTTAGGAAAAGAAAATATAAAAAAACTGTAATCCACAAAGTGTCTCTTTCCTTGCAACAAGATGATGGCTTTGCATTTTCACTCCTAAGCTCTGCCCAGCTGTATCAGAGGGCAGCCTTCACAGAGGAGATTGTACAACCCCATGTAATACGCTGCTTCAGTTATAAAGGGCAGGTGCTTATCTTGTCCATATAGCATCCTTTGGTCAGACTGATGCGGTGTAGAGACATTAGATCATAACCTTCATTTCCAGATCTGTGTCGGCCGACCATTTCTAGTGGGGAAACAAGCTCTTAAGTGAAAAACCAGAGGAAATACTATTGAAAAATCCATTGAATGAGATGCTTTCTTTTGTGAGAAACGTGCTTTTCTTCCCGTGCCCCTTTCCCCTTTTGTATTTTTCACCGTGCAAGGGAGTCGTGGTTAAGACAACCAATTTGTTCCACTAAGGGAAGCAGAAATGCTTAGCTAATAGGTTTAAGTATCAGGGGGTTGTCAGCGCTGTTTTTCTATGACCTGTTAAATCATAATGAGAAGACAAGACAAGACAAGACACAAGACTAAAAGTTAAAAGGGTGAGGTAGAAAAGTTAGCTTTTGATTAGGTTTTACTAGGTCATGGCTTTCTATCACATTATGCTACCAAGGCAGTCTGTTTTATACCATGGTCGTCTATCACATTCCTTTCTGTCTTTATGACACTGCTTTTCTAGAAGAGAAAAAAATGTATTTTTCTGGTACTTAGCCTAACACGGCTCTGAATAGTAGAATGTTAAATGTGAAATCATACAACCAAAATAAGCAGCTTGTTTTACCACAGACTGTTGTTGCATGTAGGCGTTTCCTGCCCCAACCAAGAATTGGCCCTCAACAAGCAAGAGTTTTGACTGGGAGCCAGCATCGTAGACACTCAGGGTTTCCAGTGTTAGGTTTCCCAGACTGCAAAGCCTGTGAATAAAAACACCACAGAGTAACACAGCAATAACATGACACTATTTAGGCCAAAATACATATGTGTTAATATAGAATAATATACAGTAGAAATATGAGGTTCTGAAGTAACAATTGACTCTGGTGGTGTGCGCTGGTCTAGTGCTGAAACGATCGTGTAATGAATTAGTGTATCGACAGGAAATTAATCGCTTCTGTCATTTATCAAGCTGAAATGCCAAACGTTGTCTGGTTCCACCTTCTTAAATGTGAGGATTTGTTCCTTTTCTCATTTTCTCACCTGTGGCTCAGGACTCAGATCGGGTCACAGGGTTGCACCCAAATTACCCCAAATTGCTCCCCATGGTTAGGCCAGTGCCTTGCAAGATAGCGCACTGCTATCGGTGTGTGAGTGTGTGTGTGTGAACGGGTGAATGAGTGGCAAATTGTAAAGCTCTTTGCATAAAAACGCTAAATGCAGCCATTTACCATTTATAACCTGGATATCTTTGGGTTTTGGACTGTTGGTCCAACAAAACAAGTAAACTAATGATGTTAGCTCATGTTATGTCATGTTAACATTTCAGACTAAGCAATTTATCACCTAAGCAAAAAAAAATGATTGACAGATTAAGCAATAATGAAAGTAATAATTACTTGCATCTCTACATTGCCAACAAAGTCTAATTTTTAGTTGATACATTTCCTACCATTATTGTTATTCTCCGATTTGCGTCATGGACTGAACCAAAATTTTGCCATTTTGGTTCATTCTTACACAAGAAATATTTGCAATATTTCAGTGCATCCATTTGGAAAATAATGCATGTCATATCATGGCTTACAAATTGACTATTGATTGGGGTTTTGTCCTCCTGTCTGCTAATATAATCGCCTAACCAGAGGTTAAATCCTTTCTTGACAAGGTGTTGATTATAGGAATTTACCTTGATTAGGGACATTGACACTATTCACTGATATTTCTTAAAAACACCATTGATAACCATGTTAAGCTGCTGACAGCTAAGCTGCTACAGCCACTTTGCTGTGATTTGCCTTTTATACCATTGTCTACTGGGATTTGGGCTGTCAAACTGCAAGACTTTGCTCAAAACAAAGAGATGCAACACAAAAACATTTTAGAACATGTCTCTGGTGTACAGCATGGACACAAGGGCAACATTTCTCATGAATATGCCTTTTCACATACACAGACAAATGTTGCCCATGGCAGCTGGAAAAGGTTAACAAAAATGGCATGAAGACAGAGAACACTGCAGACGTTTCTCTTCACTAGAGATGATCATAGTTTGTGCTGATATGTTGTATGATGCTATTTTTTGTTCAATTAAACTTCTGTACCTTCTAATTTAGTGTTGGACAGTTTTTCATTAACTTTATGATTATGATAGTCAAGTCATATTAATCTTACAGTGTCTCCATCCAATTTCATTTTCATTAAATAACTTTGTCATTTCCCTAGTCCAAGCAGGTTGAATGTGAATAGTGTTTTGTGTTTTCTTCATTTGGCTTTCCTGGTGCTGGCATTTCATTGTTGAATCTGCTGCTGGCGATATAATGGAGAATTTCCAGAGCTGAGCGGAAGAAGGTCTAGTTAATGGATCACATTCTTTTTTATCTTTCAAATAATGAATCTTTCCATTAATGCAGTGCTGACTTTGATGTCGATCCACAGGCTTATACGCTGTTAGTGATGAAGCCGTCTACTTCTCACGGCATTCTCTATTTATTTTCCCACTGTAGGTAATACTTTTTTCATGGTATTTGATGTCAGACTACTTTATTATTCATCGACATACTTGGACACCTAGTTACAGAAAATATTTATTCACTGGATTCCCATTTCCACATCTATCTATCTATCAAAAAGGTAGGGGAGGAGGTCAAACCTTTGCCAAACTGCGGGATATTCTGTTTTTATCTCTGTATGTTTTTAAGTCCCATACGGCATAAGGTATTCTCATGCCAAATACAGTAATTATTGAAATAAGACAAATGCTGTTTTATGAAATACAAAGATCAGAACATGCAAGCTATTTTTTTGTCAAAACAGTGAAAACATTAATATTAACACTGATGGCTTTAAAGGGATTTTTAACAATTAACAGTTGTTCCCAATGCAGCTTTCCTTGTTTAAGAACATGTCTTGAAATGAGAATCACTACCTTTAAAGGCACATAGCTACACTAGAATCAAGAAAATGACACCTGGTTAAAGAAAAATCTTGAAACAATATGTCTTGAAAAGAGGTCAAATACTAATACCAGCACCATATTGGCAGACTTTTTTGTTCTTGTTTTAAGAAAATTAGATTTTAGAACATAATAACAGACATAACACCTTGTTAAGATGGAGATTTCTTTGCAACTGTGTTGTTCAGATGGCTTCAGGGCCTGGGATGAACACTAGGGGGCAAGCTTAAGCCTTTTTCACATATCCATAGCATAAGCAATTATATCTCCTTTCTCCTCTCCCATCCTTTAACACTTTAGATTGTGTGTGTGTGTGTGTGTGTGTTTCCTTCACAGTGGTATGTGACAGACTGTGAACTCACACGTTTGTTCGTATTTGTTTGGGTGTAGGCTTGCATGTGGTGAGCCATCCACAATAATCCAAAAATAACATTCATTGGGCTATTTACCATTCTGATTGAGGCAAGTAGTGTGGACTTCTGGCATATCGGATAAAAAATGGATTGCATCCCTAAATCTTTCCCTCTCTTTCTTCTCCTCCCTCTTTCTTTCTCTCTCTCTGCAACCCCTACATACACACCGTCAAGTCTCTGTTGTTGCAGGCTGTCTCTTAAAATATACTAGCCTTTCTCTCTTTCTCTATTCTCTCCTGCTTTTATACTCTGTGTTGAGGTTCTCTCATTCATGTGGCGACATTCTCTTTTTTTCCCCTCTTTCTCCTCCGTCTCTTGCCCCAACCCATCATCTCCCTTTCTCCTGCTCCCTCGCTTTCGAGATCCTCTCTCATTGCGCGGCGGCTCCTTTGCAGTGTCTGCTTCAATTTGCATCATTCCTTGGTGTGCGGTGTCAGCTCAGGCCTCCTGATCAAATCCAAGCAGCTGATGACTGCTTTCATCCCACATTTAGCTGCCTTGTGTCTGTGTAGCTGCCTCCCTGTTTCCCACAATTCTTTGCTGGTGCGGGAGTGGTGCCCGCCTGTGTCTGCTGGTCTGTCTGCTGCGTTGGTCTGTCTGTTGTTTGTTGCTGGGGATCGGCGAACAGATGGTGCGCTACGTTTCCCCTGCAGAGTGTGAGTGCAGCATCACACAAGATGGGTTTTACTGCAGAAAGGACTACCATAGTAGATCTCTTATACTTTGTGCGTTCTATCAGCACAGATAAATATAACTATATCATGTTCTATGCACAGAGTTCCCATCTCATCTCTATACCTCCCTGTATATTGTAGCATTCCCTCTTGTTCTTAGAAAGGTTTATCCTTGTATTACTTTTTATTGCTAAATATTTAATCAAGGATCCTCACAATTAAAGATTGTCCTTGACTGTTTTCAGTGGTGGTGTTAACTGGTGAATTATTAAGAGCTTCGTTAGGGACCTCTTTCAATATTGCTCTGAGATCCACAGTCGTTTGACAGTTCCTGAGTTCTGTAGAGATTATGGTCTTCAGCGAAACTCCCTGGGTAATTCTGCTGTAGCTAGAAATATATTTGTAGAAAACTAGCATCAGTTCAAGCATGTAGGCAGGACATCCCCCCAGGAGGATGAGTGGGTTAGTACGGATGGTAACTCTCAAGAGGAAACTGCTAAAATATTAACAAGGTGGATGAATTAATTTCACTTAAAAGACTTAATTTAATTTCCTGCCAATGAGTGCTGCCATTGATATTGCCAAAGCACATGAATGGCAGAGATTGGTAGATATAATCCACCATCCTGCAGCGCTGACTTGCGCCAGTCACAGCAGAAGTGCATTTTTAACTGCTAATTAATCAGTTGTGTTTGGGCCAATGGCAGGCACTCAAGATTAAAACTCTGCTCTTGCTAATCATAACAAAAGCCATGGGATTAGTCATTGGAGATAGAGTCAAGGTCCTTGCCCACACAGCTAATTGAGCTCTTATCTTGGCCCAGCCGGTAATGCCATTAATCATAAATGGCATGTCATGTTCATGAGAAAGTGTGGAGCTCCGTAAGCTCCTGATGAGCTCTGAAAGTGCATAGTCGTTTGTTTTCAAAAGCCCATGCAGAGTCTTGTGGATTTTGTATGAAGATTAGCCTATCAGGGTGTTCTGTTAGTTAACTTGGACTCATAAAAAAGGTAATACAAACATGCTGTGATTTGTTGCTCTTCTTTATTACCAAATTTGTGTTCAGTTCATTGCGACACAAGCCTCTTTCTTTCTGCTGGCTGGTGAGACTGATGATAATCTGTGGGAGCATGATTTGTTGCTCAGAGCAGACACAGAGCCTCTATTTTCTTGTTTACTCTACTTTACCGGAGGCGGTTTACCATAGATATAGCCAACAAAAGTGGAAGAGCAAACATAATCTATTGTTAACCACTTCAGTTGCTACGCAGCTATTTCTAAATGCCCTGTAGAAATGCACTGGTATACCTGGGTAGCTACTGTACATGTACTGTAGCTAACTCTCGCTGCTTTCTGTATCCGCCTCTAAGCTATTTTCCTCTTTGTAAATCATGTGTGCATAACCACTCACTGTTGTCTTATGACCTTTGATTGAGCAGATTTTCCCCAGGAGAGAGAAAAATGATCGTCTTCCGTGCTCCTGTTTCAAATCATGCATAACTTTAATTGCCAGCCCATGATGGCGTCTATGAGAAAGCTCTAAAAAATCACTGTGTACTAGTAAATTAGCGTGACAGGGGCGGGTGGCTGCGTTGGGAGTAAGGGGGAGGCGGTGGTGGAGACGGATTGTGAGTTCAGCAGGATGATTGAAATCTCTGCTGTCAGGTGATGGCTGCTCAGGTGATGCAGCACAACGCTAGTGTCTCTCTAAGCAGAATGCAGACGCAGGGAGAAGACTTTAGAGGTTTTCGTATGAGAGGGGATCAAGAGGGATTTCGTCCTATGCTGTCTGTTTCTTTCTCTATTTCTGCATAATGTGAAGAGGCACATGTACAAACCACCAGCTAATACAAATGCATCACACGGACAGAAGAGTATACATTCTGCCATATATGTTAACACAAACAATCAATCAAATGTTAATTAGAAAAGTGGGCTGACTTGAAAGACTTGATGGCTTGTTACAACCAGTCCCTTGGATGTGACCATGCGGAGTGAGCTGTATGTTAGAGGTAGAAAACCAGGATATATGGACAATCGAGAAAACAAAACAAAAACCTTTAAAAATATGGAAATATTTACTGTACCAAAGTATAATTTTGAGGTATTTTCAGTTTGTGATATTTTATACTTCTGCAGTATATCAACAAGATCATGTATACATCTTAGTTGTCTTCTTCAACAATTATCTGATAGCTATGGTTACTAATTACTTTATGATTTTATGTACAAAACATATGATCATCTTTGAATATGATGCATTGTTATAGATTAAACTACCAATCAATATGTAAAGGTTCACCCAAACCATCTACAACATTAAAATGCTGCTTTAGCTTAAATTAAGGTCCTAATACTGGTGAAGAAATTGGTGAAGTTTTTTCTATACGTGAAAAGGAAAATATTACAAATAAGAACAATTGAATTAATACAATAAATCAGGTCATCATTATTTTCATTTACATCATTTACACAATACTTTACTTAACTAAGATTACAACAAATCTTATATGGGTAGAATTCAATTGTTGATGTGCTGTGTAAATTAGGGACAGAATCTCTTTAGTTTTATGTCTTTTATTTTTGCCCACATTTGTTCTATGAATCAGTACTCACATGTTTGTCCTGTACTGTTTAGCTCCTGAAATTGAGACACACTGGAAAAAATGCTTTCTCACTCAATGTTTTGAATGCTGAAAAAGAGGGGAACACTTAGTATTACTTGTGTGTTAAAACCTGACAGCACACTAATAGCGCCAGTCTACTGGTTAGATTTTACACTCACATATATGTGGTGTTTTGTTGCATTGTGCAGAGCATTAAGTCTTAATCAGCAGGGCATGGATGGACCAAAAGTACCATTAAAAGCACTGTAATGCATTTGTATTATTCAGATATCAGGCCCATTAGCACAAGCACTAAAAATGGCATTCATATTACAAGCCACCAAGAGCTTACAAGCTGGAGCTCCAGGGAGAAAGGAACAGCTGAAGGATGCAGTTTAAAAATACCAGATTGCTTTTCTCCAGGGCTGGAATGACTCATTACCCAGGAAGCAAAGCAGGAAGTCTTGTCAGTTGGGTCGTCCCACAGTACAGTGACAAGCAAATTGCGCCAGCGCATCACTTACAGTGCTATAGTTGTTTTGGGACAGTGACAACAACAGCGATACACACGTCTGTTGTATACAACTTTGCATAAACACACTCACACACCTGTGTTGGGATCGAGGGAAGTGATGTGTGCAGATTGCGGGAGATTTTTGTTTTCTGGGAGGTATGGTAGGGTAAGTCTCAGGTGGCTGCCATCTGCTGACGTGTTTATCCCTCCTTCTCATCTTGTGCCTCCTTGATCAGAAGCGAGAGTGTGTTGGGAGATAGCCTGACCAACCCATCGTTCAGATACTGCCGTGCCACCGTGACGACTTGCCACTATTGGATCTTTACTCGGGTCTTATCTGATGGCCGCCCTGCCAGTGCTCACACGTCACCAGCTCTCTGGATGCAGCTCAAGGAGATGCGTGGGAGATGTTGAAGGGGTTACAGGGCATATTGGGGGCAGACTGGCATGGCACTCAACCATGGATCATCCCTCACCTGGGAGATAAAGAGCAGGAATTATGACTTGGCCAGCTTGAGCTGAGCTTTGGGCCAGCATCTGACCTTTCCAGAAAAAAAAAGGTGACTGATCCGTGGAGGCCTCTGATGTAAAGAACTGCCCTTATCAGGACAACAGGGAGGAAGAGGGGGAGATAGCAGACAGGCGGGTGTGAAGAAATTTAACTGATTCTGGGCTTGGCTGGGTGGGAATGTTCCTAATGTCTTTCTGTCTTCATCCCCTCCTTTTTGATATGTATCCTTTCCTCCCTCTATTCTTCTTATCTGAGCTCCTCTGCAGAAAAACATCCATTTTCCTGCAGTAGGCTGCTTTGTCTGTGCAGGGTGCGGTAGTACTCAGGTGGGTGGTAAATAATGCACAAGTCTTTCTCCTTTCATTCTTCCAAAGGAGGTAGCGCTCAGTATAAGACCCTCTCTGAAGTGGGTTTATTAAACCAACCAGGCTGCAGCCGTTTGTATTCCTTTTTTGGGTGCGAGGAGGTGAAGTGAGGAAAAAGTGAGAATGTCCCTAAAAAAAATATCTGCTGCAAGGGCCCATTATTCCACTCCCTTACCCATTGAAACTAAAAGAGGAATCCAAATGGGAGATGCATAGAGCTCCCAAAGTCACTAAGTGTTCCTTTGCTGTGGTGCACTGCAGAGATCCTGCAGTCAGGTTTTGCCTGATCCCTTGCCAAAAGACTTGCTTTTGGTTTCTCAGACAGTGCTATGCCTTGTAAGTTTTGGTTTATGACATTTACAACAGAACGTATGAAAAAGAGGAGCAAATGGCCATTGTCTTCTGGACAGGTTTCAAAGCAATGGTTGATAAAATTCAAGTTTGGAAAGCTTGCTCGTCTTTCCTTACAAGCAGCGCTGAAACCTTGACATGAAAGTGTTGAGACTTGCTCTGGCATGTCCCTTTTTGGCTTTTCCTCCATCTTCTGACTATCATCATGGATTTCCTTTCACCTTATTTTATTTTTGATCTGGTCCAGTTTTTCCATTTGCTGTACAAATAAAGATGAGTGTTTTTGTTATTTACCTCCTATTTTCACTCAACTCCACTCTAGGGGTTTTTCATTTTCAGTCAAGATGCAGCAATGGTTGTCATTTCTCTTTAAAGCATAGCGGAGAATAGAGACCTTCCAGTGTGCTTGAAGGTCTCTATTCTCCGCTGTACTGTTTGAGTCAACAGAGGCGGCCAAATTCAGTTTTAAAGCTGCAGTTTTCACATGCTTTGGGTTTAAGTGGAAGGTCTAGCATAGAGAATGAATCAGATGTATGCGGAGGCAGGGGAAGATATGAGATCCTATACCTCACTAATGTCAAAAATCCACCTACATACGCTCACAGAGAGTATTGCAGCCTCCACAAACATTTATTGGATTTTCAATAGTTTTCATTGCGCAACAAATCCCAACATATCCCTTTGACAGCACTATTTTGGAAAGAAATGCCTGTAAAAAAGACCAATGTGATGGGAGCAAAACACTGCTGAGAATACTGCCTTGTTACAGGGCAGAACAGCAGAAGTAGGCCTCGTGTTATTGGCCCTAATACATTTGCTTGCAGGAACTGACTCAAAAGATGAAAGGAAGGGAGAGGTTTGTCTTTTTCAGGTCAACATGCCTCCAGGGCTGCCTACACATCCAAAATAGATGTATCTACAAGAAAGCTGGCCAGAAATAGTTAACGCTTGCACAATGATCTACGCAATTTATTTATTTATTTTATTCCTTTCATTTTTTGCTAGTCTCAGGACGTCTTTCTTCCTCTGGCGATTTCTTACAGAATGCTTGTGGGCACATTGTGTCTCTGTATTCCTTCCACCGCATGTTTGATGAGTCATGCACGGGGACCAAAAAGGAATTAAACATTGTTTGAGACTAATGGCTACCTTATGAGATGGTGCATGAGAGCATGTGTCATGTGAGATGGAGTAATTGAATATGCTGCAAATATGAGTTGAGAGATTAAACATGCGGACATTCTGACGTGATGAAATAGACCATGTAAATACCACCCGCACAACAACAAACCGGTCAGTCACCACAAACTGCAAACTGGGCGCCACCTGCCCACCTCATCCCAGTTATCTGCCTCATTCATCTTCTTCCTCTTGAGATCTCATCAACTTCCCTTTCTTAGATGGCAATTCAGTCACTGTCTGTCATTCACACATCATTAAATGTCCTGGTCTTCTATAAGGCACGGTGGTATATTCCTCATGATTCCCTTTTCATCCCAACACTCTACCATATGTCAAGGCAGAGCTGAGCTTCTTTGTGGCTAGCATTACAAATAACAGCTTGATGAGCACTGTGCTATATGACATGTCATCTCATAGAGAGTCATGTCATTCTGTCTGTCTGCATTTTTAGTGTGAAACAAAAAACAAACTCTGCAACATTAACTGACAAACTGGAAGAGTCTGCACTGTATTCAACCAATGTGTTTTGGCACAGGGTTTTTTAATAAATACTTATTTCTTGTTTTCTTTATCAGTTATATAATGAGGACTAGACACAGACAAAATGTTATATAATTGTTGAAACTACCACGCAGTCACAGAATAGTCACAGAAAGAGGGAGAGCATTTAAGACCTAAGTAAATATTAAAAACCTACTAAGTACAAAAACTACAAAACTCTGAGATTGAACAAAAACATTAAAGTTGCAGGCTGTAAAACTAAAACGTTGAGCTGAAAGATGCTAAAATGCTCCTCAGGGCTGAGGGGAACTGCTGAGTCAGGGATTCTACTCATTTGTTCGTCACAACAAGCAACCCCTTTCACATAGTCATGTGATAATTTGATCCATTAATAATATATAAATATTGACTTTAGCAGCTTTAAATACCTAGTTAACTTATGTAGTGGCAGCTCACCCTTTCTATTTTCCCTTGTCAGTGCAAATATTTTATTTTTAGTCAGATAAGTATAAAAATGTCAGAAATAACATGCATGGTTAATTGCATATATACTGGGGGAGCAGATGCAATTGCGTGCTCAAATCTTTTGAACCATATGGATCCATGTGTGTGTGTGTGTGTGTGTGTGCAATGACATATGGGCATAATATGCATTGTATCCACTTCAGTGAAGATAAGTTCAGTGATGTCTGTGGTTCTTTGAAGGCACATTTGCTGGTTAAAGCATGCCTCTCTGGGCTTGCCCAGTCTCAGTCAGTGTGAGGTGATTGCAGATGACACATTTGCAGCCAGTCTGCATAGTCAGCTGGCTAATTCAGTAGTGTGCAGTACTGCGAAACTGGAGAAGACTGAGGAAGGTTAGATGACACATTATGGCAGTAAAAAGGGTGTCAATAATGGTTTGTCTTGTGAAGCATTCTCAGGCTCATTTTCAGTGCCTCTCGCCTCAGGCAGTGGATCTACCTGTATCATTCATTGCATTTTTACATGAATGAGAACTCTGCCTACTCAAAATACCACTCTGTGCTGTACAGTACATTGACCTATGCATAACCTTGGAATGACTAATGTGTGTGCTTGCAATTGTTTCTATCCTGGGCACAAGGGCTTTGCAAGGTTAAGTTGAGCGTCCATGTCAAGAACAAAGCAGCAGAGGTGCTGGCAATTTAGAAATCCTTTTTGGTTTCTCCTATAGCTACGCTTTTCTACACAGCAATTCTCCAAACCAACTAAATAGATTACTCACAAAATGACTTTGGTTTAGTCTAGACTGATCAAAGATTAAGTGCTTGTTTGATGTATTTTTCCCCAATTGTAACTCACACAAACACACCACTTCAACCGGAGCTAGTTTCTCTTCGACAAGCACAACAAGTGCCAGTCAAGAGGGCCGCTGCCAAACACAGGAATGTTGTAGTAATGAAGCTGTCAGAAAGATGTGGAGTGTATAATGTTTGCACCCGCTCCACTTCCAGGCTCGGAAAACAGAATAGACCATTCTTTGATAGCTCAACTATGCCTACAGCAAAGACAGGCTACAATGACACCAAACTAGCATCAAACTGTGTAACCACTCATTACAGCATGTTCTCTGCTCAGACCACCTCAGTGCGTTTTCTCATCTTCCAATGCCCAAATATACGAGGCTGCCAGTGGGGGCTGTCACTGCTCCCTCCCTCTCCAGCTGACACTTCACATGAGGAGGTGTTAGCATTATCTGAAGCTATCATCCAATATTTACTGGGGCCTTTATGCTTTTTAGATAATACAGACGTGATTCATTAGGCCTCATTTGCTTTCATACCAGTGCAGTGCATTAACTGTGAGGGCTGGCAGTCCTCACCAATTTCAACTTGTTGACACAAGAGGCCCAGAACTGCATGAGAGACCAGTGTTGGGAGTGGTGAATCATGTTGTTTTGAACACCTAAAATGCAAGGACCTCATTCAAAATATGATACACCCCTTCTGCTCAGAGTCATCACTTAATCAAATGGGAATGCACACTGCTGGAATCAACACCACTTATTAAATCCAGTGATATCAATGTATGTTGACATTAAACATCTAATAATGTATAACTCAATTTATAACACTGATGCAACACAGTGCAAGCAAGAAATGTTAGTAACTAAGGCAGAAGTGCCAAAATGTAAATATAGGTGCAGCCCACAGCACTCACTGACTCCAAGGCAACATTATGCTTTCTGTTTGCATCACACGAAGCATTTTGGGAAGAGAAGTGACAAAACTCAGAACTTATTCAAATGAAATAAGAGAAAAAAAATCAGTAGAGGTGAAGAAGATCCATCGAAAATAGCTTCAATCACTATTGTTTTTGACAGTGCTAGGGCATTAATGTCCTTATATTCTCATATCAATGGAAGGCTTACATTCTCCTTTATCCACTATTTCAAATTGCAGAAAACATTTCCTTAAACATGTATAGTATATGTAGGATAGATTTTCACACAAATCCTCTTAGTACTTGAGGAGGATGACATGTTCCGTTTTAAATTTAAAAAAAAAGATACCTGTTAAAGATGTTGTTAACACCTGTGCTAAGGTCTGCCTGAGAGCTAAGCAACACCAAGGCATGTACTGTAGCACTACCCTCATTTACTTTCTCTCCAGCCATGTGTAGATAAGATAAAGCCTTATACACTCTGTTAAGCAAAAATGCTTGGCTGCACTACTGGCAGCCCGCATGGCACAAAACCCAAAGTAGGGCATTCCGAATTTTTGCTCCTCTGTGGCTTGAAGAGTGCATCTGGACACCCCCACACACTAATGCTTGGCAAGTGCCTGCATTATTTTCAGCTTACATTACTTGAATTATGCCTTCTACATGGTTTCACATGTGAAAATTGCCCATGTCTGTGACATGTGGAGGTGGGCAGAAAGCTGGATTTGAGCCTTTCTGCAAAACCTCATGGGTAGACTTGACTCCCATTGCCTTCCGTGGAACATTTTACAGTGATCTGTAGCAGCACTAAGGGCGACTTGGTTTGCTGCCAACTATACAATAGAGTTGTGAGGAATGTGTCATTTTTGCCCCCTAATCCTGTGGCGCTATGCCACCACACTACAATTAATCCACTATAGTGGCATGTAAGCATACCTAACTCTACAACTAAATTGATTGATAGTTGCAGAAGTGCTGCCCATATATACAGTCAATGGTGTAAGAAGTAGCCATCCTTTACTTAAAGGGACACTTCAACAATTGTACATGTCATAGACTATTTAATAGTCACGAGGAGTACTGCACAGCCTGTGAAAACAGTTGGATAACGTTTTCAGTGGCTCTGGAGGAGTTTGGCAAGTCTGAGAAAGGCAACAACCCTTGAGTATCTCAACCTTGGCTAGTAGACTACAAATTTGTAATGGAAAGCCTGCAATACTGTCATGGGGTTTGCAAGACAAGGGCATTTACTAGGCAGGAAGGGTCTTAAAATGGATGGTCATCAATTTGATGTAATCTTAAGTGAAAGTAGCAATACCACAGTGTAAAATACTCCATTACAAGTAAGAATCATGCAACCCAAATCTTACAGCACTTATAATTTGAACTTTTAGCTGTTGAAGCGGAGTAAAAAGAATAATATTTGGCTATGAAATGTTATGAATTAGAACTCTGAAGTGGCATAAAATGAAAGTACAAGTACTTAAAGATTGTACTTAAGTATAGAACTTGAGTAAATTCACTTTATCAAAGTACTTTCCACCACTGTGTACAACAGCGACAGTCTGTAAATGTTGAGCACAACACAGTCTTGACTGATATCCCGTTGAGTGAGGATCTGAGCAACTGGGAGGTCAGTGCATCACTCAAGGGTCGATGGTAATTTGATGGCAGTTGTTGAAAGGGAGAACTCTTCACTTCCACTTTCCCTTCCAATTGTTCGCCAATCGAGCAGGGATTCGATCCGACAGCCCTCTGATTGCAAGCTCATTCTCTCACTGTCAGGATATTGCCAGCCCACTGCCTATTGTTACTGCTGTCACTTCTCAGTAGCATGACACGGCAACCTCTGCCTACTGCAGTTATACCGAGACAGGAGTATTTACTGTATGTGTATTGCTTTATTTTTCTCACAGACAAGAAGAGATGTGTATGTTCACACACATGCATAAAGATCTATGTAGACCCTCTTTTTCCACACACACACACCATTGCCTGGCTCTGTTTTTCCTTCTGCCTGTCGACCTCCGGTTCCCTTAGTTATTCATGAGCCATCTGCTAGGGCAAGTGCTGCATCAGATGTGTGTCAAACAGGACCTCATCTGTCCCCTCCTCGTCTTCTAATTGTGTCCTCGTCTGCATGCTGAAGCCGCCACTGATTCCCCTGCAACACTCCATGGTTAGCCAAGGGACTCCAGCTCGACTCTCTGGTCCATCATGTCCTAAATAACCTGTTTAATCTGATGTGTGCATCTTTATTTAAGATCATAGCATCTGGTTCATCAATGTTGTAAGGGCAAGCACAAATCTGTCCTTGTGTGCTTGTCTGTGTGTTTGTTTAGTGTGTGTGCATTCTTCTAGGAAGTGGGTTGAAGATGAATCACATCTTCATTGAGATACAGAAATATAGGCAACTTTTTCCATAATAAATATTAAATCCACTTATTATTTTAGTCAATGGTAAATGGTTGTGCACTCTTCATTACAATCAGAATCACATCGTAGTAGCTAAGACACATGTAGGAAGCGAAATTAGACACCATAAAGTACTGAAATGTACAAGTGAAGAAATAGTACTTGACCTAAAAGTAAGAATAATTGTGTGGAAAACTGAGTAAAAGAATAAAAGTAGCTCTTTTGAACACAATAGTCTGCAGTGACAGGGTAAATATGGTAGCCATAAAAGGTCCAATGTGGCCTTCTGATCACAACCTTTACCATGTGAATATGCCCTACCAGCCAATCCCTCTGCAATTCAGTGATGCTCTTGAAAGTGAAGACCATTTCTTCTCTATAATAAAACTTTTTCACAGGCTTATGAGGGGAAGGGGGTTCAAAGCAAATTTAAATGGATTATTCTCCTGGTCTGCCATGACAGTGTAACTGTAGGCTACTCTGTAATTTTTACCTTTTCAAAAGTAGCACTCAGCACACATCAAAAAAACTCTACATGAGTGAAAGTAGAAGCACTGATTTTAGAATGTACTCAAAAAAGTTTAAGCAGACAAAAAGGGATCCATTTACAGTAACAAGAGTACATGTAATTAGTTGTTTTACACCTAAGTGAAGGCTCGATGAATCACTGGAGTTCAAAACATGAACGTATGTCCAGTTTCCCCATTTTTTAACTCTGTTGCAGCGTAGAGTCCACTTTGTGGCTCATAAAAGAGTGCTGGAGTGTCTGTGTGTCAGTTTGTACAACAGATGAAGTCTCAGGAAAAGTTTCTGACTGATCCCACTTATCTGAGAAACACCTTGGCGAAGAAATATTCAGGAATATTTGTCATAAACCAATTATAATCATCAAGGGTGGGCCTGAACTTTGAAAAATTGCTGATGTTCTGGGTGAGTGTGACTAAGGAACATTTTTACATAACTAACTACACCTGCTTTATGCACAATTGAAAAGAATTTAGCATGGCTAGTTTGCAAGGTTGACCATGTGCCATATTTGTTTTTTCATGAAAAATGGCAGTGAGTACCAGAAGGGAGAGCAGAAGGAAGCAGAGCAGCCAACCATTGATGATAGGCTTGAGAGAGAAAACAGAAATAAACAAATCCAACACAGACAAAAACAGTACTAGAATAATTGATACAAAAAATTATGGTAGAGGCCCAGTCACCTGTCTGTCTAACCAAGGTATAAATGCCAAACTTAGAAAAAACTAGAATTCTGACCCCTGAAGTAATGTGTCAAAGTGCAGTTTAAAACAAGATTTAAACATATAAATAGTAAGTATTCCCCAAAAAACGAATTTCTTACTGGAGGAATGTAATCTTGTTGTTGTTCAGTCCTCATTAGAACTTTGTGTGAACTTGTGTTTCTGACTTTGTGAGTCTGTGCTGCACCAAGTTTTTGCCCTTTATTACTCTCAGCTCACAAAGTCATTTATAGCTGCCTTGGCTGTGCTAAAATTGGGCTTCATACAACTGTCATATCCTATATGGTTTCCCTAAGTTATTCCTTTCAACATAATATAAAAACAATTTATGTATGCATGGATGGATTCACACAAGATACATGACCTTAGAGAGAGGGATCATGACTATATTAAATGCAGGCCTGCCTCTGAGCAACACAATAATGTATGATTTCAGAAAGAGGCCAGGAGGTCCCTCTAGAGAACTAGTGTGATTCATCTCTGACAGAGACATCACTTCCACTCCAGGCCAAGGGGATAAGACTGTCATGTTAGCCGTCCCTGCCCAATCCCCAGCCCTTCAAAGTAAAGCCACCGTGATGAATCGGAGGCCCTCTGAATGTGCTGTCCCGACATGCCCTCTGTGTTCATTGCGGGTTTCAGAGCATGAGCAAGGGTTTAAATGTGTGTTGTATTTTCACAATAAGACAGCGGAGCGCTGAGAGTTCCTTTAGAGTTCCAAAAATGCCAGGGACACATGCAAATGAGCGAGGATTCTGGCTAAGTGATGCACTCATACAATAAGTAAACAAAGCTGTCTGTGCCTACTCATACCACTCCTGTGGGCATCTCTCTGTTTTGCTACTGAATGTAGTGTCCTTTAGCTACTACTCGAGAACCGATACCAGTATTTTTGGACTGAAGTTGCAGTTAGTTGATATTATTCATCTACATCGCTGACTACTTTCATGCCCTAATTTTTTAAAACTCTCTAAGTATTTCATTTTTCTTTTTGACAACGGGAAAAAACTCTCCTGAAATCCATACTTATGAAATAATTTCAGCTGTGTTGTTAAAATCATATCTTCACCTTCACGATCCAAGCAAGGGACACTAAGAGGCCAATATCCAATTTGTGGTAGAAGACAATATAAGCCCAATATAATGTCCTAAGCAGAATGTCCTCAGCAACATCAGATGATTTTGTTTTAACAGACAATTTAATTAGTCAAGCAAGGAAGCTATCACCCAAGAATACTGGTCGCTCGCAATTCTTTAACCTGCCACAAATTGTCAGGCTCCTATTGTAAATAGAAGTTCTTGTGTTGGAGGAGAGGGCAGGGGTAAAGTGATGTACTTTACTCAAAGCTGAAGGGGCTACAGTTTCAGTTGGGAAGAAACAAAGAGGCTTGTCTGCTCTTAAACAGAGTGATGATTGCTACTGTACAATAATATAGCTCTCAGAAGGGAGGCCTCTGGCAGGGTCTGGAAAAGGATGGCAGTGCTTGGAGCCTTGTTTTGACACAGGAGATAGGGGGAAGATTAAGTGTTGAAACCAAAGCTGGCAAAGAACGATAAGGAATGGGTATTTTTTTTCACCTACAATGCTGATGCTGTATTTTAAGATATTAAAGTTTGTGTCTACAACTCAACAACAAATGTGAGGACAAACAGCTAAACATTAGCTCCTTTTTGTGTAATCTTTGCTACGATTTAGATTTGAAGCAAAGACAGCAAAGTAGTCTTTCTCATAAAAGGAGAACGACCAGTGTTGCTGACCGATCAATAGTGTGAACACAACATACAAGTCTCTACAGTGGAAGGTGAGAGGTTTAACTGTGAAGTCATGCAGGGGTCATTCGGAAATGTGATTATGAAAGAGTGATATAGTACCAAGATGTCAGGATGTCATGACCAGAGTTATGTTTGTAACATATTGTAATGCAATCAGTGTGATGCAGATGTGAAGATGCTGTTAGTGGCCAAAAATAATTGGGATGCAGTTGATGACATTGTGGGACTTATGCTGTCATTCAACAGATGCTAACAAAGACAAGGCATATTATGCCAAGAGCTGAGGAAACCAGGCTTTGACATGCAACGCGTGGGTGGAAATAGCCTGTTAATGAATAGACAGCATAGGGGGAAAAAATGAAGAGGCAGAGGAGATACACGAAGCGTGCTATGTGATAAAATATTGCTATTGTTAGGCAGTGCTGAAGGAAAAGTGCTGCGATGCAGAAAGAGTGGAAAGTCTTGACAGCTTTCCGGTGGCAGTCTGACGGCTGAGCAGGGAGATTGGAAGGAAAGTGCAGCAGAGGGCTGCTGTCAGGCCACACCACAGCTCCGTTTAACAAGGTCCAGAGATGAGCTGCACCACAACATATTGCAGGGGAATGAGAAGAGGGAGAGTAGGGATGGGGGGAGGGCTGAGTAAGGCTCATGCATTTTTCCAGAGCCTCACTACCTGTCATGCCTGCAAGCCTGGGATTCCTCACATGTGCATGGGAGCAGAGATTGGAAATCCTCAGTAAAAACAGGAGCTGAAGAGGATTCAGAGATTTGGAGGAGTACCTGCCATTATATGCTGATACTTGCCTGTGACACTTTGACACTATCTTCTCTACATGAAGGAATGGGTGAGCCCAAAGATACCTCAGCCATACCTACACCAGTGTAATGTCAGAAGTGATCATTCAAATGTGGTAATCCAGTCCATTTCACTTATTGTGGTACTGTGCAGCAAGATGATCTGAATCATGGCAGAGGACAAGCAGAAATAATTAATGCAAGCAAATGCGGAATACGCCTTATTTTAAACATGGATGCCTTCAGGGCAAACGCATACAAGAATCTTTACAAGTCTCGCTCTGAGTGCTATCACACCTCTTGTATATCTCATCTTCATGCTGCACTGCAAAAAATGCTTCAGTCATGGCTGCGCAGTGGAAACTCTAGCAGGGTCTCTGTAGCCCTCTTTACACCTTGGCCCCAGGCATCAATCTCTTAGCCTGGCATGAAAGCTTATCTCCCAGCGTCAGGCTAAATGTCAACCTCAGGAATGCTGAAACACCATTAGTTATGTCCGTCCTATTAGAGCAAGATAATTCCACATAAAAGCCACCCACCCAATTTTAAACGAGTCTTCCTTAACAGGACTCTCTTCAGCTGTTTAGGTCTTCACGTCAGCAGTGGCAGCAGGGAGATGTATCCCCAGATCCAAATAACATCACACACTCAATACATGCTGAATCACTGTTCATAGGATTCCCTATTCTGTAGTAATACGGAATAAACTTTACACTTTATGAAAGAAAATGTTTTGGATTTTGTCAGTTATGTAATTTGATGGTGTGTGTGGTGTCATTGGCTTAAATTATGTGTTAAAAAAGATCAAAAACTATTTTATCTACATTTTATGAGAGGTACCCTCATGCTCTATATCAGACTGATTCTCCAATTATGTTGTCTGATTAAAATGTAGAGTGTTCTTTCAAGGGTTTATACATAATACATTCTGACCTGAATTCATCTATTTCTACAGATTTCTGCAACTATGTTAGAAGTGTGACTTTTAATATTTACATACATTATTTACTAATCCACTGATGTCTTTTTTTCTGTCTCCATAGGGGGGCGACTCCTGTTTCTGGTGATGTGGCTGAACCTTGTGCCTCAAACTGACAGCTGCCCTGCCAAGTGTGTGTGCTACAGTGAGCCCAGGCCCACTGTGGCCTGCCAACAACAAGGACTGTTTTCCATCCCTACTGAGATCCCTGTGCGGAGCCAGCGGATATTCCTCCAGAGCAACAAGCTAACGGTGGTGAGATCCACCAGCTTCAGCTCTTGCCGCAATCTCACTGTTCTGTGGCTCTACTCCAACAACATCAGCTACATTGAGGCTGGAGCATTCTATGGCTTGGAAAAATTGGAGGAATTGGACATTGGTGACAATAGCAACCTCCGCACCATCAGCCCTACAGCCTTCCGGGGCTTAACTAAACTGCACACCCTCCACCTGCACAGGTGTGGCCTGTCAGAGCTCCCTGTTGGGGTTTTCCGAGGTATGTTCTCCCTACAGTACCTTTACCTGCAGGACAATAACATTCTAACCCTGCATGATGACACTTTTCTGGACCTTGCCAACCTCACTTATCTCTACCTGCACAATAACAAGATCAAGATAGTAACGGACAACATGTTTCGAGGCTTAATCAATCTGGACCGGCTGCTGCTACACCAGAACCGGGTTATCTATGTCCAACCAAGGGCTTTTAGTGATCTTGGTAAGCTGAAATCCCTCTTTTTGTTCTTCAACAATCTTACTGTCTTGACGGGGGAGACCATGGACCCGCTGGTGTCTCTCCAGTATTTGCGTTTAAACGGGAACCAGTGGATCTGTGACTGCCGTGCGAGGAACTTGTGGGACTGGTTCAAACGTTTCAAAGGTTCCAGCTCTGAGTTGGAGTGCAATGTTCCTGAGTTCCTGGCAGGCAAGGACCTGAAACGACTGAAAAGTGAAGACTTGGAGGGGTGTGTGGAAACGCCTCAAACCCAGACCAATCTCTTCAGCTCCAAGGCACAGTCTGGGAAATTCTCTTCCACCGAAAATCCTCTCGGGGACACCATTCCCAGGTGTTGCCTTGGAGATAATGACAAGTCCTCCATCCTGTCTGGCAAGAGCCGCCAAATCACTAACAACCCTCTTAAGGAAAAGGAGAACATGTCTAAGACTAAATATAAGGAGCCGGAACGAACAAAAAACGAGACCCAGAACAAGCAGAATGATGGACCACTGGGAACCTTGTCCAACACCTTGGACAAGTCTTTGGAAAATCTAAACCCTGATCTTATAGACAATCTGGAATCATCTACAGTGTCAAACAAAAAGAAAAAGAAGTGTTCCAAAAAGCCCAAATCAGACACCCACTGCATCAAAGGCCGGGGTTCTACTTTGCAAGTGCTGCGCTTTCTCTTCATTCCCATGATCTGGATATCTCTAGCCATGTCTTAGGACTCCTGATCTCACTCTGAACATAGGACTCAAGATTGTTGATGCTCATGACAATGATAACAGAAGATGCAGTGACATCTACAACAGACAGTGACTGAAAAGCGAGGAGTCATGTTGACCCAATGTGTGTGAGGACAAACAATGATGAAGACGTTAGAGTACATTTAACAAAATGGATGCCTTTACAGAACACTACAGATCTAATGTATATAATGAATTGGTGCCCAAAAATGTTTGTTCTCTATGTACTTAACTGTACTGTGTCTAAGCTACACTTTGGAGACTCCTCCCTTTTTCCCCTCTCAAAAGCTTTTACTGCTTAGACAGACCACTGGAAGACTAAAAAAAAAAAGACAAAAACAAACAAACAAAAAAAGCAAATACAGGAAATCAGAGACAGAGTGCACACAAAGAATGTTGGGTCTGTTTAATTTAGATAAATGATCTCCCCCCATTATTTATTTAAAGTGATGCATTTGTTGGGTAATGTTATGTTTTTTATGTTTATAAAAACAAATGTTTTACCTCCCCTGATTTTAGTTCTATTTTCATGACAGAAAGGGTATATGGGTAACATTTTACCAAAAGAATGCTGTCGACTTGTTTATGGAGGTTGCAATGGAACCATAGATATGCATTTTATTTTACTTGTGTACAAGTATGAATATATTATGAATAAAAGTTCTTATTTCGTAGATCTTTTGATACTGTGTGATATTTTCCAGAATTACAGAACATGGCCACAGCTTCTAAAATGTGAGGATTTGCTGCTTTTGTCTTTTATAGACATATAACATTGACATTGAATTAGTAAACATTGTAAATTCAATGTTTATAGGTTTTGAACTGTTGGTTGGACAAAAACAAGCAAATTCAAGATATTAACTTGGACTATTGGGGTCATTTTTTTTACTACTTTCAGACATTTTATTGACTAAATAATCACAAAAAGGAATCACTTACTAGACTTCTTCTATTTAATACTTGCAGCTAACAAAGATTTTTGGGGCTCCATTGCTGGTGTACTGTTTTAATGAGGTGAAGAAATGCTACATTAGAGGGGACAGTATTCTAAGATTATAGAAAACTGTTCTAAATGAGTAACAAAATGCATTTGAATTTAGCAATAACAGCAGCTCATATTATGTCTGCCAGCCATAGTGAGAGCAAAAATATCATTCCTGCTCCCAAACAGATGGTGGGCCCACTGTGGCGTGCTCATTGTTTTCAGGATTGTTGGGAGAGTGATGAGCGACTGCTTTGTCAAATCTGGCCTCATCCCAAACCTCAGGTGTCCAGATTTTGTTTGTTTCCTCCTCAGCCTCTTCAGGACATTGGCATTGCAGTGCTTGACACACTCCAGAGAAGACCTGTGTGAGCTCAGTTGCAGTGAAATAAAGGGACAACACAAATGACCCTGTCATTGATATGCATTTTGAACTTTTCACCTGTACTTTTCAACTGATGGAACCACTTATTTTAACTTTAATCTCATATTGGTCAAGAAACCATTGGTCTAAGAATAACTCATATTGAAATTAAATTAGCAGACCTCTGTTTGATCTTTATTAGTTGCAACTTCTGTTCTTGGTATGATCTCCTAAGGCTTTCTAAAACATCAAACAAATGAATGATTTTGCTATAATATGCAATCTGAAACAAGGTCAACATCCAACGTCAACACCCATCCTTGCAGTATGTAAGTCTTAAGTGACTGCTGCAGTATGATGACGTTGAATGAAATGCTCCAGGCAGCTTAAAAAAATTCAGCATGCGATTAGACCTAGTTATGTATATTACAAGCACTGTCACATTTCTTAGAATTTTGAGTGAATTATTAAACAGTGTATGAAAATACTGTGGCAATATTCAAAAAGTGACTCCTCACATCCCAACCTTGACTTTGAGAGCAGAAGAGACCCTCAAGGCGTCATATTAAGTACTGTTTTGCTTTATTGACATGGAAAATGCACTATGAAACATTTGAATACAAAATAATTTAAGCCTTGAAATGTCAGCTTGTCATACAGTTCTGCAGTGGCGAGTTGCCTGTGGTGGTTCCATGCTGGCGTGTCCACAGGCCAGGATAATGTAGAGACTTATATTCGACACCAAATTAAGTTAAGATCTTGTCAACAGCCCTCAATTTATCTTGCACAAAGTGAAAGGATTAGAAGGCAGGGTCTCCACAAATCCCTGGAGCTTTCCATTGTCGTAGACCCTGGAAAGTAAGAGGACTGTGGACCTGAGAAGATATTGATCTTGAGTAAGAATCAACAGGGAAAATCAACAAGGCCCCTCCAAGAGGGTTCACTACCCGCTGCTGTTACACAAGCAGCTGCAGGCTGAGAGGATGCCAGTAATTGTCTCTCAGTCAAGCCTCTCCTGTATATCTGCTCAGGCAATCATCAAAAAAGAACTCCTTATCTGAGTCCCATTCATATGTTTAAATGACTGTCGGGTGCATAAGGGCCTGCTACTCCCATACTCTTCAACTACACCTCTATTGTAATGTGTAAAAGAGTTCCACAAGTCTGGCAAATTCCTTTTAATATTCGCTCATTGACATACTAGAAGACATACAGCAAGATTACAACCATTACTGCCATCACAGTAATGGTTGTTTGGTGGTTTAAATTTTTTTTTTTTTTTAACAATACTTAGCTATGCCACAATCATATGAAACCTGCCCTACTGTCACAGATGAGAGATATATAGTGAAAATGGTTGATGCAAGGTCATTATTACCTCTTCAGAGTTAGTTTTTTTATGCAGTTAAATTGCAGTAAAAAATTGGTAAAAAGTTTTGGCTCTAAATCCAAGAACATTTTCTCTGCACTTGAATGAGAAAAATATATACATTTTGTATCCCATTTGTCTGTCCCACTGTGTATTTTAATACAGGTCAGGATATGAATTCAGATTAAATATTTCTAAACATTATTACAATAAGTTCTTTGCACTGCATATTTTTTTCCACAAAAAGTTTGGGTCTCAATAGAAAATTTCACTTCTTCTATTGTTCCAATAAGGCTTAAAGAACAGTATGTTTTTGGGCATGTTTGCCTGCCAATATATTAGGCACAGTTGTTGCCTACTTGTCCCACTTCAGCATCCACCCCTTTTCCTAGATTTAGTTTTATTCTGTCTCCAAAGACAGCAAGTGCTTAACTAAATTCTGGTTTGAAAATGTCCCTTCAGAAAGTAAACGGTTAAATGACTGATGCTGTTTCTATGGTTTTCTACTACAGCTATGGTGGCTGGCTATCACTGCTCATGCTATATCCTTCTATTTTAAACAAATCACTGCTGCTGTTTTTCATTTAATTGAAATCACTGATGATGCTGTTGCAAACATGCACTGGGAGGAATCGCCACTCTGATCTATGATAGAAGTCCTTGTCCTGGATTATTACTTAAAAGGCACTTTTTATCACCTGATAAAAATATTATGAAGTGTCTTGACTTCAAGAGCACACTTTTAAATTAGCTTGATCTTCAGAAGCATTTCCATGCTGGCAAACACAAGGCCTGTGGATTTGAGACTTTGAAAAAGAGACTCATGCTGAGTGGAAGCTACAGTTCCTCCTAGCTTGAGTAACATTTGGAACATTTGGCAAGATACAAGGATCCGCCCTCACGAATACAGGACATCTTATTCACACAGTGGAGTATATATTTTCCCTCTATATTTACACATACTGTACTTAATAATTCTTTTTTCATGATCTCTCTCAACCTCCCTCCATCTTTTTAATCTTTCCAGAAATTCCTGGTTTTCACGCAGCTCTCTGCATTTTCCAGTAAGAGTTCTTTCAGCTGTCTCCTATATTTTTGTAATATTTTGAAAATACAAATGTGGCTGTGTTAGTAGGAGGTTTGAATCCAACATGAACATGATGCCTATACTCTAGGTACATATTGTATAAAAATGTCCCAGACGTACAGAACTATCCACTGTCAGGCAGACATGGGTAGTTTACCGAACAGGCCTACCGGTCCCGGGCCCAGGCCCAGGGAGCCCCTAAGCCAGAGCATCTGCGTGAAGTCACTGTTATTAACTTTGCATTTTTTGTCACGTAGTCAGTCAAAGGGCTTAGTCATTCATGTCAATAATGGAGCCCCAAAAGTCCTACTGAAAAACTGAAGGAATAGCTAAAACATATTCACTTTGAAGCTGTCACAAGATACATTTTAAGTGAGTTAACTCTGTGGGGAAAATCCAAAAAGCAAGTGCAAAAAAATCAAGATATAACAGGACGCATTTGTGGAAATTATGAATTTGGGGATTGTGAAAGGTTATTAAACATCATTCCAAGCAAGTTGGTAAAATTGAACTCTTTTCCCACTTTTCTTCCTACTTTGAATGGCTAATTCCCCTTTACTATGGTCCTCATAACTGCTAGCTCCACTGTTAACCTCATATTCCACTTCCCACGTCAACATAGCCGCGAATTAGTATAGAAATATAAATTTTGTCGGACTGTATACGGCAAAAAACATGTCCACCTACATAGATACCCAATACAGTATAAACAGAACTGCATACAGGTCTGTGGTCCGTGTCCATGTCCATTTTGGAGTATGCAGCCCATCCAGGATCTAGATAGCAGTGATGGTTTTACAGTTTACCTGACAAGAAGGAGGATAAAATTATTCGTACTGTAATAACTTTAAAGTTGAAAACATAGTATTATAATAACTGTGCAGTGTTTATACATATGATGAACCTTTAAAATCAGCGATGTAACTCCAGCTGGACTTCCTAGATTGTATCTTCCCCAGATCTCTCTCCCCTTAGGTTTTCTGACCAGCCATTTGGAGTCACTAATACAGCAACATAGACTATATACACGTATATATATACATATATACATATATATATACATATATACACATATATATACACACATACACATATATACATACATACATATATACACATACATATATACACATATATACACATACATACATATATACACATACACACACATACATATATACACACACATACATATATACACACACATACATATATACATACATATATACACACATATATGTATATATACATATATACACACATATACACATATACATATATATACACACATATACACATATATATATACACACATATACACATATATACATATATACACACATATACACACATACATATATATACACACATACATATATATACACACACATACATATATATACACACATACACATATATATACACATACACATATATATATACACATACACATATATATACACACATATATATATACACACANTATCTATCTATATATATGTGTGTGTATATATATATCTATCTATATATATGTGTGTATATATATATCTATCTATATATATGTGTGTGTATATATATATATGTGTATATATATGTACACACACACATATATACACACACACACACATATATACACACATATATATATATATATATATACACACACACACATATATTTTCCCAATTCTTCTGTTTGTGTACATGTCTTTCTTTCACACTTTTTCATGCTTTGGCAATATAAACGTCTGTTTCCCATGCCAACCCTGTGAATTGAACTGAATTGAAAATATACCAGATGAACCAATATATTAGGAGAACATTAAAAACAAGGCGTAATCCATGGTTACCATAAAAGTATACAATAAAACCACAAATTAAGCGGCTATTAAAGTGTTAATTGTGTATCTTCAAATGAATCCCTGAATGTAACAATGTTAAGAAGCAAACCTTGGTGAAGCGGCTGAGCAGCAAAGCAGTTATGTTGGAGATATTTGCCACAAAGAAGTCATTCAGGGCCTTGGTGCTACAGTGAGAGGCGAGAGGCAGCAGAACCCTCTCCATCATGGCCTGCAGCATGGAGCTCATCAGCACATCACCCTGCTGGATCATCCCGTATACTGTACTCAGTAGCTGTACTGCGCTGCTTGACCTAGTCAGACGTCGACAAACAAAGGAAGCGGACACACAAAATAAGCAACTCCTGCACGATCTAACGCAACATGATATACTGACCCGGCAATGGAACTTGTCAGGTCTCTTTTGAGTCACTGTCATGATGTCATGTCATATATCCTCTCTCATACTGAACAGAAACCGTTTGTTTCTGGTCATTGACTTTCCCACTGAGGTTTGTTTCCATTGGTCATTGTGTAAAGCTGAGACACGATGCTCAGATGTTCCGTTCATTTTTTAGACTAAAAGGGTAACTGCACTTGGTAATAAAATGTGTTATGTTTAAAGGTTTTATATACAATATTCGCTGACACTAGATATCGCACTAGCACCAGCATCTCAGACTAAAACAAATCGGCACAGTGGCCACACCTCCCCCTAACCACAAACGGCCGTTATATCGCTCTCCTCAAAGCCACCAGACTCTATTGACAAAAACACTAATTCTACCTCGCAGATCGTAAAAAACACACTTCATTCAAACTCAACATAAACATAAATAGTCTATAAATACATTGTAATAGTAAATATTTAACTATAGTGAAAAACTAGCACGTATCATGGGGCTTTGCAGAGGGTTGTGTGGGGAGGACCCCTAACCCAAAACGCTATTACTCCACTATATCTTTACATAGCAAATAGTTATATATTATGTTCAGTATCTCATATATAGCACCTTTAACCTATCAATTCAAAACACGTACACACCTCAATCTCAGTAAGAAAGAAAGAAACCCTGCGTGTAAGCATTATTGTCACCCATGAATGAAAAATGGTTGCGAAGGCTTTACTAACCGCTTAGCAATTCTTTGGAAACAGGTTTGGAAGTGCTCCTCCATGATGTGTTTTCTATCTCGACACAGAATCCCTGCCATCAGTCTGAGCAGGAGCGGGCTCTGAGAAAGCTCTAGGGCATCCAGCAACTTAAAGACAGAAAGAAATATATAGTCGGTCCAACATAATACCTGGTTGAACCAAATACAGACACTTGCCACATAAGAGTCTTTGGTCAGGCTTTGGAGACAGGTGAGTTCGCTTGCTCTAAAAAAAAAATAAAAAAATAAAAAAAATAAAAAAAAATCTATCAAATTAACTTTACCCCCTTAATCCTTGTTACCCTCCTTAATCTCCAAAACACTGACTTCACCTTTCGGATACAGTCCATGTAGTTGTTACGGTGAAGCGAGCCCTTGGCAAACTCATCTGACTGCATGGGGAAGTGCGAGGCCACCAGGGCGTCGAGGGCTCTCTGCAGCTCAGCCAGTGGCTCCTCTGGGAGGGTTGTGAAGAAGGGCAACACCAACAGGGCCTGACTCTGAAGAGTCAACAAAAGAAACTCACATTTAAGCTTCTTTCACTTTGTTAAGTAGCTCAAACGGAAAAGGCAAAACGTTTACAGCAATTTGAAGTAATCCACTCTACTGACTGTGTCAAAACATATACACTCTCCATTACCTTGAGATTCAATGGCAGATTCATGTCAACCACCAGCATAGTGAAAGTGGAGAACACCAGCCTGAACGCTTCATGGTTGATATTGGAGCAGACAGAAGAGTCAATCTGATGAGAGAGGGAAAAAGTGTTACATTAGAGGAAATTAGAAAAAACAATGGGCAAGCTTGTATTGCGCTGCATTGTATAGTTTTTAAATGATGAAGATTATTATGACTCAGGGGTGTTAATGCATGCACATACTCACAAACCTGGCAGTTACAGTTCCAATTAAATTACATGAAGGCTTTGTTTTGCTGGGGGTCACGCAGTAGTAACTCCAGCTTCATAATACCTGTAGGAGCTTGGAGAGTAGCAGGAGAGTGGCAGTTTTGCTCTCTGGAGTTGAAGAGTCCCCTTCCCACCACGGCTGCAGAGTATTCCATCTCCTTAGCACCTCTTCAACCAGCTGTTGACCCTGAGTCTTCCTCACAGAGCGCTCTCTGAAGCTGTGGTCCAGCATGCCATTCAGCAACACACTCACCTGATGAAAACATCCAACAACAGATGCATGGCTACAATGCACTGTATAGTAAAGTATCGAGATCACAGCTTGAAAATATTTACATTTGCGCTCAAAACAGTATCTGTGCTGACAATGATACTTTTAAGAGCGACTGCACCCAGTCTATTAATGCTACAATCTAAAGACTGCTACATACTCTGCCAGTACAGAACTTCACATGCACAATAATGCACCCTTAACCTAAATCACACGGTGACTCGCTGGAACAAAAGACCTAAATGACTTATTATTATGTAAATCGCATTTCTTAGGAAAACGTAATATTTCTATACATCTCAATTTTCCAGCTGCTAACCTTTTATTTCTGTATGCCACTTGAGAAGTATCATGTTAAAATGATCATTTGATTTATCGCACTGTCCCATTGGTCACTTCCCTCATTACAGGAGCAGAACAAAGGCATCAGAACTCTGTGTGTAGTCTCATTAAATCAACTGTCAGGCTGTGAACCTGTTTAACCTTTGAAATGTTATGCCACAGAACATTATTCCATTTATTTTGGGAATGCTTTTGTAAACCTTTTGTACACTAACATTTTCTGAAACTCATTCAGAAATTGTGAAAAAAAAATGAGGAGAAAGAGCTACCGTGGTGGGATTTTGAGAGGAAGCTTTCATGAGGCGTGGTATTGTGGTGTCCAGGCTTCTCAGCAGCTCGGTGTTAATGGTCATCTGGAAGAGGCTGTAGAAGTACTCGCCGTGCGAGAAGCTCATGAAGTTGTGGCTATGACTTCCAGATATCGGCACAGAGAGCATAATGGTGTTCAACAACAAGTCCACCAGCTGCTCACTCTTCAGAGAAACAGAAATATACAACAGCAAGCAGTGAAACACTCGGTAAACTCACAGAAAAGAAACACTTCATACAACTTCATATTCATAGTGTTTTTCATTGTGTTTTTACAAACAATGCATTGGTACAGAGCGCTCAAACTGTGAGTTTCATTTTGTCTAATACATCCACTATCCATTTTGCGACATTCTCATTTTTATCTTAATTTTTTTTGCTGCAGTCAGTTGACTCAGCGACTCAGTTTCAATTTGATTTGTTCAAATCTACAGGGTTCGTACAGCGTTTTAAGAGTAAAATTCAACTTTTCAAGCACTTTCAAGGTACCTAAGCCAGAAATTTCTAGACTCAAAGCCTTTGTCATCACATCTAAATTGTTACTATAAATGCCAGGAGACAACAAATGTTTCATTTCAAATATTAAAAGATTTTTGGTTTCCATGAGTGGTTGAGTAGATGAAACACCAGAATATGTTGAAAATTAAGCATTTTTCAAGGAGTATATTCAAATAATTTTTTTTCCAAACTTTCAAGACTTTGTATGAACCTTGAATCTAATCCAAAGATGAGTAGCACTGACCTGTTGACTTAGAGAAAAAGCAAGCTGAAGCAGGCCATCTGCTAGCCTCTTGGTATTTACGTCCAAGGATGGAAGTGCCTTCCTGTCCTCACCGGGTGCTATACCTTTATACACAGTCATTAGGAGACGGGACCCAAGGGATTTGGCATAGGCGGCATCCTTTAACATGACGAGAAAGAGAGAAACACAAAAAATAAACCGTGTGGCCGCTACTTTATTGGAGAATATGCAATAAGCACTCTACGGAAAAATCCATCTAAGACCTATACTCTTATACCAAAATATGTCATGAGTACATAAAGTTAAATTACATACGTTCATTTTCAATATGTTTTGATAATTATGAAAACTGAATTGAATGGCACATTTAGACTGGTGCTGCAAATATAAAGCTTATTGTGGGTTAATGGTCACATGATCACGTTTGAATATGTCCCAGGCCAAATACCTGGCTGTGCAGAATGGAGCTGAGGAAGTCGGCCTTGTGGATCTGCTTACAGGAAGACAGAACCATTTCCATCTGGTCATGGTGGCTCAGAGCGCTGGAATGGTAGAGGTCTATGGCACACAACTCCTCTACACTAGAGCGATCAAAGAAATTAAGAAATAAATAAAAAACTGATTACTGGTGTTACAATCATTCATAAATATTAATTCCTCAGAACAATTAATTTATTATAAATCATACAGACTCAACTTCACTGATATGCAATTTTTTGAAATAAGTAATAGAATAATTTTTTATATTTTAAGATATATTTTAATATAGCTTGTAGAAGAATAAGTATTATTGCACATGTTGCACATACAATAATTACAATAACAAAAAACTAACAAAAAGTGAATTAAAACAAAACATAAATAGCTCCTGATTCGTTTGTCAGCTACTGACTCATGATTTAATTTTTATTTTTTAACCGTAATTAATGAGATACATTTTCTCTTTTACAAGAAATAAACATGTTTAATCTGCTATTTTCAAACCGTTTAGTCATTTCATGTGGCTTGTCTTATTCTCTAATAGTGATCTCAAAATGACAGTACTCAAAGATGACTAACATACCTTTTACGTGAGATTTTTGTCTGCAAACTGCTTTCAAGACGAGTGCGGTAAGGTGAGGCCAGCAGGGCCTTTAGAAAAGGGACACACACTTCTGGTAGGTTCTTCATTACCTCCACATCTGCCAAGTTGAAACCTACAGCGGATGGCTCACACACCACCAGCGCAGTCAGCTCAAAAAAAGCTGAGACAAAAATGTCTTCTTCCAGAAGCTGTGGGAATAAATTAAGGATATAGTGAGCAAAAGAACTTTCAAAAGGAAAATCATTACTTTTTTTTTTTTTTTTATATATCAGAGTGTCAGCGATACCTTCCAAAACTCCTGGTCTCCTTTGACAAGAATCATGGTGGTAAACTCTAGCAGGCGGACAATGATGGTGCACTTGCTGAAGTTGTACTGGTCCACCTCTCTTGGGCTGAAGTGAGAGGTCTTCTCACCGAGAGGGAAACAGCTCTCTGCTGCTACCAGTTCGTGAGTTGCCAGCTCAGTCAAAAAGAAATGTACAGCTTTCAGAAAGCTTGACTTCTCTTTGGAGCCTTGACAATGAAGGAAGGAAAAAGGAAAAAAAAAAGCATTTATTGCCAATACAATGTCAAAAGAGAATGCATATTAGAAAGTAGGGAGGGGATAATCAATACTGATTAAAAACTGAAACTCCATTTTTTCCTATTAAAATACATTTAACGCATACAGTATACACGTGTATGTTGAGCAAACGATAACCAAGCAGAGGCCTCTCTGAGCAGATGACTGGCAGGTGCAAAAACAACTGGCTCATTGTACATTATCCCACTATCCCATTAATTACCAAAATGGTGTGGGTAGTAATAAAACAGCCAACCCTTGCACAAGTAACACTTACTAAGCATGCGATGAGGCTTGATTATGTGTAAGCTGATGAAGGTGTTGTAGCAGTCCAGGGCAGCCTGCAGCAGGTCCATCCACTGCAGGGTGGCTCTGACACTGAAAGGCCCCGTCAGGTCCCTGAGAGTGGGCTGGGAGAGGAGACCTCCGCCCTCAAATCGCGAGATCAAGAAATCTATGCCATGTTCCTTCAGCATGCCATCCACCCACTGAGGTGGTGACGTCTTTCCTAAGTTCAGTCACACACATCAAATAGTTTATTCACATGTATAACAGAAGTAAATTCTGTCAGAATAGCAGCAGTCAGTCAAATAGCTTTTGGCAACATCTATTTCCTGTAAGTACGCATACTGTTTTCAAAATGATTTTTCTTTTTATAAATTGCATCTGTTGTTTTTACTTTAAGGCGAAGCACTTGGTGGGATTGCTCACCTGGGAGGAGAGGTACAAACTCGTAGAAGAGCTCCATGCATTTGTGACGACACTCAGTCTGTGGTCGGCCACATTGTTCCAGAAGCCATAAAACCACATCAGAGAGGCACAGCTTTCCATCGGGTGGGAAGCCCCTGGAGGAAGAGAAAGGGGAAGAAAGATAAGAATGGAAAGTGTCACATTTATTTTTACATAATAATTCTAACATCTTATTGTTGCATAAACATTACTGCAATTATAGCAATGGGCTTCTTGTACAAAAAAGGGGAGTGCACATGTACTTATACAAGTAAATGTAATGCTTAATATACACAATTTACCTGACGGCTGAGTTTCATTTCAAAGCAACTATATCTTTTTAAAGTTAGATTCACTCAGGTATGGGAAGCGTCATAGCTTGCAAATATACAACTGACACCCATGTACACGGAGTACCAACCTTGGGACGCGTCTCTTAGCATTGTGCTCATGGAGCGTGGGCGCCTTATGTTTGATGATTCTTTTCAGGTGATCAATGGCGCTGCAACACTGCTGCAATGTACCTGAGGATGGAAGAGCAGCTTTATGCCTTTTTGAAAACGAAATGAGCTTTCAATTATAATTTTCCTTTAATGTGCAATTAAACCCAACAGAAGAGCTTAAAAATGTAACAAATGCCACAGCAACATAATAAAAACATAATTCATGGTAATGTAACACAGCGATATATTACCTTCAAAGAAAAGGCTGCTTTTGGAGCGTAAATTACCACTGCTAGTAATCACTCATACACTTCACATCAACCCTATTTATTTATTTTATGACAAGAACACATTGATAATGATATGACAATCTGCGTGTCCTCTCTATGAAGCTGAAGTGGTAGAACAATTACCCATAGATCTCTCATCTGAGTGTGCAAGGGCCAGACTTTCGACAAATATGCCGAGAACTTCAAAGACAAACTGCTCCACCAAGGATTTTTCCTCCCTGCAGGGGCAAATGGACAACAGCATTGAGCAAATACAGTACAACAATTATCAAAAGAGCAATTCATTTTCTTTCGATCGACTAATCGTTGCAGATCTACAGCTTGCTATTCTGTAAATGGCTCTGAAATCTTGGGGGTCTACAGAGAGCAGGGGATCGTACCTGAATTGTCTGTAGATGTTATTGAACGCTAAGGCCGCACCAAGTCTTTTGAAGCCATTGGGGTGGAGAGCCAAGCTGTAGATACGCTTAAACAAGGACTTCATGTTAGTAGGGCTCTTCTCTTGTTGCTTGGGGGTGGTTTGTTTGATTGACCATTTGACGAACTCTTCAATGCAGCGGCCACTGAAGTCTCTGAGAGTGCTATCCATTGGGTCAACCACACCGTCCTGAAGAGAAAAATAAATAAATTAGGCAACCAAAGGAACCAGAAGACTACATTGTCTGAAAACGTGAGTAACATTTATTAATGCACAGTCTCAAGTCTTGTTTGAATGTTTAGCCTTTAAAGCCCTTGAGAGAAAATAAGCACTTACCATAATGGCCTCTAGAACAGCTACTGTATCTTGGCTCTCAAACTTCTTGTTGTTTGTGAACCAATGAATCAGCTGCATAACCAGCGGTTCAAAGAGCTGCCTGGTCACCTGGTAAGGAAATTCAAATTCATAAACATTACTGTGGATATCATCACATACCTTCCACCCAGGCACCTCTGCAAGAACAAAGCTCTGTGTGCAACGCTGACTCACTCTGATAACAACATATCAGGGAAATACACCAGGAGTTATTATAAAACTAAAATACTACTGTTAACCAACTGGAGGCTGGTGAACTGAACATGAGACATGAAAGATGCAACTTTCAATCATTTGTAACTGTAAACCATGTAGATCAGTTTTTAATACTTAAAATAAGGTTTAAGGTCTAACACATTCCAATCATATTCAGTCCCTATCAAAACCTAAAATCAACACACAAAAAACAACAACACACGCTCCAGCCCAATTTTATGTTATGTTTTTGTAAATTGATGTTTCTAAAATGGGCTACAAATATTCTTCCTTTCTGGTTTGTTAGTGGTTATTTTGTAAATGGGTAAGGAATACAGCTCATTAAAAAAGAAACTAATTATGTAAACAAGATGGTACTACATCCTTAATCTGTACAACGCTAAATAATCTATGATTTCTAAAGGGAGTTCCATGATATTTAAGGACTTTTCATGACCAGTAGGAACCGGGTCTGGGGTAACTCTTGAAGGAGTGCACACACCTGATCCACATCACAGGCCAGGCGCAGTAGCACAGGAAACAGCCTCTTGTGCAGCTTGTACATAGGCGGCAAACTATTCTCCCCTTCAACCATCTGAGCACTCTTCCCAACCATGTAGACCACCAAGCTGTGGAGCAGCTCACAAGCTGCTACCTGCATCAAACACAAGAGGAACTGGATTCAAATAATCACTTGTTTCCATTGGGTGATACCATTGTCATCATATCTAAGCAATCTACCAGATGTTTGCATCAAATTAATTTTGTGAAGCACCACTGACAGTGGAAACTCTTGTTACATGAACATACTTTGGTTTGTCTGTCACTCGTGGACAGAGCCAGTTCGCTGATGCGAGGCAGAAATGGGTCGAGGTAGATGACTGGCTTCATATCGGCGAAGGGCACTGCAAAGCTGAGCCTTTTCTCTGAATCCCAGGCGACAAATTTCTTCATCATTTCCTCTGATGAGACCACTAAATGTGAAAATAGGAAAGGAAAGAGGCCTATGATCAACACAAACAGCAAATATCTCTATTCACAGTCACATGTCAAGTGTTCCCAAACCATCACTCTGGAGCATGGTCCAAATACCTAAAATCAGGATTCGTAAAGGTTTTTAAGAGTCAAATTCATGAGTATATTCGATATAACGGTTAAAATTAAGCATTTTCCAAACTTTCAAGATTTTGTACGAACCCTGTAAAATGGCAGTGTAAAACAGAAAGAGATGGCGGGATGGTTATGTAAATCCTTACCAGTTACAAGGTTCCTGTTCAGCTTTCCTCCCAGGTGACCGAGCAACTTCACCACCCTGAGCCTCACCGTGACAAGAGGAGCATCTTCCTACATTCACAGAGAAGTAATAAAATACAAGACTTCAGTCTTCTCAGGAATATATGAAGCAGTTGCTGCACTTATCAATTTCTGTACTGCACAATTCGAGGTAGTTCATTAGCACTTGTCCTGAAGTAATTCAGCTTTATAAGGGTTTAGAATAATTGGAAATTAAATGACTCAGGATGATGCAGAAACCCCTCAGTCATATGGGGGTGTGCACATTCCTGCACACCTCAGACACAACATGGTCATCTCCTTCTCCATTTGTATTGTTGTACTAATGCAGTGAACACACTACTCTGTGGACGCAAGTAAACAGTACATTAACCTTGCTATATCATGATTGCTATGCCAAATTGGGATGGATAATAGATAGATAATAAAAGTAGAACTTCTTGGTTTCATTTTACTCTGACTTTCGGAAAATTGGAACACCACTGAAACCAGAGTAGGATATAACACAAAAAGCAAATCGCTCCCAAAATACTGAAAGATGTTTTCCCACTTTCCCATCCAGTACCATGGTGAGCTGGTTCGACTGTTTCAGGAGCCTTGTCATCACTCGGCTGTATCCTCTGTCACTTCTCGAAGACAAAGAAGACATCACCTCCCAGTTGCTGTCGTCTCTGTCTAAAGTCAACAACATCTGAATGAGACTTTTTGTTCATTTGGCCGATATCCTCATTTTAGCAAACTGAAAATCATTTCAAATGTAACCCAACTGTCCAGCAACTGACAAACAGATGTACGTGACCACTGACTGTTACAGGCTTACTGTTGGTGGAGGGGGTTTTCAGGTATCCATCCAGGAGAGGAAGGATGTTGGTGTAGCAGGGCTGCATTGTCTCTAAAGGAATGTGGGAGGACCAGTCCTCAAGAGCATCTAGGGCTACGTTGGCCAAAGGAACATGGCTCAGACCCAACTTCAGAGCCGCCTAGATGCCCCATTCACACACGCACACACGCACACACACACACACACGACTTACTATAGGAGTCTGGTAGCAAACGTCCGGGTTTCTGTACCCCTACAGTCCTGTCAGACGAACTCGATATTATTGTACCATGAATGATATAAAAGTGAATAGTGGATGTTGAATTGTCAATGTTTAGGTCGGTTTGCATCCGTAATACTACCACTTAAGAGTAACCATTTATACATTACAACTGTTTTGTCCATTACATTTAACAACCTATTACAATCATTCATCCATTACTTTTAGCTAACGGTTTCTCTGCTCACTTTCTAACTATTTTTCATGCACTCTTAGTATGTAGACATACTTTGCATTCAAATTGTAATTTCTATTACCAAATTACACAAGCAACTCTACAATTTTTCCACGTGTCCCCTGGCAACTGCAAATGTATCCTCTGGGGTACAACTACCCTTGGTTGAAAATTACTGCACTAAACCACCTACTGTACATCTGCATTTTATGTTTTTGTATCCATCCATCTTTATCTAGTTCACAAATATACAAAGAAACAAACAAAAGGATCCCACCTCAAGAGCAGGACAGTAGGCCTTGATGTCCAGAGCTACGATGTTGTGGTGCAGCGAGAGGACAAATGTCAAGCAGGATGCCAGCAGCTCATCTTTGTACTGCTTCATTCTCACGCACACCTAGTGGGAAACCACATGTCACTCACATCTCCTGCATATTAAGTTCCTAGGTAATGCTCCATTTTAGTTTATTGCACCAACAAGCTGAGTTTATAACATTCCCAGGAAATACTGTAAAGGAGAAGTTACCTCTTTTCCAAACTTAGAGAAGAGCGCAAAACAAGCGCTTTTCACTGTGTCGCTCTGGGGGGATGTAGAGCTTCTCAGGCCAATTCCCTGTTCAAAAGCAGATTTCTGTTATTCGTATCATATATTCAATGTGAGGACTCCACTGCATGCATGAAGATACAGTACTCCTTAGCACATTAAGTGTTCTAAATATGCTACACAAAAAGCTGAAAACACAATCCAATGTATTTCATTTGTAAGACCAGTTGGAAACACAATTTGATATTCCTGTAAAGTGATCCACTGGTAGAGCTCTGACCTGCCCAGATAATTTTTCTGGATTATTTATTACCTGGTAGTACTTGATTCTCTTGGCAATTTTCATGGTGACAGAGAGCAGCTTGTAGAAGCCACTGACAAGGGGATTTTGTATGGAGTGGAGGATAAGTTCGTGGCTTAAGGGATACATCCAGGACTGAAAATACTCCACATGTTTATTCACCAACAACTCGCTGCAACAAAAGGAAAACCGTGATCACCTGAGACTGACATCTGTACTGCTTAAAATGAACTGTAAATGTGCAAGAATAACACGTATGTTGAATTGTAGTACGGTAATAATTAGGGTCTGAAGTTAAATTTACACTTTTTAAAGACCCTTATAATGTCTGGTAATGTTCGATCTCCCAAGTTGTGATGTTGATGGCAGAGAGTGAAGGACTAAGTACAAACAGTGTCACAGATGTGAAGCATCCTACACAGTTCTGTTCGTATTCTGACACCTGGCAGTGTTTGCGTGTTGTCTGCATTACCTGCAGAAGTCAACCAGGTTGATAAAGGCAGTGAAATCTTTGATTTTATTGGGCAGCAGATGAGCTGTGGGGTCGGAGGAGGGCAGGACGTGGGTTGCATCATCAGGAGCCTGACAGACAAGGAGGCAAGTGCCGTGGATTAGGGTTCAACAGACAGAGAGGCTCCTGAAGACCAACTGAAACACTATCAACATGTCTTGTACATGAGCCAGTCAGATCAGATGTTGTGTATTTGTCCTCACCTCCTCTCCTGTTGTCACTTTCTGCACAGACAAGTCCAATTTTTCCACAATTCGGAGAATCGATTTCACCAACTCATCGTAAATAAGACGGCTCAAAGATACGAGGGCGGCGTTCTGACTTTCAAAAGCTCCATCTAAAAATCCTGAATCCTGCAGAGGACGACACAAACGTAACAAGGAAGTCAAATAAAATGTACTGCACTTCTTATCGAAAGGTCTTACAGTACATGTGAGACAATTATACTTACAAAGGGATGATTTTATTTATTCAACCGAGAACAATTAAATAAATGAAGGGTGGGGAGTGGAGGAGACAATGTTGGCTAGTAAATATAATCGCATGATATAATGTAAATACATTTTTACAATTCCAAACTGTACACGCAAGACTGTGAAAGTACTGTAGTACAATTCCATGTACAGTATGTAGCCACAAGCATTCAAAGCAGTTTTATGGTAGTACAGTAGGTGATAATCTGAAAATAGACTTATTAAATAGTATTTAGAAAATGCATAAATACTGTCTTCAGTCTGTTATATAATGGAATGGAATATATAACAGGCCATACCAAACAAACCTGCTGAGATTATCTGAGCAAATTCTCCAAATCTCAAAATGATGAAAGTTAAAAATAGAACATAGCTGTACCTTCAGCTGGTCACAGTCCAGAAGGCCTTTATACAGGGCGAGATAGTTCGGACTAGATGGAACTTTCCACTTTCCAGCGCGAACTTGGGAAGACTCAGAGGGGTCGCTGTCTGTGTCCTGAGAAAAAAAGGACAAAACGCACATTTCTTCTATCAGCACGGTAAGAAAAACAACAAAAAGAAAACTTTTTGATTCAAGGAAAATTAATTTGACTGCAAATGAAACATTCAGTTATCAGTTTTCAGCTATCATCTGAAAACATCTGACCTCAGCAAGCATGATGGGTTTTGAACAGACACGGATCAAGCCCTGGTGCACTGAAAGATAAGCAGAAGTGAATGTTTTAGCAGATGTCATGTGCAATCTCATCTCAGACAACAGTCACACAAAAGCAGCATGCTGTTAAAATCTGATCTTGATAACACGTTCTATTTTTATTGTATTTAATAAGGGCACAACTATATTTAATAAATGTATATTTAATAAATTGCAACTGATTTTGTGTATTCAGTTGTTGCTTTGTAAACACGGGAGATTGGGAGACAAATTCATGGAACAATGAAAACATTTAAGCGTTAACTGGTTAATACACATTATTACCCAAATAAAACCATATTCATGTCAACACACATCTTACCAGGTGTTGCAACTAAAAACAGTATCTGGTAAAAGGGCAGCGTTTCATTTCAAAATATCATGTTGGCCTTTAGGTACAATGTGCTCAGGATCGACGTACCCACAGAGCTAATGAAACTCCACAGAACAGGTCCTTTAGAGGCCATGGCCACCAGCACCTTAAGGATGGACCTGCAACAAGCAGTCTGCATTCTCTCGCTGTACTGAGGGAAGCGGTCGATCTGCACCACAAGGAGACGCTCCAGCAGCGGTGTATACACCTCTGGAATCTGAGAGCATGGACACAAAGCATAAGTTCACGTGAGACAATCATTAGAGCGAGATTAGTCTTCCTTGCTACTATAGGACAAGGGTTTTCAGAGTCTGAGACTGTGGGCCTCCCCTCAGACAAAGCTTGGAAAAAGGCGCCCCCTCACCCCCCCAGTTTACTTACTTTGTTTCGCTTAATTCCTGGATGCCTATGGGATCATAATTATGTTATCTGATCCCATAGACACTCAACAATTAAACAAAGATAGGCTGATATTGCTGTTTGACACAGCTTCAGACACAAAATACATAAAAAAGGTCTGTTTCTAAGACATTTATTAGTTTCCGACTCTGGGAAAGTGAGAGAAATACCCCAAAACTACTGGATCTCAGAACTACTGAATTAGGGTGTTGAAAGTGGCCAAAGTGAATGGCAGGCTGCGAGCTGGTTACCTTGTCCAGGTGAATCAGGACACTAGCTATAGAGTCCAGGAAGCTGGGCAGCTGGTAGAAGCTGTCATCCTCCCCATCAGACTCAGTCAGGTACATCTGCTTACAGCGCTGAATCAGCTCTACGTACATCAGGTCCACGTCTTGTGGGCAAACTTTCTTGCACGGCTACAGAAAAAAAACATTGTATTAAGAGGTCTAGATTGTACATGATCAACAAACAGAAGATGAAAGATTAAATGTATCTAGTGGATTACACAGGAAACCAAATGTGAAGCAATGGAAATACTGAATATTAGTAACAAGCGAATGGAAATGTAGATTACAAGTCAAGCTGCAAACGTGCACTTTAGATTTGTGCATGTGCATAAACTTCTTGTTAACAAGTTTTTGCTTTTACAACTGGAATTAAAGCAAACAAGGCAATAAACATACGGCTGCGAAGAATCCATATCCTCGTATGGCAATGGACAGCTCCTTATGTGTCGAGTCCATGGTCTTAATGATGCTGCAGAACTTGTGCATGAAGAACTTCAACTTGCTTTTGTGCTCCTCGATATTCTCGGCCACCAGCATTGCGACCTTAACATGATCATGAAAGGCTTGTACAGATCTGGTGTTTGCAGTTTTATTTTCATCATGTTGCTAACCTGTCAGTCTGGTCGTCTACACGTATTCTGTGCCTTGAAGCGTTTACCTGTTTGAGGAAGGCCTCGAGTGCATAGTAACTTGTCTTCTTCATCTCAGCGTTGATGTGTCCACAGAGCTTAGACATGACGTCAAACAAATCACTGTAGTTGTCCATGAGGCAGCTGCTGAACTGGGATGCATGTCGGGCAAATAATCTGAGCCCAGCTGTTTAAGAAACAGAGGTCAAAGAGGTGTTAGTTTTCAAGGAGTTTCATCTTCACTTTTTGCTGTGGAAACGGCGGGCCTTACCAAATGTGACAGCATAGCGACTCATTTCCATCTACAACAACAAAAAAAGGAGTCAAATACAATCATAAAACTGATGCACAACATAAGGGTCAATATGATAACATATGCTACATAAAAAGAAAAAAACAACTTTCTAGTATGTTTCTTAATATCAGTCAATTTCAATCTGGATGTTATGTTTTCACACACTAAGGCTGAATGATCATATCATATTGCGATTATTTTGACAGATATTGAGGTATGAGTCACGATTTTAGTGGGAATGATCATTTTTGCATTTTATTTCCACAATGATGTGATTTTTGCTGGGGTCTGTACCAAACAAGCATGTTCCCTTATGTCTGGAGAACATGATTTGTAGACCGCACCACAACGCTTCATTTATAATGGTATGTTGTGACACATTTGACCTTTTTAAATTGCAGTTCTCTACAATAAGCTAATACCACATGCAGCGAGAGTTTTAGCTGCTCGTTACGACAGACACATTTCAGTTGGGACCAAAAACGTATTGAGGTTCGATACCCAGCCTGCACTACACAGTACATACACTTCCCTTGGCATGCAGGGTAATCTGCCTGTTAGTTAGCTGAGACAGTGACATTTACCTGGGGCATGACTGCCTTCCGGGCATACTGAAAAATGTCCTTACATGTTGCTGGGTCTGCAAGTCAGAGACACACATTTAGTCATGCTAAAAAAAATAAACAGATATAGCAAAACAACATGGACACACATACATCCATCATCCCACCTTCTTCCATGGTTTTAGTGAAGTTGACCATTAGAGCAGTGATTCCTCTCAAACATCCAGCTACAACAAAAAGTTTTGGTTCTTTTGTCGAGGAGGTCATCTGAAACATTAAAAACCACAACTGAATACACACACACACACACACACACACACACACACACTTAACCGTCTGTTTTCAGCTGGCTGTATTTGTTATGATGTGTTCAAAAAACCAGATCTATAAAAACAAAAAATTAGACAAAGAATCAGGATAGCCAATGTATCGCAATTTTCTCTTTGTTTTTTCCTGTGTCACTGCCATACCATCTGTAAACACACCTGTTCTTTTAGCTCCCCTAGATACGCTTTGTAGAGTTTGTCAGAGTTGTTGACCATCTCGCTGGGGTGAACCTCTGCAAGAACTCCCAGCAACTCGTAGATTTTGCCGAGGACTTTTACAAAAGCAGAAAACAGAAATATGAACAAATGTTTGTGTTTGCAATTTACATTTTCATTGCCTGTATTATTAAGTCATTCTCACTGCAGTGTTAAACCAAACCCAGGGCTCGTGCAGCTTTTTAAAAAGTAAAATTCAAGTACTTTTCAAACACCTTCAAGGTACCTAAACCAAAAATATCCCGACTCAAAGCCTTTAATTGGTGCTATAAATGAATATAAACAAATACGACGACAAGATCATTTCATTTCAAATATAAAAAGATTTTTGGTTTCTATCAGTGATTGTGTCGATGATGAAACACCAGATTATGTTGAAAATCAAGCATTTTTCAAGGAGTATATTCGAATTCAAGCACATTTCTAACCTTGAAAACATGACGGTTAACATTAAGCATTTTCCAAACTTTCAAGACTTTGTACGAACCCTGCAAACCTTGGTTTCAGGCACCAAAGGAAGACTCACCAGAATCTGGCAGTTTGCTCTTCTGACAAAGCTCGCTGTAATATCTGTTGAATATCTCACAGATTCGAAGGTCTGCAGACACACTGGAAGCCTTTGTTGTTTGGAGAACCTGAGGAGAGTATTTAACAAGAACAAGGTATAACCAGCATACAAAACAGCTACATACAAAGAACTAAGTCCACAAGACCTTTTCTTTTGGTCTGAATGCAGTTCATGTTTCTCACCTAGCACGCTAGGCTTATGTTCAGGAAAATACACCAGATGTCAAGAGAAACCAACCTTAATGAGGAGCTCCAGCACTGGAGTCCTACACTTGGCTACTTTTTCCTTCGTATACACAGCAAGGCACGTGTCCTGCATGAGAAAAGAAATGGAAAGAATAAAAAACATAATTAATTTGTGGAATTACATGTATACATCCAAAAGTTTGTTTTGTTAGTTTGTGGTACTGTGTTACACTTAAGGCTTACTCTTATGTCAATGGCGTAAGTCTTCTCCCAACCTTTGACTCTCGGCGAGACCCTGTCCAAGAACTTCTCCAAAAAACACAAGATCTCAACTCGGGTGTCCCGGAGCTGGAAAAGAGAGGTTTCTGTTAATATTAGAACTTTAAAGTTCACAAGATTATTGTTCACTGGATGTTCCTTGATATCTACCTCGTCTGAACCCAGGGACTTCCTGAGGAAGCTGAGCAGTCCATAGTCTTTTGAGAACAATAAGGATGTCTGCAAAGCTTCAAGATCAAGATACAAAGATGGAATCAGAAGGAAAGGTAATATTTGTGTTTGCATACTACTTACAGTACATGCATCACAATATCAACAATAAAATCTGCACTCTTACAAATCCCTCTCCTTGGGTGGAGGGCAGGAGAGGGATTAGGAAGACTTAGGTTTTGAGCGTATATACATAGATAATTAGGTAAACAGTATAGTAGTTATATAATGTGATAATATGACCACGTGCTTCGTGCTGCATATGGTATGAACAAAGAGTGAGTCCCCATGAGGACAAAGGTCCCTGGAGGGAGTCTGTGGTGGAAACATCATCATACGACTTCTGAACCCTCTGTTGCAAAGCCACTGAAGAGTGTTTTAACTCTGAACCACTTAATCCTTAGTTTTGAATTGTTTTACTACTTGGACCATTCAGACCTCCAATTTAGTTTTACTAGTAAGCTCCTGAAAGGTTTGCTTATTGTCATATAGTCACGTGGTTTTTATATTGCGTTCTGACTGAGCGTTACCGCCCACCAGTTCGTTTTGGCGGAAGACCACAGTGTGATACAGGCAAACTAAATAAAACCTTATTTACGTTACAAGTATAAATCATTTCTGCATGACGAATTAATAAGGACCTTCTAAAAATCCCTACAGCACCTTATCTTACAAAGTGCTTAACGCCCGTCGAGACAAGAAGCTTTATTAACATTAAATTGCCAGATTGTTAATGGAGTTTGGCGCGGATTAAATGCGTTCATATGAGATATTGAAGAGTTTTAGATGGATTTCATTGTCTTACCAAGTTCATTCTCGGTTGGTGTTAGCATGCACTCCTGTCCCAAGTCACCGACAATATCGTGACATTTCAAAGCTGCAGCCCGGGTGTCTTCGTCTGAAAGTGATTCATGCAGTTTCAGAAGAAGCCCTTGAATGCCTCCAGCAGTGTTGCTGTGAGGAGAAGACATAACTGCAGCACGGACCTAAGGTAACCTTAGCATCACAAGCGCCACACTACTTTCTCTTATAAGTACACAATCATAAAAACTATGTTCTCTCAACTAGCAACACAGCATACTGCCAAGCTAGTCGGACTGTCAGCACTAGATTCTCAAACCGTCACGCACATCAGGAAGAATCACGATGCATGTGCTTCAAAATAAAAGCCCTGTTGATGAAAGTCCCATGGACTTCAGGTGACATAAAGTAGCCTACCCACTGTCGCACTGTTGGATACGAAGTGCAAATTCTAAAGTCAACACCACACTTGATACTTCTAAAGAATATAAATAAGTAATAATAGTATAATCAGTAAATACGTATTAATATCTATATTATTTCCACTGAAGAATGTGTAGTTGTAGTCTCTAACTGTCTAAAGAACAATTAACGTTATCATTTCATGATAATTTGTTAGTTCGTTTCTGATTGCTTCAGTTTGGTAACTGTATTTTGAAAGTATTCACCAGAAGTCCTATGGGCGATCATGTTGGTATTGACGCTGGCTTGACGAATTGCATATGTTGCAGTTCCTCACTTTGGCCACTGGGGGGCACTGAACACTCATGATTTTACACATCACGGGTACAGAGCGGCTAACGGTAGTGGTGCTGGTCATCTCCACCGGCACAGACTATCCTCAACAATTTAAGTAATGTTAGTCTAGCTAGCAAGCCTACCTAAAAGCAGCATGCTTGTTGTGTGACCCTCGCCTTTTTTTCAGCCAAGTCCAAGATTCCGTTTCAAGGGTTTGTTTTGTAATACAAAACACTGAGCAGAATAAAAAAATATACAAATTCAAATAATTTAATCTAGATGAAATATCACTCACAAAGATAATTCATAAAATAATAACATCAATCAAGTAATAACTACATGAAAATATAATGCATAGTATAGAAACTAAAAATAAATCCAAAAAATACATAGAAACAAGAAATAAAAGCGGTCCCCACGAGTCGCTCGTATTTAAAAGTATACAGCGCCCTCTAGTGGGCACAGCTAGTAACTAAAACTGCACTCTACTAGCATCAAGTCAGACACAAAACCATAGTAATAACTTCCGGTTAAAACATTCATAATAAAGCTTTTAAACTACACAGGGGTGTAGTTACACAATGTGACCACTGAAAATATAGTATTTACAAACAGAATGACTAAATATCTGTCTATAATGATAATGGTGTTAACAGTGTGAGTGATGACTGTTAGTTACTGTATGGACTCTCATCCCGTGTGGAACATGTTCTAAATAAAACTGTGTGTTACTGTGACAGTTACAATCAACAAAAATGTGCTGTTTCATGGTGGTGAATACACACTGACTAGATATTTACTTGTGAATACAAAAAATATATTCCTAGTCAGACTTAGACTGTATAGTGCTGACCTGATCTGACCCTGATAAATAAAGGAACGTGTACATATTGCTGTAATTGTTATTTAATATTTCATTGACTTGACTAAATTAGTATACGATTTAGGATTTTCATTTATCAAACAGGTTTTCCAGTCTTTTCTAACTCCATCAAATAACTGTGTGAAACAAATGTTTCTCATATTCTACAGAGATCTAAACCACCTTTTAATATTATATCCATTTCATTAAGTTCCTATTTACTGAGTGTGGTCTGGCACATAAGGTACACAGATGCAAAACTGGATATCATGTCCTGCAAAGAATTGATGTATCTTAACTGTGTGACCTTATTGCATTAGAATGATTTCTAAATGATTGTGTGTGAGTGGTTAATAATAAAAACACCAAATGTGCCTGACTGCAATAAGCAACATCAGTGGCCAGCCAACAGTGCAGCAAGCACAAGTACACTGGACACAGTAGCAATGCAAGTTTTTGACAAAACTCTGAATGGTGGCGGAATAAATTGGCGGAAACAACAGACTGTATGTGATCTCATGTTGACCGAAGGAACTCAAATAAAACAATATATATCCATATATCATATCCATATATCCCAAGCACAACTATGCTTTATTGTAAAATATCAAGATTCACACATGACATAATGTCTGCCTTATTTGACTGCATTACATTAATTTCACCAGCAGATGGCAATCATGTGCACTGTGTCATGCCATATACAGTTGAGGCATGTTCGCATACAAAAATAAAAAGCTTGAGCCATAGATGGAAAGTCACTATTGTGTGTGTTAGGCTATACTTTGGCAAACAGTGTAGATGTATATGAAACCTTTACAGTATTAGACAAAATAGTTGGTCCTGGTGTAAAAGGACTTCTCACTTCATTTGAGAATGATACCTTCCAATCCGGTGTTTTGATTTTTAGTGCTGGAGCAGCTTTTGTTAACTCTGTGATCGACACTTGCCCCTGTGGAAAATCCTGTGAAGGCAAAACAAGTGTTAAAGAGACAGAATACTGAACATCCAAGTACAATCCAGTGGATAAGCGAAAGGTGCCCTCCCTTCAGCAGTCCATTTCCATTTCTATTGGAACTGACACAGTTTTCATGTCAGCTATCAGCTTCTTGGTTAACAAGAATAAAGAATGGATTTCTGATTTTAAAATATTACAATATTAGATAACTTTTGAAACCTACTTGCTGTGGTATTAACTCCCTGATGATACCTTAGTATCAGTTGGTAATATAGGGGACCAAGTGCAGTCATCTGTAAGATAGACCTCTGTTTTTTATTCTTCAAAAGGATAGAGGGTTGTGTGCCTTTCTCAGGAGAATGTTCCCATGTCTGAAAGTTTCCTACTCCAAAGAAATATAACAGTGCAAACTGTGGCTGCAACACAGACTTGCTATTCAAGTAGGCCTCTATATAAACTGCAGGGATTTACAACCCAGGCAAACGCAATAAACTGTCTACTGCCTCTGCAGCAGCAGCAGTGCACTCTGTCTCTGTGCTGCTTGTGCACAGTGAAGTAAAATGCTAATCAGGCTACTTAATGTCACTTATTGGACTTTTATCGAGTCTTGTTATCTTTAACAGTGACGTATTCAAGATATTTCTCAGATTTCAGGATGGTCGATTTGGTCAAGTCCATCAGAATGATACCGGAAGTAAAGAGATTTTGAGTTCAGAATAAAGGTTTAACATGTGTCACTCGGAAAATTCTCTGCTGGCATGTATGGGTTGTTTTTGGGTTTGGGTTTTTGGGTTGATTGTAGGCTACTGTATCTTAGGATATGAGGCTGTGAGGATACATAATATATTCTCTCTCTTTTTTTAAGAAATTCAATCTCCCAAATATTCTGTGTTTGGATTTTAGTAAAAATCCTTTCAAAGTCACACCAACACGCAAACATTCAGCAAGTTGTTGTGAATGTCTATCCAGGGAATTTATTTTGAAAGGTATAACCGGATATTCAGTGTTTTATTATGGGTGGCTTGACACTTTAAAACGCTAGACACCTGTTGTTAAGGGAGGACTCAACACACACACACACACACACACACACACACACACACA